>OY754940.1:13211035-13811035 GCA_963576515.1 Cryptocephalus primarius | reverse complement strand
ATACCTAATTAATTACAGAGAAGCTGTTCCTGGTTCTTCATAGACCGAATAAATGCTTATGTATGGACCTAAGACCATAGGCATCTTCTAAATGGAGTTCACTAATTTGCGTTAAACTATTTCTAATGAGAAATACGTTTTTCCAAAGAAATAAAATTAAAAATATTTTACCTTATTCGATTAGATTATTCTATCCCGAGCTGTTTATCTGTAAACACTTGCAGTATTGTAAAAAGCATGTAATTTGCATTTTTAAACATCAGTCCCATGTTTCATAATTGGATTGTCGACTTTACTAGGATTCACTATGCTACGGAGGAATATGAGACGACACCGACCTGAAGTGTTCGAAATATATAAGCACTTTGTTTACTTAATACCAGAAGTAGACGTCCCAATTGTTTCGTATTTTGTTTTTATGTATTATATTATTTTAATTATATTGTTGTATAACTAAAATTCTTAATACAAAGGAACAATTTAAACATAAACAAAAAAGATGGATCCCTCACTTATATCGTCTCATGGAGAGGTAGCTGGCGGCATGCACGAAGCGACGGCAGGCTTTGTGATCAGCACGGCACGATTTATTATCAACGGAAAATCATAGGATGACTGATGAGGTGATAGATGACTGATGATGGTCCATTAAGTGTTCCGGTGAGGGATTCTAGGCCAATATACCTTGTAAACGGTAATACGTAGGTCTGGTCAAAATTATAACATGTAACTAGTTACCTGACCCTTGTCGAACAATATAATAAATTTTCTGGTTTGATATCTTGCAAATAAGTTACGAAAACTGTTTTCTAATACTAAAACGTTATTTTGTGACTTTCAATTAAGTTTCGAAACGAATTCTTCCCAAAAGGTGGAGTCATTAAAATTTTAATGAGATATTATAATATATTCCTTTATCTTTGTTACTGATTCGTCCGATACACGAATCTCACGCTGTTTCTTTTCATTTTCTCATTCACATAAAACACGCTATCCGTAGCTTTTCTCCTATGTTCATCGACATCAATTAAAGCAACAGCGAGCGAAACAGATACTGCTATCAAACGATAAATCATCTCTCACCGTCACTTCCAGCGATTAAAATACGTCAGACGTTTGTCATACAATCGCAATTAAGCGAAGTCTGGATTATATGGGTCTTCCGGTGAAACGGTACCCGCTTCCACGTCTATAGACTAGTCGATTGTGGCTGCTCTATACGCAAATTTTTACGTATGTTGATACAAATCAAAACGGTATTCATTAAATAATTTTAGGTCAGTTATATTTAAATAAGCTGATCGCTTAACATGTAGATTGTGAGTGTGTTGATAGGATGAGTTGAGTAACTCGTATATTTGTGGACTGAACACGATATCTTTAAAAGGTGTGCAAGTACGAGGGTTCATTAACAAATGTCTACTACTGTGGCCAGTCCCTGTTAAATAACTATAAGCAGAACTGTCGAGAAAAATCGGTACATCTTGACGAGGGTCGATATATTTTAAAAATCAAACGAAATTTACAGGAAAATTTGTATTGATCAAAATTACCGAAAAAATCAGAGTACACTTGAAAATAAACCATAATCTTACAGAACGTAGGTGTAGACATTAAGTTTTAATATCCCGTGCAATACAAAATTATTTTTAAAAAGAACAACTTAAAGATTACAGTAAAATTTATATACTAGTCGTTTTCACATGGTAAGACAAAAAAATTTCGTGTTCCTTTTGGAAATAAGTTTTTATGCACATAAAAATCATATCAATTGTTGTCACCACATGTTTGTTGTGTGTAATAATTTGCGAACAAATGTTGCAAGCTTACTGCATTAAAAACAAAATCGGACAAATTCGTTGTTAACTGAAACATTGCTGCCGATATGAGAAAAGTATAAATAACCCATTATTACCTTTTCTATCAATCCGACGCGGAAAGATACCATTGATAATTTTCAAGTTCATTTATACTAAAAATGAACGCCTAATGTATGTAAGCCATCGAATTTTCATTATAATGCTAGAGAACACACGTCCAATGGACATCCGATCTCTGTCCATATACCTATTGGCCAATGATGGACATGAAGTGGATATTCATCGAATATGCTTTGTATATTGTCGGGACTCAATAAGAGAACGTTATAAGAATAGGTAAATGGCAAAATATGAGCCTAGGCTCTAACTGATGCCATATTGATAAAAGAACCAGCTAACAACTAAAATGGCAACATTAGCAGCAGCAGTGTAGTAATCGAAGGGAAATAACACTCGAAACTGTTTAAGTTCAATTAGCCTTTTGAGGAAAACTGCATGGAAATTGCTCACCCTTATTTCTCTCTCTTTGTCTTTGTTTTTTTTTTTCCTTCGCGAGACATTTTCCTCCTCACACTTTATGTCCAACAGTTTTTCTCTCCAAAAATCTTTTACTGATTACGTACAGAATACCCCGAGTACACCGTAAGTCTTAAATTACTAATTTTGGTATTTAAATTAGCGCAAGTGAGACTTCCAACTTTATTTTTCCTCTCAACCAAGAAAATAAACCTTCCAATCTACAAAACTAAAAGGCAAAATTAAGAGGTTTCGCTCTGTCGACTGGCCTGTAAAGGTGTCTACTGAGTTGACAACCAGATGGAAGGAAAACGTTACACAATATGTCGCCGTAGGTGAAGATTTTAGAATGGCATTTTATCAGGATTTGCAGGAAACATTTAATTAAGACGTCGGTCGTTATTCAGTTCTCCTCACGCAGGAACATTGAGAATTATTATTAATTACTTAACGGATCGGTTAAGTAACTTTCGCGACTGCGAAAGAATAAAGTCGCGAATTAAAGCAGGAAATAGAGCGGGATGTCGAAAACGTCAGAAAGAGAGAGGGAGAGAGAAATTGATACTTCGACTTATTTTGGCTGATAGTTCGGTTTATATGTATTGAATTGCCTGAAAGTTTATATGAATTTTCCTGTAAATATGTGTAATGAGTTTCTACGTTCTACAGATACCTGGCCAATGGTAATTTTTTTAGCACAGGTCCACCACTTTAGTGTTAGAAAGCATACGAGAATTATATGTACACTTTAATGCATAATGTAAACACTTTAACAGATGCATTTCTGCGCCGTATTTCATGACCGAAAGGCCACGTTGATTTCATACTTTAGTTTTAGCCACGTTTGAGAGTTGGAGGAATGCCGCCTGTGAACACGTGATAATTTTTCATATGCCGTCCACTATAGTTTAATTTGCTTTTGTATTGCATGTGTTTGATTGTCCCTGTGAAGTTTTAATTCTTGGCCCAGATATTTGTATTTTTTACTTCCTCTATATAGTACAATTTGTCCAGTAAGCTCCAAGTTTATCATCATTTTTGTCTTCCTTGATTTATGTGGGGGTCTATTTTTCCTGTTTTTCTCGATAGTTCTTCAAGCAATACTTGTACCCCTTGAATGTATATTGTAATGAATACGATGTCGTCAGTGAACTGCAAGTTATTTAGCTGCTTACCATCTATATTTATCCCTTTATCGCTTCATCTTAATCGTTTGAAGGCTTATTCTTCTAGCATTATAATAAAGGTTTTGGGAGACATTGTGACATCGTCCCAGTGGGAACTTATTTTAGCTTTGATGTAAGCGTGAGTGTGCTGTTGAATTTTTATAGATATTATATAGTACTCGAGAATATCCGTAGTCGGTATAAAACTAGAGGCCTCTTTAATATTGCTCTGAACATAAATAAATATATTTTCAGTTTCGGTGAAGCAGAAAACAAAAAATTGGAAATATGTTGCTCTATTCTGCTATTAAGCAATTACATAACTTCTATTAATCACTTAATGAATTATAAAACACTGTCTAACTATGATATCAAGAACTTATACCACGAAACAAATTAATGAATTATTATAGTCATAATTTAAATCAATTTTCTTAGACATGTTTTACTCAACTTTTAGATACTTCATTTTATCTTTAAGCTTGAAACTAAAAATTCCGGCACGTTATTTCAAATGTCGATTTCATCCTTCGAGTACATAACTTCGTTAATATATCACTTAATTAAAGTAAGTAAAAAAGGACTTGCATAAAAGAAAGGACTGAAATGATTGTAAATAAATTTTTAGAAGAAATTTAGAAAGTGTGATAAAATAACAAATAAATATCACCTAAAGGAAACGTGTATGTGCGTCTAAATTTTATTGATCTTGCTGAAATGCTACAAAAAGTATTATTAATCATGTAACAATCGATATAGCAAAGTGAAGTTGTATATTCGCCAAATTAGCGAGTCGAAGTTTGTATGTCCATTGAACCATTTTGCGTAAATTACCATCTAATAAACGTATTGCAGGTTAAAAATTGTCTTGTCTTCAACTTTTTTCTCTGTTAATTGTATTATATTGCCCTCAGCATCTGGAAATTTCGTGATGAAACCGTAAATTTACTTTCTCTTACATTTTATAGTCAGTCTAGTGAATATTGGATTTTAAATTTTCTTGTGGAAACTTTGCTGGCAAACTTTTTCGGGTAGAATAACGATGCGTTAATTTTCCATTTACAGACTTTTCCAACGTTCTACCGACGAGAATCTTTTGAAACATCCGCTATTTTAAAAATCGTTTGATTCTATTGATGGTTCACTGAAGTTTTATCGGGAATCCTAACATGCTGTGAAAATGTTAAATTGAATTGGTTTCACGGTGCTATAATTGGAAATATGTTTTGAAGGCTTTAGGATATTACTGCAAGAAAGTAATTACCAAATAAGTATCGCTTAACATGACTTCTAAAAAGTAATCTTTAGAAATGCCATTAGTAGATGAAATACATTTACTTTTTCCTTCGGTATAGGTAAAGAAAATTATATTTTATCGATTGACCGATAAAACAGTATTAAAATGAAACTCACATATGGAAAAGTGGGGTAAAATGATGCTAGTAAGAGCAAGAATCTAAGTAAAGCTTAATTACAGACCACAAAAGTTTCGAATAATCTTTTTAGATTCATCAATCACTCTATTCCAAGTATAATATAGCCAATTAAGTTTTGAAAATGTATGTTGCATGTTTTCACAATCATCTAATGCAGAAGAAATGGAAAAAAATTCATTGGAAGTATTCTCTGGATGAGTTTATGCCCTTTTTTCCAATTACACAGCTACTGGCCCTGATGGAAAATCTGTATCAAGTATATATGAAATATTATGCCTAGCAACAGGTTCCAGTTGTTATTGTAGACGTTGCACTTTAGTAAAATCCGTACTATATCAGGCAATAGATGAAAGAAACTTACGACGCTTTTGGAAAAATTGAGATCCATGTTAAAAAATCAAATTACTCCTTTAAATAACTATTGAATTGATGAAACCTTGATTCCATTCCCTGGTCGACTATAGTTTTTATAATACATCAAAAGCATAAATTTGGAAGCAAATTGTTCAGATTATGGCTAGAGGCAACGTACACGTTCCATTTTAGTGTATACTACGGTAAATTAAAAAATGAACAGATGTCAGTTCCCTCCAAAATGCTTGCATTAGATCTACTCAGAAGTTTTCTCGAAAAAGGTTACGCAGTTTACACAGATAACTGGTATACAACTGTCAGTTTATCTACTGAACTACTGAAACATTATACATATTTGATCGTATATGTTTATATATAAGCCTGCCATAAAGCTGCCACACAGAATAATAATAAAAAGGCGAGTCAGTTGTCGCCAAATGCAAAGAAGAAAATATTGTACAAATTGCAAGACTTTTATTGCTCTTTATGAGCTGGCGAAAGCATATGACAATTCTATACGACGCAGGTATAGAAAACCGATCTTACAACTTTTAACTAGAACACACCTAGTAAATACTTATTCAGCTCATCAAGAGATGGCTGACGAAATCATTTCTATAACAAAACTCAGAGAAAGAGAAGTTGACAACAAAGAAGACGCCACTGCAAATAACCTGCGGCCTGAACAAGCAGCACATATACTCAGAGATGTTGGTCGAGCATGTAGAAGAAGCTGTACTGCTTGGTTTGAGAAAATGTCTCACCAATGTGGATCTAAAGAGGCAGCAAATAAGACTGCTCAAAAGTCCGTTGAAATGCATTGAGTGTACAGTGCTGCCTTTCCTTTTTTCGAAGGGTATAAAGCAACTAAAACAATATTTTTGTTACTATTGTTACACATTCCTAAAGTTACTGTTTTTGTTATAAGAAAATTTCTTATGAAACATTTTGCTGTATGGTGCAACGTAGGTCTCATAGTATCCCTTCAAATGTATGGAACTGACCGTTATTTGGAAATACATATGAGTCTACATTGGTCTCATAAAGCGCATAGGCATAAAATATATGTGAGAGACTACAGTGGTCCCAATTGTTAAGTAAGCTTACCTTAGTACAAAGTTGCTTATTTCAGGCAGTAAACGGCCCTGAAGTAATAATTTGGAAATCGTTTTATTGTGTTATATTTTAAAACGTCCATAAAATTTCAATAATGTTTAACATATTAACACAGCAGAATGGTGCAAAAAACCCATAACGAATTTATAATTAACATGACAATCCGTTGGCGTAGTACTTAAGTCTTCTAGTAAATACAAATTTCAAATTTCTACGTCAATGAATAAAAATAGATTTAGGTATCAAATTTATATTAACCAAATTATATACTGCAAAAAAGCTTCTCTTGATACTCTCATTATTTTCGCGAAATACGCCTGTACTGCGTAAACTAAGCAACTTTGTACTAAGGCAAGTTTACTTAAATCGGCTAATTTCGGACCAAACAACGCGTGCTAGGTTTTTTTATGACTATATATTTGTTTTGTCATCTTCAACGAGCTAATTTTTGTCAGTCACTTCCTTCATTAAGGGCATTTCCAATCCCGAGTTCAACATTTCTGTCTCGACTTTCACAATCAACTTTTCTGAAACAACGAACAACTCCATTATATTACTTGAATGATCGATACTTTTTAATTTATTTAGAGATTCATATAGCATATTCCCTCAGCAGTCTTCATGTTATATCTTCTACAAATATTACGTTTCCTTGCAAAACTCCATCCATGTTTCAAGAGTCCATCATCAGAGTTTGAGTCTTCCATTTAAAAACATCTTTAATTTTCATTTACAACACTCCGCCCAGCTTCATAAATCGCAACGTCACGGACTGTGACTTCCCCCATTGATAAAACCATCTCGGCTAATTCGAGACCGATCGAAAGTAAAAGTAGAAGCGACGAGCCCGTCCTATTAAACGACAAGTAACAAATTTTTATTGGAAACGGTCCACGTTCCGATTCCGCATCCTTTCGAGCGAGTTGTATCATTATTAATTGCATTTCGTAAAGAGGATCGTGACAGCACTTTCTCACATTAACTAATTGATATCGGGGGCTTACAAAGCGGTCATTGTTATATAAAAAAGAATTGAATCGAATGAAACGATTTTAGATTGTAATTTGTTCGGCTTGTAGTAATAAAATTTAATTAAGAGCGAAATCTAAGGAACTGGTAAAAGTAGAGGAAATTGGCTTTAAAGAAATATTATGACTGTTCATTTTGACAGGATGTGAAGGAATTATAACATTAGAAAGTGGACAAAAATCTATAAATGATTCCTGGTGGAGATGTTAAATATTTACAACCTTGTCGACTGCCTAAAACCACTTTACTATACTTTCTATATAAATCGCCTTTAAATAGAACAAACGGTACGAATGCAATTAGAATGGGGTCTCATTAGTAGTCACGAACATTGTATTTAGACCACATTTAACGGTATTTTCAGACGGTATTGAGTAACTGACATAATGGGCACCTACACGTATGCCGCTAATTTTATCAAGAGCTATTAAGTCTCCTTCGTTTTTCAATTTGTGTAACTTCAGCCATTGATGTTTTTCAATTTTAAATCTTTATTTACTTTTGCGGTTAATGTACACGCAATTACCCGTGTTAATTTAAAATATGTAATACTATGGCGTTCGCTATTGCACTAGGTAATCTATGGTAATACTAGTGACCTTTACATACCCTTAAAAAGTCAAAGAGACTAGCAGAGTAAATTGAAGCATGTTCAAAATTTAACTAAGGAGTATTACTTTTCGTTTACGCACACACTACACGTTTTATTTAAAGAATTTCTTCCTCTTTTGTTGAAGAAATAACAGATTGCTTCCAATGACCACCAATTCAGAATCAGTGTTAAAAAGAGAAAAAGTAAATAACTTTCAAGATTTTCTTCAACCCACCCATTGAACCTTTTGAGATACTTCTCAAGATGTGCTCATTCTCGTTGCGACATAAATTAGAAGGTAAATACTGTCATACAAGCTACTCACATTTTTGGTGAAGGAGCACAATTACCTATTGAAATATTTTTATTGAAATCGATGAAGTGGTATAGTGTCATGAGGGTAGGCTTGAGAGTATTTAGGGAAACTATCAGTTAGTGTTAGAAATTTGGTTATTTAATGGTCTAGATTACTAATGAGAATTTCTGGTTGATTTCTCGAGATTCGAAATAAAGGTGATATTGCACGTCAGGACTATGTAGGTATCTAATATCTTATGAATATGATAGCATTTTCTTCAAATTCCTTTTTTGAAAATTGCACCAATGTACGTTGTTTTTTCTAGAAGTACAGTGTTACGTTTGGTTGGTAATTTACAAGGTGTTGCTTGTTATTTGAGTGTCCTGCCCTGCCAGATTCTTTTTATCGGTACTCGTCGACGTTAGTATCTAGTGGTTTTTCTAGCTGCTCAATTAAAGTTCTTTCAAAACAATTGTTTTGATTGTCTCATCAACCATTACGGCCATAGAGATTGCATCGACGTCGTTCGAATCAAGTGCAGTTTGGTTGTCTTGGTTGGGGTTTTTATCTTGGTTATGTCATAATTAAGCCTGGGCAAATTTGCTGTAAAAATTGGTCATTATATGCAGTTTCTATGCCGTAAAACTAACTCTTTTAGACAACTAAATATGCTGTATAAAATATGCCACAGATGGATGTTGTGACGTATTATGTTCATTATATGCTTAAACTTGTGTAACTCGTATATGATGTTACGCTGCTTATTTTTTAATGCCGCAAAAAAACTCACTTTCTTATTAAAGTAGGTATAGTGATATTAATTTGTTGGAAGTATTCTACAAGATGTATTTAACTAATCGCAAGCAGCGATTACTTTACGACTTCAACTTGATTTGCCTAATTCTTACCGCAATATTTAGAAACAAAAATGTATAATAATAAAAACAAGCAAAAAAAAATTATTTTAAATATTTATTTTTACTACTAATCAAAAAATATAGTATAAATACATATTTAACCTAAAATAATATATTTACAAAAAAATGAAAGCCATATCTAACAACCTAACTAAACAAAATTACTGCAATAAATAATCATGTGTTCTTCTACTATCTTGTAGGATATTTTTGTACCGTGAAAAATTTCTTTCGACGTCACATGACGCAATGTGGCAATATTTAAAGGTTTACCTTTACTTTAGTAAGATTTTTCCAAAACAAACTAGTTTCTGATTATTACATCATTTGATGGATCCTCTCTATCAATCACTTTTCTGACATATTGCAATAAAACTAAATCACAATTTTTGTGAATAACGGATTCAGTTTTTCAGATATGCGTGAACATATGATATTAGTTGACAATTTTATATGATCACGAAAATCTTCCACTAATGAGAGTGATTCTGATAGAAGTAGATTATATTTTTCTAATTTTTTTAAAATTATTGGAATACTGCTAAAATTGACTATAATGAAATTTAATTGAATAATCAATTCAGATTTTCAAAAAGTAGTTTACAATCTGCTATTCAATGACTATAAGTTGCATTAAAATTTTGAACTACAGTTGTGAATTTTCCAATATGATCAGCATAAAACGATGCTGACTCAATCCATGTTCGCCATCTAGTCACGATAGGTTGTGGTGGAAGAGGGTTGAATTTTAGAAGTTTGCAGAAAAATGACGAAAATATGCTCGGATACGCACTTTCACATTAAAATATGCAAACTGCATGCTTTTATGCTGTAAAACTCTAAAATATGCTAATTAAAGTTCAGTTTTTCAAACTAAACAAGTCATGTGATACGTAAATATATCATTTTTATCTAAATATACTCATAAATAAAAAATATGCGATCATGCTTTTGCCCAGCCTTAGTCATGAAATGCGCTCGCAGAATTCTGGTATGGCCAACGTACATTTTCCTCGATTTGTCTTGGTGTTATAGGACGAGATTTTCAATTAATTTGTTCCGAGATCCTTTTCGTGAATTTCTATCCCTGACATGAACACGGCACTGGTATTTAATTTACCTTTTTCATAAATTATATTGTACTCACATTCTTCACGATTTCTGATGATTCTATTCTAAGGGGTAAATTCGATTTTAATTGACCCCAGTCAGTTTCAGTGTCCCTTAATTTTACAGTATCATAAGTATCGGTTAAATTTAACAAACATTACATATGTCGTTTAAAGAAATTGCATACATGTTTTAGTGACAAAATTCTGATCATTTGTTAATTTGCTATGAGAACCTTCGTCGAAAACGGTGATGCGGGTCCAAGCAGGCACATGATCCCTAACAAATTGGACGAAGTTGTTCGAAATTCGGCATCTCTTTAGTATTGGGCTGTTTTGGTCCACGATGAGTTGAGGGTCTCCGTCGATAGGTACTCCTCTGCTCCTCTCCTACTAACTGCCTAGGTTATTGGCTCGGTGTCCGAAATTTCGGTTTTTAAAATCTTTATTAGTTACAAAATATGTCTATACCCCATAGCTATTACATGAATACTGATTGTTTTCCATAAAGTAGACATCTAGTAGATTTTCTTAAAGAATACCTGTCTGCAACATCAGCACTAGAAATCCAGCAAGCTAATGCAACTTTTGTTTTACCTCTTTCTCTATTCATTGCCTCTACTTTCACACAATTACATTTTTGCACACAACAAACAAACAAACCGAATTGGAGAAACAAAGTAGCTATAGAATTGGAAAACTAATTGAATATACTACCTGGCTAGTTAGATGATTTGAGCTTGCCCAATCCTTATCAGTGCGTTTTCTTAATCTCATCCTTTGAGACTAAGTTCGAGTATATCCAATGGCCCGCTAAACACATAGCAGATACATTAATTTGAACAAAATGAGGGAACAATATTTTGAGTCGTTTCAGTAAATTTGGAACATTGAAATCGAAGTGGTAGGTATATGTAATACACATTTTCTTAATTGTTATGAGGATTTAGTTTTTCTAAATTTCAAGAGATTTTCTCCTCCTCCCTAACTCATTGTTTTATGTTTCACTTATTAATCATGTAAAGGGATGTTACGTTAATAAACTTGCTTTTATTTCTACTGTGGGCAAAAATGTTACGTTACCAACAACGGTCTTTAAAACGACGGTGGTGACAGCAGTGGGTAGATAATGGAATTACCCTAGATGCTCGCAACGGAACGCGTGCTTTTTATTACATTCAGTAATATTAATTTTCAAACTAAAATTTCATTCGGTCTTTATTAGAGAGATTGCGAACTTTTCAATACCGCAGCAACGTTCATAAATTACATTACTTTATAGTTCGAAAAAGTAGTTCGAACAACTCGAACGTCCGTTACGTTAATTATGGGCTGTCAAAATGTTTGACGCGATGGAACTTTCAATAAATATATTAGTGATTTACTGACACGCGATAAGTGGTGGTCATGCCACAGGAGGTGGTGAAATATTAAGGAAATATGAAGAACTCAGAAATAGCTGCTGTTAGAGGTGCTAATGATGATGAAATGAATTATATAACCTGCATGATATCATTACAAATAAGGTACAACAACTTTAAGTAATTTTCAATTTGGATGAAACAAAATTTCATTCTAAGAATAACAGTTAAGTTTCAAAGGATAGTATGTCACAGTAGCTATAGTCGTAGAACTAACGGTAGTTCTATAGCAATATATACCTCCTCTCCATTGGCAGCTTTTATCACGGGTTAGTCAACCAATAATGGCCATAGTGGCCAAGTAGTGGCGTTTCCCAATCAGGAACAGAACTAGTACGGATATGATCGCGTACCAAACAAGGAATTTTGGATACTTGGTAGAAATGATGGAGTCCTTCCTGTTCACAAGACCGCATTGGCTTGGTAGCTTAACCTGCATATCACCTGCGTGTCCTTGCAGCTGGGCAGAAAAGGAAGCAGTTAACCGGCATGTTACTTCACGCTTCTCCCTAGGGTGTGTTACGACATAAATCTATTTTTCTCATTCAGCGATAATCATTGAGCTGATGCACAGACATCTCATCAGACGGGCTTGGTTAATGGATTCCACCGTGGCTCCCTCAAAAAGTTTGCGCATACATTGAGGTCCTGAGATATTCTCGGGTGAAATCCTTGATAGATAGCACGACTTATTCTCAAATGGTCTACACGGATGAAGAACAACGCCGGAGATGTTTCCTAAGATGGTGTTGCCGGAGCCGTTGCTAGGTACAACTGATCTAAGTAGATGTTGTAAGTCTGGTTGTTCTAGCCAAATGGAGAAGTCCTTAATTCAATTAAATCCCGTTTAATATTGCTGGTGATTGGGATGCGAATGGTTATAGTCAATTCGCTTCCTGTAATGACACCGTCAGATGTGCATAGCTGGTAGCATGGATGTACTTGCTTTATGGAAACACTAGGGTACGATTATCTTCGTCGAGTTGCTAATTATTAAGTATTAAGTTAGTAGATGAAGTATTAAATATTGCCTGCAAGACATGAGTGTCACCTTCGATGAGGATTTGTGTGTATAATGGCATTAATAAATAGAAAATGAAATGAGATATTTCCTAAATGTTTCAGATTTAAAATACTGGATGTTTAGGTATCTGCGTTTCTCTCAAGTGGTTTATATTTTTAATTCGCCGAATTTTTTTAAGTCTATTGGAAAATTTGATCTTTGTTGTTTTGGCAATCTTGAAATTTTATGGACATCTCCCCAATGATTCAAGATTCCATCTAGACCACTGTGTAGTTTGTCTGTTTCTTGCTGCAATTCACGTTGTTACATGGCCATAGGATCTAGTTTATGTTGTGCTGCTACCCCACAACACCAACTCAAAGCGACTCCGATGAATTCCACCGCTCTATTCGTTAATTACCCCTGTCTTCATACTTGCATAAGTGTTTCAAGCATTTTGCCCCAACCGAATTATCTTCTATTGTGGCGTTCCGAAGTTGTTATAAGTTTATCCTAACACTGCAGCCTTCTGTAAAAGTAGTAAGCCTCCTTCTCGCACTCCCTCCTCGATCCAATTTTAGTTGGTTAATGGTACGCTAGCTTTATAGGTTAGAGTTTAGGTAAATGCCTACCAAACAGTGCCTGCTGATATTTCTATAGGGGCCTGTGCCACTGTGATGCTGAAGACCTAATGCTAATCAAGTTGTACCTGTGGTTGCTTTTTGACTTATATGACGTCTTTACTGATGGTGTTGGTTGCCGATGGCTCGAGGTAAATGTCTTCAAATGTGTCTGCGAGGTGTTGATTCTTTCCGACTTCTGTTGACCATCTTTCTTCTTGGCCTCTTTAATACAGTTTTCTTCTTCTGCTTGCATATCTCACTTTATGTTATTTTCTTCCCCATTACTGTTAGATACCACTACTCCTTTTGAAGGTGCTGAAAATACCTCGCTGATTTCTTTTGGAATCTCGGTATTTGGGGCGGCTGGTATAAATTTGTTGTATTTTGGGTTCGCTAATAAAACAATTGAAGAAGGGATCTTTTGATTCCTCCACCATGTAACAGGGTGTAACCGGGAGCAAAACTCCCAAGGTGGTTGGTTTTTAATTTACTTCACGGCAACTGACTGAGGCAATTCTGTTCGTGGCTCATATAATGTGTATTCTCGTCCTTAACTAATTTCCCATATTTACGTATTTATTCTCGGTCGATGTCTCCTCCACAGGTTTAACGGTTGTTGAACAGACAGATTACTCTGGTTCAATTTAGCAGATGGTACATTCCTTGGAGAATATTTGCGATGGAATCGTACTAATCGCCGAATTCAATGACCCAAATTAGCGTCATCAGGCCTTCAGCTTGTCGAATATTTCTGAAAGTTGCTGTCAAACTTTGCGATTTAAGTAACATGTTGCAGATCCTTGCTTGAGAAGCAGAGTGCTTCTCTTATTTGCTATTAATGTTTCAACGGTATAAACTATACGGCTACACTATGTACTACAGACCTTAGAACTGCGTATGCAAAAAACATTTTCATTGCATGTTTCGACTGATTCTATTTTTACAGCAAAATAATTCCACAAATATTATTTTGAGAACTGTTAAATCTGTCGTCGCTCAGAAATGGCATTTATGAAAATAAATATATTGCTGCCAATTACATAATATAGAATAATACTTTCCTCATTTTCACTACACTCCTACCATAGCAAAATGTACTTTAGAGAAATGTTAAATGCAGATGCCACAATTATTCATATATTTAGAGCAATTTTATGACGTTTTAAAGTGGAAGGGAATTTTTTGTCTTTCTACGTGAACTACTACTTATTTATCTACATTTCTATATTTTCGCTATATTATTATTTATATAATGTAATGAACGTATATGTTGCTGTTTATATAAAAAACAATTGTTGTGTTTATGTGATTGTAAATGTTAATATTGACATCAGTGTAGAAAAAAATCTCTGTGTGTGTAAAAACTGCTATAATTTTGGGAGGGTAAAACCTCTTTGTTTGTAAAAGTGTTACAATAACTTGATTCTGAAGAACTTTTGTTTTGGTAAATTTTTGGTGTATCCCTAAAATGATAGTAGTTTATTTTGGGGCAGTTTTTAACAACTGTGTTCAAAACACCCTGCACACGAGAAATTCCTCCATATTTGGAATCTTTCGGTGTTACAAAAAGCAAGGCTCACCCTCAGAAGGTGAATGTCCAATTCAAAATCTTTCTTCATTTACATATATTCTGGCATTCATTTTGGGATACTGCTAGAAACGACCTGTTGAAAGTGTACCGTAACTTCCTAGATTTACTTCGAGAAAAAGTTTCTAACACATTAATTAATCTGTCATTATTAAAACCATCAATGAATGTATAAACATCCTTTAACCAATCTAACCATTTTCGTTAATCTTAAAAAATTTTCTTGCTACGAATTTAAAAAGTCGATTATGAAAAAAGTTACATAAAATGTTAGCAACACATTTTTTACATCATCTCCGCTATATCATCTCCATCATCTCTTCTAATTTAATTAATGATACAAGTAAACTGCTATAACAGCACCTCGCCTCAATTGCGTTAAATTACGAAACAAGGAAATATTTCATCCCTGGGTTGGGCTCTTGAGTTCTACTCTACATACATCTGTACGGTCTTCCGTATCCATTAGAGAACATGCGGTCCGTGGTATACATAACTAATCTGCAACATTTATATCGTCTCATTCTTTAGTCTTTTTTTTCGACTGCCTTGAAAAAATCACTCTGCGTAATTCCCTACTTTCTATTTGAATGTGTGCTTAGCCGTGGATCAATTAAAGCAGGAAACGATACAGTCCGCTGTTTTTGTAAGAGGAGACGCACTGCTGTATAAAGACATCGGATGGAATGATAATCCGCTAATTGAAAGGAAGGGATTTGCATAATTTGGATTCATTACGATAATTTCACTCGAGACATATTACAGTACATTACACCTATTTCTTGCAGTCATTTACTGATGATAATGATAAGTGAAATAAAGTTAAATCTTCTTTTTAGTTTCTTTAAAACTCTTTAGGCCCATTTATGTTTCACATTGGATGACATTCCTGTTTCCAATTCAATTTACGAACTAATATTCTAAGTTTCCTCATTATTTCCATCTTTTCTATGGTCTGATCAATTGCATTTTTTCCTGCATACAACTGGTTTATTTTCTAAATATAGTTATGCTTGCTCTTTTAAATGATTCCTATATAATTAAAGTAAATACTTCACTTCCTATAGAAAATAGGAACATTACTCTTTAATCTTCCCATTGAATGCGACCTTTTTTGGCGAACGTTAACGATATGACGGTTATTTGTTATCTTTCCTTCTTCTTCTATTCGCTTAATCATTTCAGTACATACGATTCTGTCGATGTGCTTTGGATTCCATAGAGTAGTAATCCTGTTATGTATCTAATATATATTCCGATAATTCTACGTCCTAAATTTTCAACGTATCATTTATATTTTCTCATGATTTTCTCTGTACTCATATAATGATATCGTAACGTAATTCTGTCGATTTTCGGAACTTGACACATTGACATTGACACATATTTTTGGATAAGTGTCAATGTACATATGTAGTCAACTTTTTTTCAGAAAACTGTATATTCTGAAAAGCTGAAACTTAAGATGTGAGCCGTGAGGTAAGTCCGTTAAGGACAAAGGGTACTTTACAAAGGGTACAAATTTTAAATATTGCATATGTAATCTACTGTTTATTCGATATTGACTATTGATTCACTATCCTAACTAATCTTCTCTGAAATGCCTTTTACTTATAGAAAACTTGACTTCTTGTAAAGAGCTATATAAAATTCGTAGTATAAAATAAAGTCTTTTCTTTTTTGAATCGGTATGGGCGCTTGCAACATATATCATATCTATAATTTTACGATTTGTGATGTGAGTGGTTCGGTGACATGGACATGAAATTCCTGATTTCCCTCCCTTTAAGCCAAAAGCTGGTACACAGCGTACAGCCCATGACTTCAACCATATGCTGCTGTATGGTAATGGAAAATGTAGCAATTGAAATGTAGCCAGGAATTTTCTAAAGTGTTTAGTGTTTACATTCTTTAGTAATTTAGTAATTAATCGTTAACTAATTAATAAAAATTGACGAACAAGAATAATTGTTTTGGCAGTAAATGGAATGCATTTGGTGTAAAATGGCGCAATTCAATTTGATTTCATTGGTACATTATTTCTTATTAGATCTTTCCTTTTCATTGTAATACAAGACAAAAATCAAGTAAGATCATGTTTATCAATTGACTACAAATTGCTACAAACTGATCTATGAGAATTACTAGCACTAGTATTTTAAATAGTGAAAACTATAAATTTCCTCTGTTTCTGTATTCCCTTTTTTAGGAAATCAAGCATTTTGATCAATCATTTCCTTAAATATAATATTTTCGATTAACTAACAATTCTGTAACATGGTGTACTATACATACCAAATGTAAAAGTCATACTTGACTTTCATGACTTTACTATATAAATAATCTTTAATTCAATATCGTGTTTTTGTATCTCATTACTTCTTTCAAGTTTCTGTTAGAATCTTATCTGCGCTAACACGACGTTTGAACGGTCGGTTCCCTTAACTATCTCATTTAACAACTAAATGCCGTCCTGTTGAAACAACTATCCGACGGGCCGTGACTGTGGCAATTTATGTACACCGAGAGTCCATTAGTCATTTTATTCCTTAATAAGACATAAGATACATCACAAAATACCCTTCTCTTGGGAAAAGCTGAATCCGACGAAGGCCGAGAAATGAAAAATAATCGCGATTCGAGACCGTCGTTCCCATAATGAGAACAGCAACTCGAGCGAGATTTTCTCGGTGGGTGTGATTTTGATCTGATACGCTCCATTATGACTGGTTACGTAAAGTGTTATTCAAATGTTTCAGCTGACGGTGCTACGCCCGCAGTGGTAATCTTCTTTTTTTACCTTGGTACAATTGCTGTAACATACGCCTTCAGTATAGCCAAGTGAATCGCTCGTACAGCGCTACATCTGTAATTATCTTGCGCTGTAGATTTGCATTACAGAGATAATTGATTTCCGGTGACCTTAATTATCTTGAGATTATCGGTGCGGATAAACGCCGAAGGAAACGATGTTGAATGCAAAAATTGTTGAAGTATCATAAAAGAAGAAAATAAATTATTGAAATATAAGTATAAAATATTGTATAAAATTGAGAAATATTTGAGTAAAATATTAGAAATTTGAGAATTTCTTTTTTTTTCAAATTTGAGAAATTTAAAAAAAAAATCAAATTTTTCAAAATTTTCAAAATTTTCACATTTGAAAAATAAATTTGAGTAAAAATTGAAAAAATATAAAATTGAAAAATAAGTATAAAATGTGTGCGCCTATAATTGAATTACATAAAAAAATATTGAACCTCAGATCATTATTCAATAATTCATCAATTATTAATTAATTATAAAAATATCAATGCAGGATACACAGGGTGCAGGTAAATTCCACATAGGAGCCACACTACATTAATGTGTCATGTGTTGATTCCAAATCTGAAATCCCTTTTATCTGCATCTTTTATCTCCATTAGTAATTTAAAAAAAAACACCAAAACGACAACATTAAATCTGTAAAATGATATTAAACATACATAAATCAATCCTTGCCTTTATTTATTCTTACAAACATTCTTTTCAAAAACCATGGAAGAACCATTTTTGTTGAAAATTATTTTTAATAACCATAACTAATCGATCCATGTTTCTGTTCATTAATTAGTCCATCCATTTCGCATATTAACACAAAAAAAGTATTTTTATCAAGAAATTGGATGTCTTGTCGTCAAGTTGACAACATTGTCTGCAGTATAGACATGACAACAGCATCATGAAACACCCTAAATAATCTTCTGCTATTTTTTCTTATCGCTTACATTCATTCTATGTTACAATATCGCTATATTATATATAAGGAACAAAAATATAATTTTTATGGTTTCTTATAATGGTAAGAACAGAGCTATATATCGCATTGTGCGCTAGAAACGAAATGAAGTCCATAAACACCATGGCATAAACACAAATGGCTTCGGTATTTGTCAACAATAGAATAGTTAAGAGAAGTCTTTAAGAAGTAGATCGATCTATTTTTTTTAGTATTCGCTAAGAGAATAATAGAAAAGAAATAAAATTAATAATTTTATTACTGTCATAGGGGGACGGTTTTCCATCGTGTGCCACAGGAATTTAGAAAATTCCAATTCGACCCATTATTGGCAAATATCGCAATGGGCTTTCGGCCCTTTTTCGGCTCCGAAAATGTGCCCTTTGGAATTTCGAAATGAAATTCGCAGGGTAGCCCTCTAAGCCTATTTTACCAAAATCGGAAAATTCCCGCCATACTCTCCCCTACATCTCAAAAAGTACCCGTCATTTGAAAGAAAATTTTTTATTACTGGCAACAAGGAAATGTCAGCGTTCGTTTGGTACCGGAATTGGAATATGAAAAAATAAAATGGTTCCATTATTGTCAAAAATCTCCTGGTTAACCCTTATTTTTAGTACCCCAAAATGTGAACTTTAAAGTTTCGCTATGAAACTCCCAGGGTAGTAGATCCCTTAAAATGCACTAACTGAAAGAATACTTTTGGCACACATATTTACACACGTATACCAAAAGCAACACTTCACATACAAAAAGTTACGAAAGCACTTTCACATGTTTCATTTTTAAATAAGAAAATCTTGAAAATCAATTTCCTTTTTAATCTACATCGCTATAAAATAAAATTATTCGTCATTTACTAATAACAATTTAATAGTTATTATTTCACATGAATACGATTAATTGAAAAGTGTGTGCAAATGAATGCATATTTTTGTATACATTTCGCAACATTTGTGGTGCATATTTTCTGCATCTTCCCACATACATTTAGTGTTAATTTTCCGTTCTTTTGTAATTAATAAGGCTCAAATTTTATGTTAAATGCGTATTTCATAAAATTTGGAAAATATTAAATTACATAAGAGTAATCAAATCTGATTAACAATTAATTTATTGCAATTAATGGATCACTAATTACAACCAATCTTTCAAAACCGAGTTTAGGTTTTACAAAACGTATCATATTTTTCATCAAAACATTATTTTAGATCATGGGTTTTATATAAAATGAATATTTCATAAAATATACATTGTTTATTGAATTAAAAAATTTTAAAACACCACATGTTTCTCATTAAGAAAAAACGTTAATAAACAGCATATATTTGGAATATTCACTTTTTTCAGAATGATCGCTGTATATCTGTATATTTTCGAAATTTTTAATATTATTTTTTGTAATTTTCAGTCGTAATAAATTTCGAAAAGACTGGAAAATCAAAGAAAAATAGGCAATTTGCCCTTTTATCTGAAATCAATGAAGGTACTAATTAGAATTGTTGATTAAAAACAAAGTGATAGACATGGGACGGCCGACAGAAGGGAAATCTAGCAAAAAGAAGCAATAAACGAAATGATTGATTTTTAAAAAAAATTAATTTGTGTTTATAAAGTGAAATATACATAGTTCTTTAAAATAACTACTTGATCGATATTCTGTAAGGTAAGAAATTAAATAATTTAAATTTAATTACATTAAGATTCATGTTAATCCTACAACTATGGTCAAGCATTTCCTCAATATGGGATTTTATTATTCTAATACAAGTACTTACAATTATTGACAAATATTGAAAAATAGGTGTAGAGAACAAATCTCGGTGTCAATATTGCGTATCAACTATCTCAAAATTAATGTGTCATGACAAAGGAAGGGACATGTATCCAGGACAAGTGTAGGGATAAACATATTAACTAGATGTTACCTCAGTACTATGTAGGTATTGTTTGTCTCTTATATTTGATGGTCGAACTTTTCCGCGTTAAACTCTAAGAAAAAACTAGTAAATATTTTATTCGCTTAAACGTTAAATAACGTCTTAATTAATGTTAATTATTTTACACATTTCATTTTGTTACCTATGATTATTTCCCATTTCGATTTCAAATGAAAAAAATAGAATTGACATATTAGAATAGTAAAATAATTTGGTATTATTACTAATTCAAATACACAGGAGCGCTCTCAACTGTTTATTGCATTTAGATCATTACACGTGTATTGCAACTACATACCTTAAAACAACACAGTGATTACAACCCATGTTCCTGCTTCGTTTAACCTTTCATTTTACGTTACCGATTTACTGTACTAATGTTACAAAATTATAGTGCACCATTTTAAACGCATTTAACTTTACCGCATGCGATTCTCATGTTATACTTTTTATTAAAAATTACGTAACGAGCAACGCACCTTTAAGCTATTTTAGCAATTAACATTTGACAAATTTGTTTACCAGACCGTGGAGCATTAATTCAACAATTATTCCTTTCCAAATGGATAAAGATTCCTCGCGAAACGGTTTTATTACTGGCGTAAGTTAACTTTAATATTTTTAGGCGGTAATGAGACGGCACATCGTTTGCTACTCGTAAATATTGAAAGGAGAACGTACATTAAATCAATATTTTATGTGGCTTATACTTGCAGAAATGGGTGAAGACATAAAATTTTAAATTTCATGGTTTTGTTGACCTCAAATTTATATTAACTACATTGCGAAAAGTGCATGCCCTCAATTATAATATATTAATTTATTTGTTAAAAGTATTATTAAGAACTGCTAGGCGTGTAACGTAATATCCCTTTAATGCGGAAAAAATACGATCACGATCCAAGTAATTTTTTAACATTCCGAATTTTTAACTTTCTATTTCTGAATTATTTTTTAATTACTGATGTACTTCAATACGATTAATGAAATCATTATTTATTCTTCTTTAAATATCCCAGACTGTCGTTTCCAGTTCAAAACCCCGTTTTAATTAAGAGTTTATTAAATTCATATTTAGGAAATTAAATATAAAAATTACCGTTCCACTAGGAAAGTCACAAAAAAATAATACATAACGAAACGATCACTAGTTTCCGCCAACCACGTATCGTTTGTTACAATTCCATAATTAAGTTAAATAACGTTAAAAATATGAGACTTTCATTGTTGCTTGGGACAATTAAAATTCTTGTGACATGTTCTGTTTATAACGTCAGGTTATATAAATTCTAATGGGTATTTTAGCAACACTTACGACTATTTGTAGGAACGTATAATAAGGATTTCCCATACTAAGTACACAAATTTCATCATAAAGTAATTGTTATTAACTAATTCCATTCCTGCTCCGAGCTTGTTAAATGTTTTACTACTTTTTACTTTTTCTTCGTCAGTTTGAAGCGTATTGGAGCTCTCACGTTATTGCAACAGTGAAAATGGTTCATTTGGATCATATTTTAATGGACAATGGGGTTTTGTTGCACAATGCTGATGTGTTAAATAACACGTAGACGTGTTTGCTGGAAAGCGCAAAATTTTTTAAAAATGCCACTAATTCGAAATATACATGAGTGTCGTCATTCATCCGGTTTACGAAAAATCGCCATGGGCAGAATAAAACTTATCAATAATTAATTATGGTTACTAATTAATGGTTAATAATTAATTATGGTACTTACACAGCTTTGAATGTGATTGAAGACGATTAATTATACGTAATTGAACCAACATTTACATTTTAACATCTATTTTACTCTATGATATACTTCAGATTGGAAAAGCAAATGGATCCAATTTGCAACGAAACCAGATCTCGCATAACCATATATTTCACAAGTTGAATCGCTTCGATCCGTAACATGTACCGTGTGAATTATAAGAATTTAAGTTGTAAAACATTAAAAATATTTCGATATTTAGGTTAATTAGAATTAGAGCTAACGGCAAGAATTTTAATGTACGCAGTATGAGGAAGTGCTGGTTTGTCTCATGTGGTGGGTAAGACGTTCCAGTTTTATGCGTGCCAATTTTACTCTTTTCTAATTTGTGAGAAAAAGTCGTTAAAACAAATGGCGATAAAATAAGTTTAAAGAAATAAGTACGTGTATGGGAGTTTCATTCTGGGAATTGTTTTAAATATTAATTATTAATGGGGGTATACACGTAATGCTATGATGTATATTCATAGCAGCAGCTCCGACCGTTTCGAAAAACACTTAAAAAATAATTAGATAAATACTTTTGTTTAATATTTCGTAAACATTTAAGAGTTAGAAGCGAAAAGGAGTGAAATTTAAATGGCAACAGATTACACTAATATATTAAATAACTACCTATTAATAGATGCACAGTAATGCATAGTTTACTACAACCCCTTAATGTGACAGTGTTTCAATCAATGGTGTTAACATATTAAATGGTTAACTCCTTTCTCCTTTCAAAAATTCCTACTTATATTCGGTAATACATAATTCACATAATAAGTAAGGATTTGAATAGCATTATATAGTTTAAAAATTGGATCATTGAAGCTCATTTTTGAAATTTTGAATTAATGTGACGACCTTGAGTGAATACCAGTTGTTTAATATAAAAGTTCAATTTATTATTCTTTCGTACAAGTATTCAACAAATCCATCGACACAAAAGTTTTTTAATAAGTAACTTTCGGGTAGAAGTGATATTTTTCAGGAGTAGGAAAAGGCGAAAACAGGGAAAGTTTATCAATATTAGAAAAAATGTTAAATATAAAATGTCACGTTCACGCCTGCACTGAAAAACATCTAAAAACCATAAAAGAAATCTTAAGGGAAACCCTGAAAAAAATCAACACTTACATCATTCTCTTTGACATAAGGTGGGGAAATAAAACGTAGCGTCGTGCAAAATTCTTGTCGTTTTTCAATATTTTATAAACACTTACCAGCTCAAGCTACTAATATCGCTTGCTTGATCATTTTTTTCAATAATTTTTTAGTGCTTTGGAGCAGAATTATGCTCCACGGCTTAATCTACACGGTATTGGAAAAATGTAGAATAAAAATTCTAGAAACACACCTGAAAACTTAAACCTAAAATATTATTCCAAAATCAAATCAAGATAGCTTACAGGCGTTTAGAATAATCTCATTCTAATTCTAGATGCTTCAAAGATTGAAGAACTGAAATTCCTAGTTGCTCCAGAACGTTACAATTGAATTCAGTACGTTTAAGGGAATTTCAGATTCTTCCCGTCTGCGACGACCACAAAAACATTTTGCTAAGTCGCCTCATATAGGATCTACAAGCGTTTTCATTTCGCTTTTAAGTGCTAGAACTTCTAAATGGTGCTTGTAAAAACACTCTAGTGGTTCTTTTATAATTTTAGATGGCTAAAATAGTTTTGGAGTTAAATGTGGGTTGAGAGAAAATACTTTTTTTTAATATCGATAGACTCAACATAAAGCAATGATTCCAAAAATTCCTAATGCTAGAAACTGCCTTAAAATCGAACTTAGTGGGTTTTTGCTATTTTCACGTTTTTTCACCTTCATATGGCTGTTCCAGGAAAGCTTGGGATGCATGACGATGCCCAGATATATTACCTTACCCGTTACCCTTATTGGCCGTAGGTTCTAGAAGTCATCTCTTTATATTGTCACACACTAGAAAGTCAAGATTATGCTGAAAGAGGAGTCTAAGTATTCATTCGGAATTAAAATTCAATATGGGAAGTTTATAACATTTTCTAAAGTTTTAATCCTGATTTTTAACATTATTAAACTAGTAGAATCTAGATGGAATATTACAAGGATTTTTCTGTAACCTTTCACATTCCAAACTACATTCAAAACGAATAAAATTTCATTTTAATTTCAAGCGAAACTATTTGTCTCATTACCGGAAGTATTTTAAAATTAAATCTTGAAATTATATGCATGTCTCGAATAGTTTCATCTCACAAGGTCAAGAAGAGAAAATATATATTTTCCTAGATATACTTTGATTGGTTCTAGAAGCTTTCTCGTTATAGGGATAAAATAACCAAGTTTTTTACTACCACTCAGTAAGTACTTTTTAGAAACAAGTCTAAGGTGCCATATGCCACCTAGGAAAGGAAATTCGAGTAATATTTGGTGAAAGTTTGATTATTTTCATCTTCAACGTGGAACCATTTCGAGAGAGTGGAGAAATTACAGTTTCTCGTTGGAAGTGTCTTAATTATGCTGAACAAGAACACTAGACGTTCTTTTACAATTTTGGCAGACTGGGTGTAAAATTTGTAAAAATTAGAATGTTTGTGGAAATTTCCAACTCATAAATTCCAATTTTATACGTGAGGAAACATCAAGAACTTTGAAGGAACATCCTAGAAACTTTTCTGGAAACTTTAATATTCAAAACTGTCTCCATAGGACATGTTTACAGTTTACAGAAGTTCTAAACAATTTAGTATTAGTTTTAAAGATTCTTGAAAGTTCTTCCTCTTTAAAATGTTAGTAAACTTCCGTAATCTATAAAATAGAACCATGAATGGTTTTTGAATCTATAACATTCCAAACTTCTTCCTGCTGATTTACGGAAGTTTCAAACAACTTCCCTTTAATTTTAAATTGAAGTGAATAATCGAAAGTGTCAGCAACACCAATTCCATAGATTCTCCCAGAACCTCAAAAAATAAAAGTGCCTTAAATCGAAGTTAGAAGTTTTGTGTAAGTTTCAAAGTATTTTTTACGGCAATGTGAAAAACTTAAATGTTCTGAAATACGCTCAAGTAGAATATAAAAACGTTTTAGGAAATAATAGGATTCTAGAAACTTCTTTTTGTCAAATTAAACCAAATTTCTTAACAGCTTCCAAAATTACGAAAATTTGTGGGACACCAACCTTGGCAAATCATTCGTTTATTTGTTGAACACGTGCGATTTGGATTAAAAGAATTATTTTCATTATCTCAGGTTTAATTGTCTAGATTCAACTTTAAAGGTTTTGTAGCAATACAGATTTCTATAACTTGTTCTTTGGCATGATTTACTCACCAATGGTTAAAACTGTAAGTACAGAGGGTTCATATTCAGTCGTATGAGAAGCATCTGGTAGTATCTCTGAAGTTTATATGATAGACCCTTTACAATCTTTAAAGTTAACACAAAACTGTAAAACGGAACTTCCATAGACCACCTAGCTTCCATAGATTTCCTTTGGAGACAGATCCGGGCATTTAGATTCCCATAGGAACCTCTGAAAATTTCCTTCAAGTTTCTTAAGGATTACTAATATTTGTAATTAAAGCGGAAACTTCTAAAATTTCCATAATTCGTCGTAGAAACAATTCTGGCACTCCAATCCTCTAATGGAATCTCGAAGACCAAGGCACATTTGACCCTTTGGAGAGGTTCTATAAGGACCTCCAGAAACTGTATTCTATTACCGTTCTAATGTTTAAAGATGAAAGATGGTTAAAAATGAAAAGCTGGTTAAAGATGAAAGTGTACAAATAATTAATCGCCTTTGATTTCCTTGAATGACAATTTCATATTATTGGTTCCAGAATATCCTATGGAATCTTCCTTTTATATCCTTGAAGTTTTTTATCTCTTACATTTGAAAATGAAACCATTGAAATGTTCACGTACTTTCTAGATTTAATTTTATACTCGTTCTGACGTTTCAAAATTCATATAGAACCTCTAAAATGCCCATCTAACCAGATTCAAAATATCTGGTGTTTGAAATCATATGGAAAATGGTTTTATTAAGTCATTTGGGGAGATTCCAGGAGAATCCCCGAAATTTGTATGGTAGACTCGTATTAATATTTAAAAATAAAATAGAACTGTTTCCATGAATCATCTAGATTCAGTTCTAAACCAATTCTAGACATAAAATCTCTAAGGAAATCTGAAATTATTAAGAATAACGCACATTTAATCATTTGGGAAGGTTCTAGAAGGACCTCCTAAATTTATGTTCTATACTAGGATTTACCAAGCTATGGAGTATAAAATGGCGTCGCAATGGGAAACTGTGTCACCATCAAAAGATGGGAAATATACGGACTTTGTTTACTTAATTAGGCAGAGAACGGGCAAACGTCCGATTATTTCGCGTTTTATTTTCATACATTTTATTATTATGATTATATTTTCATATAAATAAACTACTACTATCATCTGATAGCTGTAGCTTCGGACGTGTGAGATTATAACGAAAAACGCATAATTGGTCATCAGGGGATTTTCGAAAAGAAGTTCTGAAATTTGTGTTCTGTCCGAAAACCTAGATTCTCTTAAGCGGCAATATTAGATTGGAGGTTTCAAAGACTTTCTCGAACTTTGCTTCTACATTCTTGAAGTATTTTAAATGGTGCGAGTTGAAATTGAAAATAATTTTAAACTTTCTAGTTTTAATTTTAAATCCATTCTGGTATTTCAAACTTCGAAAAGAATCCATAGTGTTCGTTTTCAGCGTGATTCGGAATTTCTGTTGTGTGAAATTTAATGACAAATTTGCATTCTATGTGCCTTATGATATTTAAATTTAAAATTAAGTTATTGGAAATTTTATAAACCATTTACATTTCCTTAGGTGACAAGTTTGAATGTTGAAGTATTCACAATTAGCTCTGAAGTTTTCTGTCTACATTCTTGAAGTTTTTGAAATTTTTAATTAAAATTGAAACTTTTGAAATTTCCATAAACTTTCTAAATTTAATTTTTTACCACTCCTGACCTCAATTTGCTCAAGAATTCCTGCAGAATTTTTTCGGCATAACCCACTATTTGCCATCTGTGCTCTTCTGGCAGTGATACAATTTGAAAGTTGCAAAATCATTCTAGGTTTAATTTAAAGGTACTTTCGAAAATTTAAAATGGAAAAACGACGGTTATTTTTCGTTCGTTTATTTGCCCAAAATGAAAAGTAAATTCTTTGGGACTTAAATCGAAAATCTCTTTTGTCTTTTGTATTAACTTCCATTCATCATCTAGTTTTCAGAAATTTTCTAAGATTCAGAATTGACATCAAAACATTTGAAATTTCATTAAACGATGTAGATTCAATGTTAAAGTAGTTTCACTTTTCACAACTGTGAAGAAACCGCTAGAAATTTTCTCCAGCACGATTTTGACACCCTATTACTGTTACTTTCAACTAGAAACCTTCTAGAACTTATCATGAGTAAATCTATTTTTTTCCGTGATACCTATTAAATTAAATTACTACTACTATCTTAAATTTGAAATTGTTTGTTACTTGACTTAACCTAAACTTCAAACATTCTACCGTCACAGAATTTTTAAGGAACCTGTAGTGTTTTTCGGCATTCAAGTTTTTTTTGTTCTAACCGCAAATGATTTTAGATTCTACTTGAAACCATTAAAGTACACCCAAGTGTACGTTCCTTGAAAAATAATGAAATTTGAAACCTTAAATTTTCTTGATTCGATGTTAAGGCACTTTTGACCTGATTCTATACAAAACCAGGACTTTTTTCTAGATTTGTTGTAGCGATTAAAGTGAAAATGATATTATTTGAAACGCCTGTAAATATTTTATAATTGATATTGGGTGAAAGATTTGTGATTTAAGGTTCCAGAAGAACATCTACAAGCTTTATTCGATAAATCTCAGGCTTTCCTAACGTTTGAAATGGAAATGGAAAAGGTGAGACATTCCAAACACCTTCTTGTTACAATTAAGTGGATGCAGAAAAAATTGATGATTGGAATTTTTAGAATTGTAATATAATTATCACTTGTCTTAACATTTTTTAAATGGCGATATTTGTTAATAATAATTACATATTACATAATATAATTACTAATAATTACTAATTATAATTATTAATATAATATTAACTTATTATAATGTTATATATTATAATAGTTATAATTATAATTATAACTAATTATAATTATTAATAATTACGTTAATAATAATTACAATTACTGCCTTGATCATATCTGCTACAATTCTACTAAATATAAGGAAATAATAGTTTCAATTGAACATAGACGAAGATGACAGATCATTCTATAATAATGGGTGTAAAACGTGTTTAAACCTACGTTAGTTCGTAGGACATGAAGTTAACTACATTTTCACATCAAAGCATTATACACTTGCAATGTCTGAATTCAATTAGTTTATTTGTTCTATGTAATTGCAATAGTCAAGTACTTGCAATGATCTGAATCACCTAAGGTAAATTACTGCTTGGGGCAAAATCCTTCTGATATAATGTAGGTTACGTAAGTTGATCCCCATTGTTCAAATCGATAACCATCCGCAGGTCGGCAGGAGTAAAATAACGAAATTATCTAGCAATCGATCTTCTCGCCGCCAAAGATCACTTCCGAACTAAAAATTTTCGGTCCACAATGCTCCCAATAGATCGAATCAATCAATTACGCACTATCTAACGAACGGATCTTAATTACGCCGAGCCTCGCACCATACCTACTTGCGTTCGTTCCTCATAATATCATCTGTAGATGTAATGGGTACGAGCTCCATGAGCGGATGCACCGAAACGTTCTCGGTTCAGCGGTCCTCTCTCGGTACCGTCCGGATTCACCCGGTGAAAGTCCCCCGGATGGCGGTGAGTGGTTGCACGGATTTTTGGGGAAGAACCCTCGCCGTCCTCCAAGTAGTATATATACCCGCCTTGCGTTGGGGGTAATCAACATTGTTCGTTCAACACCAACCAAGAGAGGAACATGAGGCCGTTTTTGGTGAGTCTAACGTAGATTTTTGGATAGATGGAATATAGTAATAATAATTACTGTAGTACCAGATGACACTGCTTGGGTAAAGGGAAATATGCACGTTGTCACAATAGTGTTTTATTAATTTTAAAAATTACGATTGTTCTGATAGACGTGATGACAAAATGGAATACACACACGATTGTATGCTATATGAATTTCCCTTTACTTCTTATATCACGATTTAATTCATTTTCCATTATTTCGGTTAGTAGAAAATTCTCACCATCGCACGTTTTAATTTAGTTTAATCATTAGCACACCACAATACCATGATTATTAAAATTAATTCACTGAATACAATTAAAAATTTTAATTTACTTGGTGAAATTAAAATAGAGGATTTCCAATTGTCGATGAACTTTGAACGTTTTAGAACTAAGGTACTAATAATTAAGTATGACCACATCATAATTAGTCTTGAACATGTTTCAACATTTCGTATTTAACATTCTTTTAAGTTCTAAGGTACCAAACATTTCTTTATCAACTTCAAGTATTCTGGACACAGAATTCACTTCCCATCAATTAAACTTTAGCCTCAAAATATTTTCAAAATGTGATTTTGTACTTGTATACAACTTGTACTATAGAAAGTTGTACTAACACCTGTACTAAATAAAAATATTTTCTTGCTTAAATAAATAAAACCTTCATAAAGCCAAAATTCTGATGACGTGATCATCATAAAAATGCTAAGTGTACATTTTCAAACAAATTATGTAGAAGTCGTAGGAATCCGCTGTCTTTAAAAATATTAAACAAAATTGTTCGATATAGTGGAAAATGACAATTTTTCAATTTAAATTTCCTAATTTGACAGGTCTCCTTTTTGAACCTACATATATGATATGCCTTATTTACCTTACCGACTGAGATTTGCAAGTGTTTTTTCTTACTAGACTAGAGACTTTAGACATCGAGGGCCATAGGGAATTTCATGATATCTTCGTAATATAGGTTTTCTAAACGGTTTTAGTTAGCTTTTATTGTGGACCTAATGCCATACATTGCTTACAAACCTCTTGTGTCAAAATTTATAAATTTGAATAATTCTTTTCTTCTAAAAATTCTCTTGAAGGGAAAGAAAATTAAATTAAATTTCCAAACAAAAAGCACCCAGCAATAATAGATAAAGAAGCAATATACAATTTTCCTTCAATTGATAATTCATTTATTAATTTGTATTAACAGTACATTATCATTCAAATGAGAATTTTTCTAAGAACTAATTTTTCTCGGTTATTTTGAAACAAAATTTTGTTCTACGATACTTTGGAACTTTGTTTTCAAAATTATCAACTTATTGAAAAATATTACAAATTAATACATTAAGCGTAATGTTTCAAACTTAATAAATACATTGCAAGCAGGTAAACTACATTGAATTTCCAATTGGTAGACGACTTCATCAATCTATCCCAAATTTTTTGTATTACGTCAATCATCCGCCATTATTGATATTCTGCCCTCAGCCCTTGCGTTGCAATAGAGCATATTATATTGTTTTACCTATGAACAAATACACGGATATAAAGTTTAAACTTTCCAGTTACAAATGGCTTTGATTTTATTCAATATCATCAAGCCATTAAGCATTAAGTATTTAAGAAGGTGTCGTAGAGCAAAAATATTTATTTCACAATGTACGACATCCTTCTAGAAAGTTTAGTCATGCCAAGAAAGACTTGATAAGTTCCTGCAGAATTTTTAAACAGTAGAATGTCTATAGAATTGAATCCAGAAAAGTTAGGTTTTTTTAAGCTAGTTCTAAGCTTAAATTTAAGCAAGCAGTGGTAGTCTCATTTAATAGGGAACACGACAACAATTTCATTTTCTTAAAGGGGGTTTAAAAGCTATTTACTTAAAACTTCCATCAACAAAAAGCTCATTCATGCTAGAGAAAATTCCTAGATAGCCTTTAGGGTTTTGAAACGTCAGAATACATTTGAAATTGAAATTAGATATCTTATGAAACTTCAATCGTTTTTATTTTAATTCCGAACGTTGGGAAACACTCTAGAGATTCTCTTCGTAACAATAATATTCATAATTAGGTTTAATCAAATATCAGAAAAAAATTGCAACCTACATGTATCACATTAACTCTGAATTACATTAATAAATAATAGCTCTAATAAACTTAAGCCGTATAACTGGTTTATGCAATGGTCTGATGAACAATCCACAATAAATTGTTCACAATAGCGTCCGATATACGATAATTTGGGTCTAATAAGATTAAATAGCCCCCTTGCGACGTGAAACGGCCCAGAGAATTTCACGATTCGAATTAATTAAATCTACATGTTTCACCAGCACATGTGTAGTGTGCAACAGCTCGAAACGTTTCCTCATTGAATTGTTACAAAAGATTTTAGAAACCAAAAATTTCAAGTGTCGAATTATTTCTTGATTACCATCGGTGCGATCGTTGCGAAAATCGAGTTTGATTCGTCTTGGTCCTTTCAAGTTTTAATAATAACAAATAGAGGGAATATAGCTTCATTAGACATCCGTTTCATTGACTTCTTAACAAACACTCTGTCATTCTTTTACTATATATTTAAATATACTCAGATTTTTACAATCTGTAACTTCAGTTTTCCAAATTCCTTCCTCAAAATTCTATTATAACTTTACGCCTGAGAAAAATTTCAATAAATCCAGTATATGGATTTCCCCTCACAGGAAACATTTGGCAAAACTTACAGAAAGCCATATCCGCCCAATCTAAGGATGCTTTAAACTGTACATAAAAAGACGCAAAATATTCTAAATATTTTCTCAACAACGCTGCCATGTTTAACCAACACAACCAACTTTATTTTCTAGGTTGCAGCACTTATCTTAGCAGTCGCCAGCGTCGCAAGATGTGGCGAGGCTACGAAGACGGCAAATAAGAATGAGAAACGTGGGATCTTCTCCAGCGACATCGGAAGCGGGTACGGCGACAGCGGATACTCTCTTGGTGGAGGACACGGCGGGCTTTCCCTTGGAGGAAGCCTCGAGGGAGGACACGGCGGCCTAGGTAAAGAAAATTCTTGTGATGGTATGCCTACCCATCGATATCTCAGGTTCTTACAACGTAGCTTGGATTGATAGAGCTGTAGAGCTGCACTGGGGTGAATGTATTGCTTCTCCCTTGTTTGAGCCTTTCAAGTTCATCTGTGGTTGTCTTATATATTGATGATCTATTTGCCTAAGAAACCTTTCTCCGTCAGTTTACTATTTTTGTTCGAGTGGTATACTGAACAATGTTTACGAAATTAACAGTACTTATTTTCTATTATTAGCTTCATAAATTAATGTTACTAAGACATATAATGAGGAAAAATTATTTTTCGTTAATGTCAATTAAGCTTCTAATAAACTCAGGCATGTAGGTAACTAAATTAACTTAAGAAGCTTACAAGTATTAATCTCCGTTACTTAAAAATAATGTCATTGCAAACTGTTAAAATGAATCATCAATAAACCAGTACTACGACAAAGTATACTAAATACTTAAGTACGTACTTGAAAAATATTTAACATATCGATATCACCTCTGAAGGAATTCTATACAGCTTGGTTCATAATTTTCAAAACACCATCTATTTGTGTCCAGCACGATATTTAGACCAGTATTAAGTTAAAACCTGCATAACTCACTATAAGGTACACTATAAGGAAATATGCATTACGCCACTGTGTGTGACAAGTAGATAAGTTTGTACTGATTTGTAAGACTAAGAATAACTTTCTAGGCGGTGGATACGGAGGCGGTAGCAGCTACGGAGGCGGCAGCAGCTACGGCAGCAGCATCAGCTACGGAAGCGGCGGCAGCTACGGAGGCGGTAGCGGCTACGGTGGTTTCAGCGGCGGCAGCGGAGGCGGACTTGGAGGCGGTCTCGGAAGCGGTTTCGGCGGCGGATTCGGGGGCGGAGCCGGCGGCGGATTCGGGGGTGGAGCCGGTGGTGGATTCGGGGGCGGAGCCGGAGGTGGCGGAGCCACCCTCACTACCATCACCCAATCTGTGCCTGTACCGGTACCGCAACCCTACCCAGTCACCGTCACCAGGACCGTACCGGTCCCTGTTGCACAACCCGTCGCGGTACCAGTGCCAAGGCCCGTTCAAGTAAGTGATTTACGACCTCCCTGGCGCCTAATTCCAAATCATAACTACGTAATATTTCAGGTATCGGTCCCAGTCGCTCAACCTGTCGAAGTACCCAGACCTGTGCCAGTCGTCATCAGGCGCCCGGTCCCAGTAGCCGTCCCCACTGCCGTCCGTGTACCAGTAGCTCAACCTTACCCCGTCTCCGTGCCCCAACCTTACCCGGTCACCGTACCTCAACCTTACCCAGTTAGAGTACCTCAGACCATCGTGGTACCAGTGGCTCAACCAGTCGTCGTCCAAGGAGGCTCAGGAGGCGCCGGAGGTCTTGGCGGTGGATTCGGTGGCGGATCCGGAAGCGGGTTCGGAGGCGGATCCGGAAGCGGATTCGGAGGCGGACTTGGAGGCGGATACGGAGGAAGCATTGGAGGAGGATACGGTGGAAGCATCGGAGGAGGATACGGAGGCAGCATCGGAGGTGGACACGGTGGTAGCATCGGCGGTGGATATGGAGGTAAGGGAACATGTCTTCCAAAGCAGATTAGGTCCTGCTGGTTAGACTGAAAGGATAATACATGAAATGTTCTTTACAGGTTACAGCTCTGGTTTAAGCAGCGGACTCGGAAGCGGAAAAGGAATTTCAGTCAGCTCCATTTCCATCGGTCACGGTAGCTCCTTAGGAGGTGGTAGCCTGGGAGGACATGGATCGTCTCTCTCCTTGGGAGGCGGTTATGGCGGCAGCAGCTACGGAAGCGGCGGCAGCTACGGCGGCGGCAGCTACGGCGGCAGCTACGGAGGAAGCCACGGCGGTGCCACCAGCTATTCCAGCATCTCATTAGGCGGCGGAAGCTACTCTAAACATTAAACAACCGATACCCGAAACTAACGTATACCACTTGTATCACCTCGTCAATTATTCGTATCATCTTTCAATGTGATAAAAGTATTTTTTTTATATAGTTTAAGATCGTTGCAACCAATTTTTTATATATTTAAGTTTGAAAATCAAATAAAAATATATCTTTGATACTCACGACTCATTAGTAGTACCCACTTAATAGCACTCCACTAGAATAATATGAACTGCAAGACGCACTGCATTGGACGCTACTCATACATCGTTAATAACAACTACCATAAATCTTTTACCTAAACTGTATAATTGAACATGGTTCACAACGCACTATGTACACAACTTTATATATTCTGAAAAAGGAAGAAAATGAAGATATGCAATCGCTATTGCCTCTTCGTCAATTCCTTTATTTTTAGAAGAAGTGACTTTTGAGGGAATGGAGATTAGGCATAAGATTATATCGACTTCTCGATTGAAGTAGATCTTCTCGTGTCTTCTTCAAACTGAGGCTGGGGACTACTCCCATGAATGCTTTCTTCTCCTTCGCAACGTGCAATGGTTCCTCTAACCTCATATCGTCCATATATTATTATTAGTAGTTCATATTTGTAATTTCTTAAAATGTGGCCAAGATACATTGTTTTCCTTCGTTTCATCATTGTCATGAGTTTTCTCCCGTGTCCCATTCTGCGTAAGACTTCCTCGTTAGTAATTCTGACTACCCAGGGAATATTGAAGGTTCTACGATAAAGTTGCATCGCGAACGATTTTTTCATAGACTGAGCCTTATGGGTTCAAGTTTCTGCCTCATAGTTTCTACCTCATTTTTGTTGTAAAATATTGATTTATGTTTTAGGAACGACTGCTACATGTGAGTGTATTCATATACTCAAACACTAGAGCGCACTACTTAGCGATTGCCGAGAAAAAATTCCTAAAGTTTGAAAAAATAAAATAAAAAAAGAATTCTATTAAAATTTAATATACCGTTATAAACAATTTCTTTTGAACTTTTATACATTATTGAATCGCGAATTGTAAAAGAATATAAAAATCTCATCTTCAAAATCCGGAAAATTGGCTACGTCTTCATATTATACTGTTCTCACGAAATGCCTAAAATCTTACGTAAGCAAAGAAAAATTTCTTCTTCACATCGATTCTTGAGGAGGACCAACGAGGCTTGAAATGTATGATGAAATTTTTCAAGATGATGAGTAAATGTCTAACTTGTACTGTTAAACTAATACCTCCAAAGTGTACTCCACTAATACAACCGTGCGATGTTCACTTTTACAGACAACTCAAAAATTTAATTAAAAAAATACAAAATTGTTCTCAATTAATTGAAGAAAATGGCGAAATTAACTCTGGTGAAGATTGTATTAAAATTCAATCAATTGTTCATCAGCTCTCTTCTGCAATTTTTCAAAAATTTTCAAATATGCCTGGTATGCGTCAAAATTATCTGAACATCGAGAAATATTTATGAACGTAAACGAAGTGTGTTTTTCAGAAGAGATTCTAAAAACACTGTGCTCATGTAAAAAAAGCTGCACTTATTTGTTGTGCAAGTTGTTAAAAAAATTGTGTTTTTCTTGTTTTTATGATAACTATCTTCCAGGTTTGTGTATTCCTAAAGATGAATGATCGAAAAAATTGCTAATGCTATAAACATTTTATCATAAATATTCATTGTATTTAATAATATATTATTTTATAAAAAATGTTTAAAAGAAATGTGGCTTTTGTATTTATTCTATATAAATTCCTTCGTCTTTTATAAGTTCTAATCGTTAAAAAGTTAAAAATTATTAAATTCGCATTTCAATAATGCATAAAAGTTCAAAAGAAATTGTTTATAACGATTTATTAAATTTAAATACAAAAATTATTTTTTTTATTTTTTTTTTTTCAAACTTTAGGAATTTTTCCCGGCAGTGGCTAAGTAGTGCACTCTAGGGTCTGAGTATATGAATACACTCACTGAGTGCTAATTACACACGGAATCTCCGTTTGATTTGAGGACCCCACACCCTTGCCGTCTCCTTGTAAGTTATTTTGATGATTTCCTTATTGACCAGTGATTGTAGGCCTTCCGAGGACTCAACCTTTCCCTCTTTCTCAAAAGCTCACTGAAATATTATATGCGAGTATGAATTAAAGAGTGTATGTGAGAGTATTTGCTGTGTAGGCACTTTTTTCTATTTCCAGTTCACTTACTATAACAGTTGCTGTTTGAATCCAGCAACTTTTTTTTGATAATCGCTATTTCCATCAAATTGTCTATCCTTTAATTTGTCAATGAATTTCATATGTTGAACACTATCGAAAGCTTTTTGATAGTCTAAAAACAAACATAAAAACTTTTACTGTACTCACTACTTTTTGGAGGAGAAACATCATTGCAAATAAACTTCTCTGGTCCCTCATACCTCCTGTAATCCAAACTGCGATCTATTCAACTGTTCCTCGCATCTTCCATATATTCTCTTCTGGATTATTTTTAGTTAGATACTTAAAGGATCACACATTACGCTTATGCGTCTATAGTTATTAACTGATATTGGATTTTTCTTTTTGGTAGAAGTATAAATGTTGACGTTAGCCGCTTTGATAGAATGTTTCCTGGTATAGGGATAGAATGAAATACTTCTAAAAATTCTTTTTGCATTATGTCTCTACCTGGAGTTTTTGGTTTTTACTGACATCTGACTCCAGATATTAGTATTTCCAAGGTTTCAGTGTGCTCGTCTGCGTTTGTTATCTCCATAGTTATTAGCTCTGTTGTCCTGATAGAGTTTTGTAATATATTCTTCACAGTATTGGTTTATACATTTTTCTACCAGAAGTGAATGTTTCTGTTTCTTTCTCGTTAGGCATCGTGTTATTTTCGTGGTGGTTTCGGTTAATTCGTTTAGTTTTTTGAGCTAATTTGATGAAACATGTTTCCTCTGTAGTTGTTAATTTTTTTTTACTTTCTTTACCCATCAATTCTTTCTTGGATTTTTTATTTCTCGTTTTATTCTTTTATTAATGTCAATATATTTTTCAGTATTTTTCTTCTACATTTTCTCCTTTCTTCGATGAGCTCAAGGGTTTCATTATTCATCCAATATTCTTTTCGTTTGAATAGAGGCTTCCCCAGAAATTTTTCTCCTAATCGCAGCAGGGTTTTTCTCATATCATCCCAGTTGCTGTTTCTGTCAGCCTGTTATAAAGCTTCATTGAATCTGCTGTTCTGCAAATCGAATAGTATCAGATTTACACTTAGTGTCATCAGAAGCTGCATTCATCAATTAGTGTAATTATGAAAAATAAAATATTTTTGTGCAAATATTCTCTTTATAATCAACTATTAAAGCTATAATATCACACTGGAAAACCACACAGAATAAATTGTAATACCGTTTACCAAATTTTACATTTGTTTTTCGGGTTCATGAAACTACCAGGAGGACAATTAAAAGCAGCAGAAAATTCTTCAGAATTCTGCAGAGTTCCCAATACTCTTATAGAATTAGGACAGTGTTCGTCGTACTCAATTTGTTCTTCTAAATCTTTAACTGTAGTTGTTTCACACCAGATCTGAAATAATACAAAACCATTACGATAAATTGTGTTACTACTTTCATTATATTACTTACACTTCCATAGGCGATAAAAAACATTTGAGCGCTCGAATAATTTTCGAACCCAGGCAGTTTTTCTTCCTCCCCATAACGTTTCAGGTGATTTTTATAGGCTGCATAAGCCTGATTTAACCCACCGTTGTCTGCCAAATTTTCCCCCAACGTCGACTTCCCCTTTACCTATAAACACACCATAAATGTTCTAAGATCTCATAAGATTATTCAATCTCATTACGTGGTCCTCAACCCCTTCAACTGTAAAGTTGTCGTATTGTTGCACAAAACACTGCGTAAGGTTCTCAAAAGTTTCTATAGTCTTATTACTCCACCACTGCACGTGGTTGCCGTACTTGTCGTGTTTCCTTCCTGAAATAAAAATTATTTCCAAACAGCAAACGGTAAGTTTGTTCAGAAGTCTTACCCATGTTGTCGAAACCGTGAGTCAATTCGTGACCCAAAATAGCTCCGATCGATCCATAATTTAACACTCTGAAAATAGAAATATTAATGGAATTTCCAATAATAGAATCAAATAATATTTTGAATTAATACAATCTGTGTTGCGTAGTAGTTAGAGTTTTATATAAAGTTTATCACTTACTCCAGTCCCAGATGGTACATGGGGAAACTTAAAATAGCCATAGGAACGTCTACAAATTAAAGAATCAATTAATACAAGAATGAGTAGTATGTCAAGCTTACTTATAGCGTTATCAGAGAATGAATTAAAAGCGTTCACTTCAATCGGTTCGCTGTACCAGTCCCTCTTGTGCACCTCCCTCAATGAATTCATCTTTTTTAAATTATGCCGTATGATTATGTTAACCATGTTATCCAAGTAAGTATCCGGTTTAATCTCGATCTAATGAAAGACAGCATTAGTGAACGTTTATACTATAAATCTCGACAATTAAGTACATTTTCGTAATACTTGTCTAATTTCCCTTCCTGTAACAACCAATCGGGGTATCCGATGAACGTCAACATCTCTTTACTTTTTTCTAGCGTAACCATTTTGGTTTCCATGTCCATCCATTGGATTTCATTGACGTGATCGACGAACGCCTGTTTTAATTCGTTAACCATTCGTTCCACCTAAACGGTACGAATCGATTTGAAACGTTATTTATTCTTTCACGTTGCCGGTCGAAATTAAATGATAGACGTTGATAATGTCTATTAAATTGTTTCAAATGGCATATGTGCTAATGTAATAATACATAAACGCCATAGTGATACTAAATCTACCAAGACTAAACGTATTAAATGAATCGCGGGATATATAAGGTAATATAATTTAAAATAGAAATCGTTTACCTTTGGTTTCGTTTTGTTTGGAAAAGACTGGTCGGCAAGAGCGTAACTGACGGCATAGCCCATGTAGGTATTTACCAATAAAGCACATTCCAACGAGCTGAAACAATTATTACCGTTATTTCAAATTTTCGAAAGGTACATCAAAAGCGTCAAACGAAAACGTAACAAGCATCAAATTAGTACGTAATTAACTCCCCGGCAATTTCGTCAGCAAGTTCAAAGCAAGAAAATTTGGAAAGTGTTAGTGAAACTTTTAAAATGTTTAATTTTCTCAATTACTAAAGCTATTAACAGATTTCTTAGCAACGTCGAATATCAAGAAAGTTTTTGCAAAGAAGAAACTTTTTTAAACCTATCTTATGGAATTCAACTCAATTATTTATGAATATATGATTTTTAACGTTTAATATTGAGAACAAGGGACTTGCCTTGAAATGGAAGAATATTATAAAAATGTGTTTAGTAAATAAGTCGTATAGGTACTAATTCTTTTTTTTACTAAGATACTGTGAGATCACAACAGGTGGTTTGTCAGCAATTATATCCCGCTTGCCATTTTCAGGAATGATAATTGACCATTTTCCAATTATGGTGATTTTGTTTTTTTTAGATGCTTAACTAAATTTGTTCATGGTTGGGAATTACAATACAATTAGAAAATAAAGTAAATCATCACGCGAAGAATTTAATTGTTTACTTTCTTCTACCACAGCCCAATTAGAAAAGGAGATACTCATTCATCACTTTGTATAAGTGGGACAAATTATTCCTAGAAGGGATTCTCAACAGATTATGAGTAGTGGAGTTTTACAATAAACCTAAATGAGATGGAATAATATTACTTCACGTAGGACCTTAGTGGAAAAGGACCAAAGGACAAATTAAATTCCGTTGAAATGGACTACTGGCGAAGAAGTTACCATATCTCTAGATTTGAACACATTAAAAATGAAAGACTGATAGAAATTATAGGAGAACAGAAATCTATCTTAGATACAATTACTGTTGTCGACAAAAAATATGTCAATGCTTCCAGAACTACTTGAGGAGGTGAAAGGGCGCCTTCGTAAAGCACACGAGGACACTGCGAGAAATCGACTTTTATCTTTCTCGATTGATGATACCGTGTGAAAGAAGACTCATTTTTTATCCAATACATCCAAACATTTTTCAAAGAAGTTAGCTCCTAAATATTCACAGTGTTGCTTCAGAAGAGTAATCTGTCTGACAATCTACAAGTTAGGGGACGAAAATAGTAAATCCTCAGGCCACAAGCATATTAAGGATTTGAAAGAGGAGTACGCTTACCAAAAATTAGATGACTGCATTAATTGGAGGATTTTTATATTCCTGTTGTCAGGTCTGAAAGGACCAATAGTTATATTAGCCATTTAAAACTCTGCAGTAGAGGGACTTTTGATAAATTAGAAAGAATACAGCTGCTCTTTCCTATATTGACTCGTTATAATTAGATCATAGGTTTGTTTCTTAGTAGTTAGTGTTCTTACAAGTTCAGCAAAAATAGTGATACTTTTTAGTCCCAGTTAAGTTTAATATCTGATGGTTCTTCCCGATAAAATTACTTTTTCGCTTCACGTGATTACTAGGGTGTTTTGGGCTAGTTGGGGACGGTAATGTGGTGTTAAGTGAGGAAGAGAGGAGTGCTGTGTTAAGATTTTTCAATTTATATGATTTACGCGGACTAATTAATTTTCCTAAAGGACATTGGCACCAGTCTATCTCTTTTTTTTTACTTTCCATAATTAATATTTTTATATATAGCAAAAAACCATACAACACACGTCTTTCTGCAAGAGGTTTTCGTGGAAAATCGCTATTTTCTATAAATAATTAAAGCATAAATATAATTGTAGGGAGTTTATTCATTTAGTTTTAGAGATAATTTTGCAGTCTACAAATTTTTCTCAGATTTTCCTTCTATATATATTTTCTGAATAAATATAATAAATAAATTGACACCTCAAATTTGGACGCTTGACGAGAGTACTTGGAAAACTGTCCATATCTCAGCAGGAAATGTAAATACAGAAAGTTTGTGTTAAGTGAATTTTGTAGATAAAAATATTCAACTTAACGTTGAATTTAAACATTACCTAATTTTCCGTATTTAAATAATTGCAGAAACAAAATCACATACACGAAGCTATTTCAAAATTATTTTGTATTTTTATTAACTATAACTATATACCTGTAACTTCCTAAATCCAAATTATTTTCTTTTGAAATATTTGTAAGGTTTCAAGGAAATTTTATGTTCGTTGACTAGGCTAAGCATTATTAAAAAAACTGCTTAATTAAAAATCAGTTTCTTAAGCCTGCAGGCAAATAATAGCATCCAACAGAAGCTCTCTTTATGAATTAAGAGTTGGAATTACACACCATAACTTTGAACATTATTTGAGAGTTAAAATGTAATTTTGAAAGTTAAAGTTTTTAAATGTAACTTGAAAGTACATCATACACCTTAAAATTAGATTAGTTTTATCATACGCATGTCCCTGTCAATGGAAAGATGGCATATGGAAAGAAAACTGTCAAATCTAGATAAAAATTTAGATACAAGGGTTTTGAAACACTGAATACGAGTATTCCATTCCCTAAGCTCTCCTAATTGTCATATCGTAAAAAACAGAATGTGACTCCTTGAATTCGTAAAAACAACCATTATTCAACCCCCACTTGGAACCGAACTGAAATTTATTTGTTAAATGGTAAATTTTACAACACCATACAACAAAAACATTGGCTGGGTTGGAGCTATTTACTTCTCACTTTTCGAATTTTTTCATATTGGCACGTAATGCTACATGAAAATTTTCTGATGCACAAATTACATTCAGCTCAATTTACTCATTCGTAAGTAAATTTACCTCACCTTTTCAAGCTAGCGCATCATTCCCGAGTGATTTATTAGAATAGTAAAGGTACGCCAAACTAATGCAACTTCTGTAGCTAACTTAAATGTACTAAAATTTTTTTAAATTATATTTCGTCAGCAAGAATACATGATTCTACTTGTCATTTAGAGTCGATTTACTTAGATCTTGGCTATCACAAAATTGCTTATGTCAGACCTCCACTGACTTGCATTCGTCAACAACAGAAAAATATTTTAGTTGCCTGCCCTAAAAATGTAATTTGATAAGTAATTCACACTACTTTTACTTTAATTACAGTTTTAATTTCGACGTGAAATTATCTCTTAAGTTAAAAAGAAATTAGTTCTTTGAAACTTCACTTCAAATATCCCAAGTCACGACTCATGAGTTAAAAGCATCGATCGCTGATTTATTTGTTATGGAACATATATACATACTAATTTTTGCAGTTTACTCAATAAATTTGTGTACACTTTCCTACAAAACAACATAAATTTAGTACAGAGAAAAGGAAATTTATATGCAAGCAAATTTCTTTTAAGTATTTAAGACAATCGAGATTCCATAAACGCACATGCAACCTATGGTTACAGGACTCCTCGTTCTTAAATGTTCCTACATTGTTTTAAGACACCCTTACATGGATCTGGCAATATTCCTGCTGGACCCTCCTCCAAACGAAACCAGCTGCTTGATTATATACTCCACCACATCCGAAGAAGTATTAATGATCATGGCGTAAACCGCAGTCCACCACAGATACAACTCCACATGGACTTGAGGAGTATTAACTATTACTGGTACGATTTTATGTAAGAACTGCAGGTCCAAATCGGTCACATACAACAAATCCTTCTCAGGATCTACCGTTACGTTGGTACCGGTAAAAAGGTAATTGAAGTAAGTAATCCAAAAGTCAGGTTGTGGTGTGGATAACACAGCGTCTGTTTGGGCTTGAAGAGTTTTGAAGGTGATAGCGTAGACGTCGTCTTCGTCAGGGTTTGGATCGGTGTAATTCACAACTAACTAAAACACATGAAATGATTAAATAAGTACCGTTGAGAAAAGTACGGGGATGCAACCTATGCCTTAAAAATGAGAAAAATTATATTTGTTTCCATTGTAATGTCGACTCGTTACTAGGCGACAACAATACATTAATAGAGCTCGAAAAATTTGGAAGTAACGTTCCATTTCGTTTGAAATTTGTTTGTGCACTCAAGAAAGTTGTCACTCACAAAATTAATAAAACTGCTTGTTTGCTCTTTTCCACCGATCTGGCAGTGGCAAAACAACATTTAAATCAAACAGTTTAGACTGGTTTAAACAGGTTTAAACAATCTCTTAATCAAACAAGTGAGTTCCATCTCCACAAGTGGAGTGTGTATCCTCCACAAACAGAAGCTTATCCTCCATAAGTGGCGTGACCAAAATCCCTCGTTATAATCTAATTTTGGTAAAATCAAAATTCAATTATTTTTGGCAGCCACTAAGAGCTGTGCCACTAAGAAGAGAACTGTGCTTCGCTACTTCTACCCAATTTAAAGACTCAGATAACACACTGCATATCCCCGTATTTGTCACAGCACCGCGTTAGATATACTACTCTCCTGTAATCTTTCCAATAGTGTCACTCTAATTGCAAATAGTTCGTCTCAAATTGTTCAGTTATTAACATAGCAGCAAAGGATAGTTGAATCATTTGTTATTGCAAGAAGGATTCCAATATCACTGGAATTGTACCGAAGGCGGAAGCGATAGAAGTTCCTGACATTGGAAAGTTACGTGGCACTAAAGTTTTTTTGGCAATTTTTACAGCAATTTGGCAATTTGCTGTAAATTATTTTTTACCACGAACTAAAGAAGCTCACAAAGTATGTGAAAACGTGTGATAAATTGCATGGTACGTCAAGTCAAGCCATCACCATAACGGTGGGGTTAAAGATAAAAGCTTGACTACTTTATTCGAGTCAATTCCAGATGTATGGAAAATGTTGCTGAATGTTTATCAGTAACAAACGTAGCCGTCAGCACTTATGGTTCAAGTGGAATTTTGCAATTTTGATAAAAAATGCATCTGATAATATTGTTATGAGTACGGTTCACGTTCGGTTATGTCGACTTCGAGAGCAACGTAAACAGGCGAGCCCATTAGGGTGAGGAAGAGTCGTAGGAATTCTGACGTGCTATACCTACAGAAGAACAAATTCGAAACCACGCAAAATTAATTTGTAGCTTAAACTGGACTATTTTTACTCTGAACTATATATCTGTGTCCCTGAACCCTAGGTTTCAACCTTTTTGAATAATTTGCAAGGAAATAAATGTCGATCATAGGGACGAAGGACAGAAACAACAATCGGATGTAGCTGTCACCGAAGGACCTGCAATAGGATCACGAGGAGGCCGACGAAGATCGAGCGTCACAAAGAAACAAAGGATAAGCACGGAGATCGGAATAGACTACGACCTGCAGGTTGATTTCCCCATGAAGGACGACACAGAGGGGTTTATGTTTTCCATCATGAGCCACGATGAGGATACTTATACTGGGAAAAGGGAGATCATGTGATTGTGAACGTACTGAGACTGATTTACTGGAATATGAATATAGATTTGTTTGTTTATTTGAGACCAATCTGGCAATTGGGTGCAACAACAAAGATGTAATAGACTCAATTTTCAGTGAAAGTTTGGCCCAAATTAGTGCATATAAAATAGAGCCAAGAAAACATCGATTTGAAGATCAATGGAATTAGGCTCTTTTTGGCGCCCTTTTACAACAGGAGCAGTGTTGCGAACCTTACGAGGAGGTGCCCTAAAGCTTATAAGGAACAGAAACTTCTCTTGTTCCACTTTATGTAGTGTCTTTAGTGATGTAGTCAACGTCAGTCAACTCAACGTTTGTTTGAGGTTTGTTTGAGTTCTAAGCTTCAGTTTCACTTACCCACATACTCTCAGATACGCAACAGCACAATTCACTTCACAATGCAATTGCAAAAATTTATTGTATTAACCAAAAAACTCATAAGATTATTGTAATATCAAAATGTAATTTTGTAACGTCAAATATTATTGTAATGTTACACATTTTTTGTGTGTAAGGTGTTACAGTAATTTTATTTTGGAATTTTATATATCAGCACCCAGATTAGACTAGTATAAGTATATGTGATTAGTTCAAACATAATAGATTTTTAGATAGCACATCTCGTTTAAGATAATAAATTTAGAATATTAATTAATTGATACGTACTTCCTGAATCGTCTCAGCAATATCCACTAAAGCGTCCACAGCTTCCTCCATTTGACTCTCTTCAGGAGCTTTGCCCGTAACGTTCAAAGCAATTTCTTTAAAAATATACTTCATTATATTCGATTTGACAGTCTTAACTAATGTTTCCTTTTCGCTTTCGTCTTCATCGTTATCCTTCACACGAATCAGCCTTTTTCTCTTGAGAGGACTAAAATTGGAATAAGAGTAGTTCGCGCAAAGTTTTCGTTGTGCATATTACCTTGGCAAGGGACACTTTTGGTAAATTAATCCTACGTATATCACGTTTTGCGAGCCGTTGAAAATATTACTATCAACTACGGCCCCGACAAGAACGTCCATCATGAAAATTTGTTTTATTAAAGTTTCAGATTTCATCCAGTCGAATTTAAAATTAGATTTTTCTTCATCGCTGAGGGTAAATATGCTCGGGACCAGTGGAAGCTTCGCTCTTTTTAAGTATTGGTACATTGAGGTTAAACCTAGTCGATCTTGAGAGTCTTAAAAATGAATTAACCTCTATTAAAACATTAAAATAATTTTAAATGATCGTAAGGTTGAACTAAGGGAACGTAGCAATTTTAGCTTAAGCGATCTAACAATAAGAACTTTTGATGCTTTAGTGCTATTCACGTATAAGTGATATCTTGGACTGAAGTTGACCAAGATCCAAATTGGTATTAATTTATTTTATGGTTATTAACAATACACAAAACATACCTTGTAACACAATAAGTTGATTAAGCGTTTTACTGATTAATTTACCTCACACTCAAATACCAATATTAAATAAATATATGAAATTATAGTTATTGATAACTTATATAAAAATAACAGAGATTTTGTACATTTAATTTCAATTCACTGCCAGTAGTTTTCAAGAAACTGTCTGATGTTCTGACACCAAACGTATTGTTATTATATGAGACGTACCTACTCAGTGTTGTATCATCAAATCAAATCCGTGTTTTTCCTAAGACTCTTCCGAAGTCCAAATTTATCATTTTTTGTACAAAGTTGCTGACATTACTTAGAAATCCGACAGTTTGATTTGTAAATATTATTACCATTGAAATAAAGAAATCTAAATTTTTGTGAGTTTCTCTTCTTACTGCCGCGGAACAACGATTTTGCTCCTGAGTATAAACTAGCCGCGAGTACTATCGAGGGCTTAATTTATAAGAGCTGGCGTACAAGAATCCCGGACGCGATATCCCAGCGCGTTCTTTTTTAATTGTAAACCTTCCCATCCAAGGGTTTTGCCCTAGTGGGCTCTCTCAAATTTATTAACTCACGTACTATTATCACCTACTGACCTAGTTTAGGTGCATTTAGTTGACTTTTGATATATTTCTCAACGCTTTTAGCTCCAAATAGTGACGGTTGTTTAGTGATTTACAAGAAAATAATGATAAGTTCGTTTTTAACGATCCACTGGTGTTTGTTGTTGACGAGGTTATACCTACATGTCCCTACAACTTTATGTAATTTAATGCAATTAAAGCGTTACCCTTTAAGAGTAATATGTAATAATTAGCAAGTGATTAATTACTACATTTAAGTCTAAAGTCTTCATTTCTCAGCAGTAGTCACTTTTATGACTGTTTACTGGTGAATTCAACGGAAGGTACAACAAACCACATGTTAACCGAAATTGCCACGGTCGCATAATTTAACTTTACAACTATATGATATTCATTCTGGAACCATGAGTCTTACCAGAATCCATGCATGATTTATAGAAATCTCTGCTCTTCCTCAAGGCCTCTGGTTCACTAGTGTCGTTTTTTTCAGAAGTAAGTACGTTCATGGACGATATGGCAACTCTCTCGGTTATTGTTGTAAAACTGGAAAATGAACTCCACCATCCGTGATTGGGATGTTCCTCTGACCATTTCCCGCATGTGTACTGATAGAAGTTCTCGCAGGGATCGACGCTTAAGTCTAGGGAAAATTTTAGATTCGAGGCCGTCCTCAGACACTCATCGGAGGTGCATATGTTTGGTTTCGATTTAAAATCTGAAAATATGTATATTATTATGTTCATGATAAAGAGCGAAAAAATACAATTTGTCTTTTTTACAATTGATGCATGTTGATCTTTGCTAAAATATATAAGACCAAGTGTGTAGCAATGAAAAATATAGTATACCTCGATAACAAGTTTTTTTAACCGAATTTACACAATATAAGTAGATGTGCTTAATAATCAACACGAATATAATTCTTTGAAGAATAATAAAGGCATCTGCCCCACTCCTAAATTAAAATAAACACCTCTAACTCATGTAGACATGAAGTACAGCTTTTCAATTTTTGGGCGTAAGTTAATGCACAAGAGACAATTGTAATACCCTACGGGTGTTTCAATAAATGATGGAAAATGGGAGTCAGCATATAAGCAATTAATCACGAGATAATAAATTTGTCTGGCTTATCATGCAAAGTGGATTGCGTCCTTATATTAAAAGTTACGAAGCTATGGAGTATTAAAATGGCGGACTTTAGAACAGTTCGCCAATGGTTCGACAACTTTTACACGATGTGTATTGCAGTGGCCGTCGCAAATAGTTTGTAAAGTATCATAGGTTTATATTATTCCTGAAAGTATTGTTTACTGAAAACCCAATAAAATTCAGTACTCAAATTAAAACTTCTTGCAAAGAAAGGTGTAAAAATACTAAGAGAGACATCGGATGTGTTTTCATTGGTAATAAAATTAATCTTTCGTGTTGGGCGATACGAAACCTACCGCTACTTTCCTTTTATACCGCCAACCATATCGTTTTCTAGTAGCGAGATTAAGAGCGATCTGCGACTGTGTCGCTATGTTAAACCGTTTCTCTGTATAAGTACTTCAGTTATACGATAACACAAGTATTGCTATTACGTCTTAATCTATCAACAGTAGGTTTAAAATACTACAATAAATCCTATAACAAAATTCATGAAACATGGCAATACCACACAGTGGCATTTCAATACTCCCTATCTTGTAAACCAGTACACCAAATTTAAAAAACAAAACAGCATTGTATGGTGAATTAACACCCTTTTTAATGAGGGATCAAACTTTGTATTTCTTTAAATTTGTATTTTAAAGCGGATTATTTCAAAATTTCAAATTCGGTCCTTCTAGCGCATTACTTATTTATCGAAACATTTATATTAAATATAAATCGATTAAAATAATCTGTTCGGCGTTAGCCTCAACCAAAATACTTACATAGAATAATTAGTATTATCAATCCAATGAGAAATAGTATGGCAATGAGAAACAAAATAGCTGACAGCGCACGATAAAAACCAGGTTTCTTGAAGCTGAAATAAAAAAATTATTGCTAGGTACAGTCACTTACACATTGATCAAGGAGGATATAATGTATTTGATTTAGTTTTGAGCTTTCTATGTAAAGCATTACATTAATAAAAATTGGAAATATGGTTGTTATGTTTGCCTTATGTAATATTGCAAGATAACCAAATAAATAGGTTTATTTTTAATAGAAATCTGCTTTTTGATTCCGAAGTTTGTCACCGGAGTGGACGTAACATTTTGTTTATTAAATTTCTCCAAGTAGATGGTGAATTAAATAATCAATTTTAAAGGAGCCCAGAGAAATGGCCATTAGTTGAAACCAACCAATTAATTTGAATACCAAATTAACCTGATTTGTTACGGCCATTTGAAAAATAAATTTTTCAACATCTGTGAAGAAATCAAAAACAACTAACATTTGCTTCTGTTAGTTTCTCTAAATTTGAATACCAAATGAACCTGGGGTCCTCTGGGGTGGACTCTTCATTTTGGTACGCACATAAAGAAAGCAGAGTTCCAAATTATTCGGAATAGTCATTAACACACGCTGAAAATTCACGTAAAATTCTGTGTGCACACAGAAAAAGCGGGTATTTGTTGACACCGTAGTTCGGAGCCAATTTTTTACCGCAATAAAAATCACAAATGATTTTGGCGCTGCGTATCCGTACCGATTTAGGCCGGTAAATCTAGAAATTTACCCACAAAATTTATGCACCCACATACTTTATTTTTGACAATTCATATAGGGTCATTCGATAGAACAATTCCTATTTTACGAACCTCACAAAACTACCTCTTCTCCACCATTTTCAGAAATGAGAATGTTTATAATTTTGTTGATACACAATAATTACTTAAAATAAGTTTGATAGGCCAGGGTGTTTATCTTGAATAAAACGTGAATTACTTTCTTCCTCTGTGTAGCAATCTATCGAGTTCCAAATACAAATATTTCAGATTAGGAGAACAAAGCTTCAAACCCTCCTTCAGACCAAACAATAGGTAACATATTTTAAACAAAAGCAAAAGGAAATACAAGCTACAAGCAAGAAAAACCTCACTTTAGTAAAACGAAACCATGGGTATACAGAGATGATAATCAATACGAAAGGTAGCGTACTTGACCAAACAACAATTGTAATTTACTACCCGAACAGCAGGGAAGTGTGATAAGCAGGTCATTAACTACCTTTTCGGTGTGCTTAGCATGATACACTCATACGATCCCAGTGGTACCTACTTATGTATTTAAACGACAGCAATAGCTTTTTTACATATAAGTATTTATGTACAGAACGATTTCATTTTTGATGCTATGTATTTATTATTTTAATTATTTCAAATATCTTGACAGAATGTCATGAAAGATAGGACACTGATCAAGACTTATATAACTTTAGGGGAAATACACTAGGACAAAAATTAGTTCAATTGCATTTTGAAAAACCTGTAACGTGTAAGGTAAAATGTGTAACAAGGCTTCAACCGCAGGCAAAAATGTTTTGTGGAAATCATTACAAGAGTTGATTTTACCTGTTCTACCTAGAAAACTAATTAATAATGATTTTCCAGATTTGCAACAGGTATATTAAGCAGTTGGCTTTGTAACGAATTCTCACATCATCAGAGAACTAAATACCAGGAAGTCACTAGGATGGACAGGAAAAACAGAATGTTCAAAGAGCTTCCGGAGGAATTCATCTACAGAAGAATTAAGAGACTGTTCAACGGGGTAATTAAACAAAGATGCTACCCAGAAGAAGTAAAGGAGACGACAGGAAGCTAGCAAAGAACTATAGACCCATGTGTCTACTGATTCATAAGCGAATTCAGGAAAGGATATTTGACAGAGGACGAGGTATGAGGATAATGGGAGAGATGATGATGGAACATCGACAGTAAGAGGACCACATACACTGTACTCTTCGATATGGCAAAGGCTTTTAACAGGATGTGGCATGACAGACAGCTTGTGAAAAGTGAGCACCAAGGATTCGAACTACCAATAATCAAGATAATCCAAGAAAAGCAGCCGAAAAGCATCGTGATATCGAAAACAGGAGAGTGCAGAATGCTACTCAAGAACTACAGGCCCATCAGTCTACTGAGCAACGTCTGCAAGGTAATGGAGACGATCGCACTGTAGTGGATTATCCAGGAAAAGGAGCGACTGAAGAGGAAGACGAGCAATGCGGATTCTGGGAAGGGCATTCGACGAGGACCAGGTAATGAACACCATTGACGGGAGGATGACAAATGTATTTTATCCTTTGACATGGTAAAGATTTTAACAGGATAAGGCACCACGGACTACTAGTGAAGGTGGTAGCACCAAGGATTCAGAGCACCCTCAATCAAGATAATCTAGAACTACTTAAGGAACGGGACGATAAGCATCTGGATAGACGGAGCAACGGAAGACCATAGCAGCAGGAACATCACAGGTACCACTGCTAACCCCGGGACTATACAACATATACACCCGCGACGTACCAACGGAAAGATCCAACACGAAGGCCTGCATCTACGCGAATGACACGGCCAAGGCAGCAACATTCACGAAGGCGGTCAAGGCGAGGGAATATCTATAAAGGGAAATCAGTTAAATGGAACAAAGGGCGTAAAAATGAAAAATTGGGATCAACCCAGAAAAACCAATAGCCATGCACGTTGGAAGGAGAAAAACGAAGGGGCTACCTGGAAGACAACTCATCATGGCAGCCACCGAAATTGGGTGAAATTAAAGATGATGGATGGTTCATATCAGTTACACTAAGTCTTGGTTAAATGCCCTTACAAGGCCTGATTAAAAGTGAGTAAAGGTTTCAGGAGTAATATTCCTTACAAATTCAAAAAATCGTAATAACAAAAAAAATCATAGTCTTCGTCTAATAATGAAATCGACATGATTAAAATTGGTACACATTACAAAGTAACAGCTAGTTTAAAGCTGATATGATGCGTATTTAGTATAATCTAATAATAATATAGGGGCCCATTTCTATCTCTGAACTTCAGCTATAGTTTTGCTTGCTTTCTTTATATGCGCATGATTCCCTACGTTCATTTCCTTACCGAATATACTTACATTTTGGCCCTCGAATTGACTTCTACTAAATAGTCGTTCCGGCCGTTCCTCGATGGATATCCTGCGGACAATAAACATCTACGTTATGCACTGATGCAACTAATCAATGGCAGTGAATTAGTAATGAATTCGGCTGGAGGATGTTAGAGTAAATGCTTCCAGTTACGCGGCCGTTAAATTACATTCAAACGCTACTAAATGGGATAGGTATAAAGAGAAAATAAATGATGGTTATAAATACATTGCTTAAACTTTTAAATTAAGAAAATTTGTTTAAACAATCTAATATAGAGTTAAAGAGATATGTATTTGCAAGTTGTAAACTTCAAAAATAACTTCAAACTTTTTGGATAGCTAGAGACCTGAAATTTGGTACAAGTATAATTTGTGAAGCCAAATGATCATAAAGATTTTAAAACCCCGAAATTCCACATGGGTAACGAGATATATGGTGGTTTACAACGTTGCCAGTCAGTGAAGGAGACGGATATACATATGGAAACACGATTTGAAATAGGATTCTGAAAGCTTGAAATTTAATTCAAGTTGTTTTTGTCGTAATCATAAAGTCCTATAAAATTACTGTTTCATGACCGATCCTGTCTGATCTGAAAATACTGTAGGTGGTGCACAATTGCAATAAAACAAAATGCAGCTATCTTGATCTAATTAACTGTTGGAGTTATTAACTAGGTAAAATTAAAAGCCTATGGGATTAGGAGGTGAACTCTCCTAGTTTACATAGGGTTTAAGGTACGGTTTGAAATTCGAGCAAGGGATTAAAAACATTACATAATCCATAATGCTTTGGATTGAGTAGATGTCGCAGATACATAGAATAGTATACAATAATATAGGTCAATCCAATATGTTAATTACTAATATGTTTGTTCAGTTAATGACCAGAACATCATCAATTCAATTTTGGGTTAGTACAATGCATACCAATGTACTTAAAAATGTATGTAAGTGTATTGTCCTTCTCAGGTATTTTTAGTAATTCAGATGAATCATCACACATCGTTAAACCTATTTACTGAGTGTGTTCTTGCATGAGTTTATATGAGGATAACATAATAATTTAGTGGATGCCTGCCAGCGAAATAATTTATGCAATATGTCGTTATATTTATGTTCTATCTTTAAATGGTGTCATAAAAATGTGTGTACGTATAACCTTAACATGTAATATAAAACGAACCTGTATCGATTGTGTCTAGAATTTTTTTGGCTTCATTAGTAATTACGAATTTTCCATTAATTTCCCTACCGAGAAATATTTGTTGTGAACTTAATGGAAGACTATCAAATGTAATGGCTACTACTGTATTAACTTAGATTAAGTCTTATAGTTGAGATTTCGTTCCATAATTTGTGTATACATTATCGGAATTAAGTATTAAACAAGCACTACCACGTACTCACAATTATAATTGTAAAAAACAATTACAGTAAAATATTGATGAAATGATACTAAGTGTACGTACTTCTAAAAAAGTATATTACGTCGATTTTACGGTTGGCAATTACAGACACTGTAAATTCATGGGTAAACTTAAAATCTAGTTTGCTTTTCAAGCTATATAAAAATTTATCTTAGACAGAGGAAAAGAACTATTTCGTTCGCCGTCATTGTCTTTAACTTACACGAAGATTTTTAACCTAAATTTAAAGCAACTATCTGTAAGTATCTTAACAGTTAAAGTATGGTTTTACTCTATATTTTTGGAATTGAATTTTTTGACGTATGTTCTATGCAATGTCTAATTAGTGTTTAACATTTATTCAAAACATTATGTTTTGAGTAAGACTCTAGGAATATGCCAATTAGTTAAGACACCCTTTTGCATACGTGTTATAATTAGTAATAAAGTTACACATTTCTTTACGTTAAGGCCGTCAACTTTCTTCGAAATCTACAGGTTAAAGGCCGAGGCTATAGCGAGGCGCGAGTAAAAGTGTTGAGAAAAGTAAAAGTATCGGTTGTAAATCGTGCAAAAGACTTAGAATCGGCAAACCTGAAAATTGAGAAGCAGCGTAACGCGGACAACTGATTTCAGTGACATTTCGTTTTGCGTACAGTTTTGAAGGAGGACAATGATGTAATCAACGTGTCTGTGAAGATATATTCATTTTAAAAGAGGGTTTAACTAAAAATGAAAAAAATTTCAGGAAGTTTCTGCAGGTAGATTAAGCTGGAAGAAGATTGGTCGTGACGACTAAAGAGAAGAAGCCGCTAGATTTGCTGATGAGTTGCTTTACTGTGAGAGAAATGTGAAAGAAGCTGAATTCTGTTTATAGCAAGAATCAGTTGAAAATTTGTTAGTGGTCCAGAAATTAATTTTTTATTTCAAGTGGGATACAAGCGTAAGTGTTGCACATAATTTGTCGAAGATGTAACAATTATCAAGCAATATAAAATACTCTTGGATGTGAAGTTCCCGAAAAAATGTTGCCGAAGCCTTCTTACCTTACTCCAGATATCTAACTATTTCGCAGTGCATTGGATTTAATTAAGGAAAAAAAGAAGGATTTAGGAAATTTGATGGCGAGGTTAGTGACAGAATAAATTCGAATGAAGGAGATGACAGCTGTGATGACAAATAGAACAGTGTGGCAGACAAGACCAATGTAAGCAGGCAAAGAACGAGGAGACCAAGCGCACTCCTGAGCCAAGTTGTTTTAATTCTGGTAGATTAGATGATTCGTAGAAAAACTGTTCCAAAAGTTTCACCTGCAAGCGAAGGGGGCACACCAGAACTAATTATTTAAAGGACAACAGCAAAGCCAAAGTAATGGGACTAGTTACTACTACCAAAGTTCGAAGACGCAGTGGCACGATACAACAAAACTGTCACTAGTGGGAATCAGAAATGCTGAAGGAAAGCAATTTTGACAGATTGACTCAGTGGCATAGGATCACAAGGTGAATCAACGAGATTCATTCAGTGAATTTCAAGTATTCCAAGATGCAAGCAACCTAAGGATTGGGGATGATGCTTACCTAACTGCTAGTGATAAAGGTATCAGAGATATCAACTTTTGTAAATGGTGAATTTATAAAGGGTACGATGTATAACGAGTTGTTTGTTCAGTCGTTAGAACAAAATCGATTTTCGGCTAGAGGTGTTGCGAAGGCTTCCATGTCCATTTTTACCTTAAAAGGCTAAAAATTTGCCAAAGAGTGAATGATGGGCCCACTTACATCGTTGATCTATTCACGGAACAGGAGCTTCCATTTGCCTTTTTACCTTTTATAGCACGTGTACCTTGCCAGTTAAACGTAAGTTTGTGTATGTGTATCTTACGGTATCCCATGTATGAATCACTAATGGAATTCGAATTCGAAAACTTTAACACATGCATAGTGTTTGCGTTAGATAATAGAGGTACTATAGATTTTTTTTTAAATACTTAATATTCACGATCAATATGAATTGTGAAATGCAGTCTCCAATAATTCGACGAAGAAAATTAGATGAATATGTCAATTTTAAGTATAACTGTTTAGGAATGTTCTGTATATTATATGTATATATCTTTTATTATTATTAAAAATTCTCAAAAAAAAATTTCAAATTCAAATTTGGTATTTTTTCTGTTTGATTCCCATGAACATTATTTCCAATTCTTTATATTTTTTCTGCCTGATTGTATACGGGATAAATGTCCGTAGGATGATTGACCCGAGGGTTATTATCCTGTTACCGTAAGGTACGTACAAAATATTTCCTTCAGCATTGGTTATAGGTTTTGAGTTAATATCTAATGGTCCTATTCATAAACGCATGTTAACGTTAAAATGGAGTTTAGCTTAAAATGCATTTAGAATGTGTTTCACGGATGTAACTACAGTTTTGTTTCGTGTATTCTTAACATGGAAGTAACTACAGTTAACTTAATGAAATATATTCTAAAAGCATTTTAAGCTAATATCCATTTTACCGTTAAAATGCGTTTATTATTAAGAGAGTAATAATAATCCAAGTACTTAAGACGCCCTTTTGTATTCGAATTGTAGTTAGTAAAAAAATTTCACTTTTCTTCGCGTTTACACCGCCAACTTTATTCGAAACACCTCAGCATGAAATAATCCTGTAGGTTAAAGGAAACGAAATCTGCTTTTTAGACATCTTATATTCATTTAACCGTTATTAAAAGATAATCAACTAGGATAGTAAGGATTATATATTTGGATTACAAGATAATGAAGCTTTTATCACTTGAATTTTTTTGTGGAGCAGGTTTTCAGGTATTAATATTTAATAACTGATTTTTCTCCTTATATGCGCTTTGAACAGGTCACATGAACCAAAATTGAGACACTTATGAGTCACTTGGGACGAATTATAAGAGTTTATTAGCAATTATAATTTTAGGCATCTGTCTAGTTTTAAGCAGCTACAAATAACCCTCGACCACTTGTCATGTATTTATTAAATGGAATGGAACTTTGGCTTATGCATCACATTTCTTCAAAAATTAGTTAATTATGTATTAAATGCGATCTATAATAGATCGCTAGTATATAACACTAAAGTGCATTATACTAGGAGATAATTATCCAGGTTTGACCAAATATTCCTATTAAACACAATAACTTGCAATAAATCCAGAATAACACACTCTTACATTATAGAAACCAGAGATTTGACAAAACTGTTATGATATCAAAGCACTTAAAACCTACAATATATACCGTGTTAATAAAAGAACGGGGATAACGATTTTAAGGTCAGAATCAAATCCTCATGATAAAATTTAATCGGTACGCAAAACCAAAGGACTTGTATTTAATAGAATGGAAATTTAAAGTAATGTGAAAAGTAAAACTGGATGACAAAACGGCTTAAATAAATTATAACCTTTTCGTCGATATTATAAATCATCCAGATTATTTAAGGCCCAAGAATGATTTCAGTCAAAATTAAAATCCCATAAGAATTTCAAAAAATTCAGCTTTGAAATTTCTCATTATTTCACAAAGAAAAATCGACTTACTGCTGATGACAAAGGGCTGTCCGCTTCTGGCATTGTTATCCGGTTGGAAACCATAATTATCCATCTTATAAAATATGAAATTCCGTAGGAAACTTCATCCATCACATGTCCCCAGGAGCTCCTCACTTGTACTTCCCGGTCGACAAACTACCGGCTAAATGAAAATGGAAATAAAGAAAAGCGCTCCAACGGACATAATTATTCATACAATTGATACAAACTCATGTGCTGTGGTGTACTCGCGATGCATGTACACAATATCGCAGGATCGATCCGATAGAGCGCCATCGATTAGATAAAAGGAGTCGTACAAACACATTATTAATAATGCATGGCGTATTCGCACCTTCCCTTTTTTGGGAGGAACGCACTTCCTCCGGAAAATTTAGGATAGTTATGATGTCGTGGAAAATGTGGTGATAACATTCGATGGAGTGGGCGAGGATTTGTGTCAAACCTGGGAAGGGAAGAAAGGTAAATGTTAGCTTTGGGTAGTAATTGAAATTTTATTGCTTCAATTTGGCTTAGATTATATTCTAGGAAATGTTGATGACATTCTATGTACATAACGACGAAAGTGTTACATCTAAAATTTACATTAATATGTTTAGAAAATAACACTTTTGTGTAATGCTTAAGGAATGTTCAGATTGGTTTATTTTTCACATTAGCCTAAGTTAATAAGGAAACATTTCCAAATCATTAAAATATTAATGTTTTAAATTTAGTCAGTCAATTAAATGCTAACATAATTAAAACAAAGGCAAATAAAAATCGTTGCTAGTGCCCTTGCAACTCAAATATTAACAAACCTATCTCCACCTCATTTATATCAAAATGTTATCATTTACCCCTTACGATCCAGATTGAAAAATAATTTTTCTTCCTCGCTTTTGGTTTCTTTTTTCTACCTGGTGGTTGCATTAAAAATTCAACACTACGTGTCAACTACAAAAAAAAAATTTTTACACGCTGTTAATCACCTAACAACCTTACATTATTTATAAGGAAGTGCTACATATTTAGCATACAAATAAGACACACGGGCAGTTTCAATATTTATTGAGGTTAAGTTATTAGTTCGATTCAAGGGAATCGAAAATGATTCATATAAAATTTAGTGAGCGTTTATGGGACGTAATATTAAAAACACGAGTTGTTTTAAATTCGTTGCAATGTGTTGTTGAATACTGCATTAAAGCTAATAGCATATTAATTCCTAGTCCACACCCTTTCCACATTATGACTATGAATATTTCCCTACATGTGTAATGATAATTATGTAGGTTTCATGGAAGCTTTCACCTACATTTCATGTCCAAATGGAGTTTTTTCGTGGCATAGATAAAAGAGCGCCAGACATAATGTCGCATATATATAATTAATGTGGAGACGATTTCCTATATAGCGTGACACAAAAGTGGACATTCATAAATGGGTCGACGACCACGAATTGATTCCGTCTTTAATGACATTATCGGGAAAATTATTTTCCACATGAAAGTTTCAGGTGACTGGGGTGACAATAAAAGGAAATGTAATGTATTGTACTTTCTCAACAACGTATGAAATGTATTCTTTCCAAAAGTATCCAGAACCTATTCAGATTTTCCGCATGTTGTAACTTTTCGCTGCCTAATTTAACAGATGTGTGCGATATCAGGATAACAAAATATTTGCATTGTTACGTATTGAATATTCACTTTATCTGGCGTTAAATCAGTCTCAATCCTCATATCTGTTTTATTAGGTAGAGCCGTTTAATTTGGAATTTTATCTGGCAGTCTTCACGTACATTATTGTCAAGATTATTTTGCTGTCAACAACAGTTTCACTTTTACTGATGACTAAAGCTCGGGAAATATTCACCTAAAAATTCCTAAAATATGCATGCAAATATGTGCAAAAAACATTCACAATATGCATTTAATATGCAAATATGCATTTATAAAACAACTAAATAAGCAGTCTTTGAAAAACATTTACACATTTCTTCAGAGCATTAGTTGTCAAAGTCTAAACTGTAAATTACAGCTTTGTTTCCCTCAAAATTATTTGTTACGAAATCGACACAATTTAACCACGTTTCCCATGTATTAACCACAGGTTTCGGTGGTAAAAGCACATTATCTAAACGATCTTTATACACTTGCACTCTAAGAGAGACTTTTAAAGATACCTTTTTCATATTAGACTACTAGAGTGTTTAATATTCGAAATTTTGTTATTACAACTTCACGCACTCGATTTAACGCATGCCAAATAAGTTACATGTATTAGGTTTGGGAAAAATATTTTTAAATTTTGCCCTGCTCGAATCATATATGGCGCAGTGTCGGTTAACATTAACAAAATTTTTTCTGTTAGTACTGGTTCAGGTACAAATCTGGATACAGTCAAGTTATTGGTGTTTTTTAATTCTTTCAGAGAAACTAAATAACTGGTGCTACAATCACTAATACCGTTTACACTTCCAATAATTAAGTTTGCATCATACCGTGTCTTAACATCGGTCGCCTCGTCGACAGATATTCATATTGCATTATTTCCTTCGCAGTTTTCATCGCCCCAATAGTATAATGTTAAGTAAGATCGACATATTTTCTTCGTAAAGTAGTACCAGAAGGCACGTAAAAATTTTCTTTGCGGTATTTCATTAGCAATTGTTTAAATAATGGATTTTTCAATTTTACAATTGAGATATTGCAACCTCCTAGCAAAGAACATAAATGCTTATTGAAATTTTCTTGGCATGAAATCTTGGTATGGTTTGTAGTGATGAGCTGCTGAACCATATCTTGAGGCCTTTGTTTACGAGTTCCATACGTAGTGGTTCCCAAGTGTTCATCAACTTGAAATATTTTTTGGTATAAAACCTAAAAACAAAATAGTTTACAGAGTGCAAACGGTCATTCTTATTTGAACACAGTGTTCATATTGGAATTCTTGAATTTTAATAAGTAATTAGTTTGTTGTATTATTTAAAAAAAAAGAAATTTGAAATTTAAAAATTTTAGAATCAAACAGTATGATTATAATAATTTGAAGCACATTTATTAAACACAATAATTTTTAGATTGGAAATAAGGGAATGGTAAATATATTTTTAAAACGTAAAACCATTAGACATAATAAGACTTACCTTTTTGTCGCAAACTGTGTAAAATATATGGTTGTTGTCAATGATTTTAAATCGGTTGTACTGTTTATCTATTTCTTGAGAAGAACAGATTTGGTCTCACTTTTCTTAGGCATTATCACACACTCCTATTAAACATTTTAGTGAATTAAAATGAAATAACACAAAGCCAGTTTGCCAGTTTGCTCTTGAAACCTTACATTTAAAGGCGGCAGCAACGAATGATTTCGTTTTCTGAAAGCTAAAATCAAGGAGCATTCCCACACCTAAAAGTCGAGGAAGATTTTACCTTTGGGATTTCCTATTTACCCTAATTCCGAGAATGGAGAGCACATTTCCCCAGCTTTAATCATTACTTCATTTTAGTAGCCTTTCGAAAACTATTCTAAACAAGACGGTACCAGACATTTGTATTAACAGCCTTTCAACAACAATCCTTAATGCTATTTTTAGAAAGTAGCCGGCATTTATAAAATTTTGTCGGAATATGCAAATATGCACTTTATATGCATTTTGCATATTTCCAGAGCTCTACTAATGACATATTCTAAGGGGAAATGTATTAGAGTATGAATACATACAACTTCATACAATTTTTGAATATATCATTCTCCTTTTATGTCCTTTGAAAATATCAAAATCTCGATTCAGAGTAAGTTGCTTTTCTATGTAAATTGAATAAAATGCCATGGAAAACTACCTTACCGCAATATTTTTTGAACTCATAACGGGAATAATAAATGCTGATATTATGTTTGAACTAATCAATAACTAATTTAACAATCACGCAATTTAAAGAAGACTTACGTCGTACAAGAACATAGGCACATATCAGTGGCGTAACAAGACGGCAGCGCGTCTGTGATTGGCAATTTTACCGGACATCAGAACAAATGAAACAGTACTTTTCCATGCTCTGAGCCCCTTTCTAGGACGGCATACCACTAAATGCGCCATTAGTTTCCTTAGAATGTTGTTATTCCAAAATGGGTTCAACATTGAATCTAAAATATTTTTAAAATATCTAAACCTTTCCATTTTATCTCTAAACTTTTAAAAGTTTATAATATGTCAATAAACGTACTAAAAATTCTTCTGAAACCTTAAACCAGAGAAATTGCCTCAAACTCAAATTGGAAAGTTTACAGTACTTTCATACAATTTTAATTTTAGGCCCTACAAACAATTTAGAATAAAAATTACTATTTCATCTAGAACTTCAGATTACCAAATTTGCGTTAATCTCTACTTCTAGTGATACAAGGAAATTTTAATTTCTTCGTTTTTCTTTGATATTCAGATTTTCCTAGTAGTAGAATCTAGATGTATTTTCGTTTTCATTTTAAATACCACGAAAATCTGATACATACCGCAGGAGACTTTGGAGGTTCTCTTAGAATTTTGTTACGTTAGGGCCAATCTGAAACAGATTCTAGAGATTTTCTAAACCATTAAATAAACGAAAGTGACTTAAAATCTAATTTACAAGGTTTATGCGAGTTTCAAATTGTTTCACTCTTCAAAGACCACTGTAAAATCTAAATTTTCATAAATTACTTGATTGATTTGTTACCCCACTGTTTGACAATACGTTATATTAAAAACATCAATTATTCCTTTATAAAGACGTAGATATTGTGCACACGTCATTTAATATTTGTTTTTAAAACGCATCCAAAATTTTCGAAATTCTTTTCGATAAATTTCTTTCGAATATATATAGTTATATATAGTCACATACTTATAACATATTCATAATTAAACATGCATTATTGGTTTAACAAATAGCTGTAGTGGGTGGAAACATCGCCTGGCAAATATTATATTAAATATGTTTATAAAACACCGTTATTCAGGTAGTTACCAATATTTTGGGAAAATTAGACGGTTGTGTAGAAGAAACAGACTGGTTTACAAATAACCAGTTTGAATATCTCATGGGATAGTTCCCAACAATTTTGGAGGACTTACTTATTCAATTACATTTGGTTTCAGTAAATAGGTAGTATTGGAAAATCTAGTTTTTTGTTGAAATCCGATAACACTCTAGGTTTGTATCAAGTACGTCCTCTCCACAGCATAATAATTCACTAAAACTTGTAACATAGGGTTTAGAACAAAAATGCTCGTTTATATTGATATGCTAATAACATTTCTATTTCACTTACAAAACAAGACACGTTGTATTATTATCAATTTCAACAAAACCAAACATATATATAGGCTTCGGATAGTTTTGCATTTGTAATATTAAAAATATGCACACAACAAAATTTTACTCAAAAATACTGAAATATGCACTTGAACTTACATATTAATTTAACGACGGTGGTGCGTCAAATTATCAAATTTAAATTTTCTTCTGTTATCTGACAATAAAGATTTATATTCAGAAAAAATTAGGAAAACAATAGGTGCACATTTTAAACGAAAGTCACTCGGTACAATGTCTGAATATGAATTTTTTGGTTCGGCATAAGTCAAAAATTTAGAATTATTTTTGAATTTTTGATTGCTCAAGTTTTATTTAATACAGATTTAACCTTTAACGATACATCTTTGCTCTGAAATACGCCTGATGTGTAAATTTTCGACAACTTCTGTGATTTTTATAAAATTAAATCCGTTTGTATTCAGTATTATTATAGCATGAGTAATACAAGAAAATGTCAATACAATATACATTATCCCTAGTAAATTCATTCATCAATTACGTTTTTAACGCTCTCGAAATTTTCTACATAATATTTAACAGCGTTGATCCACGTCCCCCAATGAGTTATAATTGATGGCGAAGGTAAAGGAGTGTTCTCTGCAGTATCCTTGAATGTTTTACACGAGATTGACAGTCACCAACTCTACGGACTCCATGAGCACGGCAAGTAACCTGTATCACTTTTGGGCAAAAACCTTGGAACCTATTCATTGCTTTTTACACGTAAAGTGTGGCATGTGTTACATTAACATTAAGAGTGGATATGATTTTCCAATTTATTCTCCCGCTCCCAATATACCAAACACCAAATTAGCTACATACCTGTGTTCTACATCGGCTTGTTTCGTCTAATGAGATACATATATTTCCATTTTCCGCTTTTTCTCGAAGTTGTTGAAGTGTTACCGCACAATAATTGTACACCATATTTCCTCGATGTTGATTCATGTGTAATCGTAGTATTTATATCAAACTGTCGTTTTTGCACGGAATTTCTGTTCTTCTTTTCTCGATGTTTCACAGTGGCTAAATGTTGTAACTTGAAACTTTATGTCAAAGGTAATAGGCACTTCGTAATATTTGCAAACCAAAATAATTCCGTCAGTTGATGTCAGGAAAATTTTCCACAAATCGATTGAAGATCGTATCTATCGAGCATTTTACTTTCGGCATTATTTACGATGTTACAACGACGAATGGAAGATAAAAACTGACACCAAAACTCTTAAGAATGAACACTAATGAGATTAGTCATAATCTCATAGCACAGGTAACTTATCACTGACAACAGTAACATAAACCCTTCTAAAATGCTCTTTAAACCCCTCTTCTTCGAGGATTCTAGTAATAGTTCGCCCTTAATGCTAACTTAACTCCGCTTACGTCTTACTTACAGGGAAATAAACGAAATACCCAACTAAATTGCCGCAGAACCCGAAAGAAAAATTACAATTTCAACGAATAATGCAGAAAATGCATTCATATACACTCCGACTCCGACTACACTCCGAAATATGTATAGTATTTTTACAAGGATTGACTCAAAATACGCAAAGGCTTAATTATTCGAAACCTACTAATAAGGTAGCTAAACATCAATAAACATAATACTAAGTACTAGCAATTTGCACTTACAATTTTTATCTTTCATCACTGTACTGCTTTTGTTTTCCCCTAGGTGTAAGACATCATTAATAAAAGCTTCTCCATCATATATATGATCAAATATTTTTGGAGTGAAATTTGATATCATTGAATTCATTTTAAACCATAAGATATTATATCTTCGTATATTGAAATACTCATAAACCTATATGGTCCATTTAAATTGTTTTCTGACATAATACAAACATCTACAACAAAAATACAAACATTTGTTAATACGCTATGAATTATAAATTTCAATAAAAAAAGAAGTGTAATATGTCGATAGAATTAATAACAGATATTCTATACTAGCTTTAGGTTTAAGTGTATCAACGAAGTTGAGCTATTCTACAGTGAGCTTCCTTTTCTAACTTAATTATTTATGATTTTGATTAGCAACCACTTTCCTCCGCACGAGATGATTGCATTACTTATGGAAAGGAGCCGCCTCTGATGTTTTGAAATTCCTCTTGCCGGAAGTTCCATGAGTTACTACTAACGTTTCTCTAGACTCGGCCAATCTCAGACCTAATAGAGTTACTCTTGATGATAAAGTTAATGCTTATATCTTAATTAGTAATGCTGAAAATGTAAAAACTTTTAAAAAGTTTTCTAAAATTTTTGTTTCATACTTGTTTCGAATAGTTGTCAGTTGATTTTGGTCGTTAAGAAGGAGACCTTTTAGAGGAGCCAGAAGATTTTTATCATTCAGCATTATCACTGGAAATTGAATGGACTTGCTTAAGTTCTTCTGCAAATGTGGATGCTTAGTGGATGTTCAGACGCTTTTTATAACACTATTTACTCTCTTTTTAAAGCGTACATACTAACGTATCAAAATGGTTATCGAATTATATGGACTAAACCAAGGAAGAAAATGTGGTAACAATTTAACTTTTAATTCTCAGTTTAAAGTTTCATAAACTTTAAACATCTCATTTCTCTGGTCTATGGCAATAATTTGCAAAGAATTGTAGTTAAAAATTCTAGAGATCCAAAACAGCTATTCAAGTTTACCCGTGCAAAAGACCCGTGTACATGTTATCCTTGGTAAAATGTTGTCCAATCTGGTAAAGTGCAGATCTTTTCACGAAATTGTGAAGGTTTTGGTGAACGCTCCTATTTCTAATCATCCTTCTTTTGGAAATACCGCCTCAGCAACAAAGATCACTAAAATTATGGGAAGGTTTCATAGTGCTCGATCGACATTTGCTACATTTCTTTGTAGAATTATAAATCTGTCTTTGATTCCTGGAAAATTTTTCTGTTTGTGGACACAATCAAGGATCGTTCGAACAAATAAGTGATAAATCTTACTTAAAAAACTATCTCTATAAGTATCTCCATACAAATATTCGCTCTTTGTTATCCCCTAAACAGCACGAATGTCTGAACAAACCTGGCAATAGTTACAAAACACATTTTTAAGATTCTTGATGAGAAAGGATAATTGGATGTGATTTACACGGATCTATCTAGCTGCTTTGACACAGTTGATGATGTTGCATGAACAAATAAATTAAATCGTCTTGATAGTCTTGAATTATATCTGTCCGACAGGTATAATTATGTTTTTCACAATGTTTATAGACCTGCAGAATACTTTTGGTGTACCCCAGGGATCTAACCTGGGCCCACCCGCTATTGGCTTACGTTGATGACTTAATGATTTATAATTAAAGTTTAGTAATCTATATAATATACGAGCCTCCTTAAATTTATGTCTTACGAAAATGACACGAACCTACCCCCCACAAAATTTTGATTACATCCTAGGCTTATCATCCTTAAATTGTGTTTCCTTAGAACGAAGACGAAAAGATATATTTTTTAATGAATTGTAGATAAATCATAGTTTTTGTTATATTTTGGCATCTGTGTACCATATTTGAAAATATTCTTCATTACATGTCAAATTTTCATTATTGCCATTATTTGTTGTGATTTTCGTGTCAGTTTTAAATATTTAAAGTGCTACTAATATCCAGTGCAACAGAACGTACAGCATTAGTCCCTTTGTCATCTGTATGTATAAATTATTAATTCTTTTATATGCAGACATTAACTATTTTATTGAACACAGTTAAAACGTTATGTTGAGTTAACATAAAGCATAATTTTCCTTTCCTCTTACTTGTTTGTATGGACTTGTTTGTAAAATGGATTGTATGCACTTTCAAGATAAAAACGCTGTTTAACATTTGTTATTCGGCCGACAAGAAGTATTACCAGCAGGAGGTGGTTGCAGGACCAGCAACTAGCGTTTATCAAGACCCAAGGTGGAAAATGCGGTAAGAAAGCAGTATATAAGCAGAGCATACGCACACTTTGACTGCTAATTTGCGAGTGCTTATTGTCGCGCACGTACATACACAGACACGTGCACAGCGGGGTTTGAAGTATCGAGCAGTGGGAAAATACAGGAATGACGAGATGTGCAAATTAAATAAACTAAACAAGAATAGGACAACACACAGCGAGCGAACGTGACAGTGTTAATAATAGAGATTTAGGATAATTTGGCACAAATTGTAATTTAGGTTTCTGCAATTTATTTCTGTTAATAATTAATATATTGTGCTTAGTTATCTGCTGCTCATTTGGAAATCTGGCAATATTGAAAAACTGTTCCTAGATATAGGCCATATCAACAACTGTTCCAAGCATTTTAATATACCTTGGAGTAGACGATGCAATTGCTGCAGGTACTTCCAATTATATTTTACTGGCAGTCGATGTATGTATATAAGGCATTATTTCTGAAATAAAAATACTAATACACAAAAAAAAACCTGTAAACACTTGGTGACAAACCTTTCGGTACGCCACATTTTTTTTTTTTTTTGAGGAGAAACCGCATGGAGAAACATGCTGTATCAATGTATCCCACAGTGTCGGGCGCTACTCCGACTAAAACTCCTTCTTGCCCCAAATTTTCCTCTCTGGCCCACCATTTTCGGCATTAATCAAAGCGGCATGGCTATTTATCCCATCTTGCTTTTATTCTGTCCTTATGTCTTTGTATATGTTCTCATGTCTTTATATGATCCCAGATGAGGTGAACAACTTTCTTCAGCTCTCTTTATTAGCATCATTTCTCTTATCACCTTATCTATTGCGTCCCATCCCTACTTAGTTTTTATCATCTTCTCGATCATATTTTCACAGCTTATTACTCCCTACTCGTCTATTTGTTTCATTTCTAATTTCCACCCATCTTTCACACTCAAAAACCGTGTGTTGCACATTATCTAAGGCACCATAGTATTTGCAGCTGTCTGCATCGCACAAGTTCATGCGTTTCTTGTAAGCGCCAAAGTTTCCGTGTCTATTAAGAACCTGTGTCAGCCAGTATCCTAGTCTTTTGTGCTTAAATTTCGCCCACACTGCTACGTCTCCTATTAGGTGTTACGTCCATTGTCCTTGCATCTCATTTCTGTTCCACCTGTCCTGCCATTCCGTCATGGTTCATGCCCTAACTCGACATTTCCTACTCTCTTTATCCATGCCCATGGCAGCGTATATCAGCCCCCGTTCTTCTGTTAATAAATCTATAGGAGGTGTCGCAGTGATAACATTAAAAGCAGCTCCCGAGCTTTTCCTATACGAGGAGGCCACTCGGAGAAGCACGTTTCTTTGAATCGAAAAGGGTATCTTTTTGTACCTCAACACATTTTGCCAAACTGGTGCACCATAAAGTATCATGTTCACTACTACTTTATATATAAGTACTCTTTTTAAACTTGAGGGCCCATCTATGTTTGGCATTAACCTCGTAAGTACGCCCCATCAATACTGCTTCAATGTGATTCAATAATACCTTCACTCACGGTTTGTATAACCTGAACGTGGCTTTAAATTATTCTGCATTCCGCTGGATCTCTGAACAAGTCATACTCTGAAGTTTCTACGTTTTCGAGGTTGATCTAAGTCCATAACATATCTTCCTCATCAGTTGAGATTTCTTCAAAGATATCGAAAATATTGTTTATATCCATTTTTTCATAGGTTGCATGTGATTTAGCAACTAAGCTCAAAATTGATTGCACTGATAATCAATAGAAAACCACAGGTTAAAGTTTAAAGCAAATGTTTCAACCAAGCTTATAAAACCGACGTTTTCTCAAGCTCATGGTTTAACAGACAAACTTCAGTTTAAACAGCATTATAACACCAGGCCTTAGAAGCATTGCAGTATTATTCTTGCTCACAAAAATCTAAAACCAAGAACGTGTAAACATTTACGGTCATATTCATAAACGCATTTTAACGTTAAGATGGGTTTTAGCTTAAAATGCGTTTAGAAGTTTCAATAAAGTAACTACGGTTACCTGTGTGTTAAAAATAATAAATAAAATAAAACCCATTTTAATGTTAAAACAGCTTTATCGATAAAAGGAATATTTTTCATACAATCACTCTGCGATATACATTTCTTCAGCTAATAGTAGCATCCGACACGTCGGTCATTGGTCATTTTGTCACTAATTCCCCCTAACCTAGCGCAACTGTCAACCGAATTTGAATATGGCGAATGCGCGTTAATATCTAAAGGTCTTATTCATAAACGCATATTGACGTTAAAATGGGTTTTAGCTTAACCCGTAATGGTCATATCTCCTAATAATAACGCATTGGTCATATGGGGTCAAACTGACCCCATGCAGAAAAATTGTTGCTATTAGCGTTCTATCTCATCTATTAACCTATATCTTGTGAGGGACTTTAGTTTAATGTCTGCTCTTTGTAACCCGATAGGTTTTGTAAATATTTTTCCGTTTGAAAATAGTACAAATTTGATAACCTTAAAAAAGTTGAAAAACGACTTTTATTATAAAAAAATGCGTAAAAAATTTAATTTTACATTACGGCAAAAAAATGTAACATTGCATTCTTGGCGTAATATAAAATAAAAGAAAAAAGTTTCTTGTGAACTTTGCAAAAAGTATCATAACGTTCTCGGGTTCTTAATTAATTTAATAACTAACACTAACTATAACTAATTAACCTTAATTTATTTTACACTAACACTATACGGACTTATACTAATTCATTTACATAGATTTATTTTTCGCTTGTGTTTTTATTTACGACGGAGCATCGAACACCTGCTGTTGTTTGTATCCGACTCCCTCTTATCTCTGCGGTAGCGTTTTTATATCCGAATGGTAATAGCTCTAGACGATTCGTGTTTGTTCTAGGCGTCTCGTTTCTTGGAATTCGCACGTCCTCGAAGGGTCGAGAAGACTCCCGTACCTTCAATTGTCTTCGATGGCCGATTACGACGAGAATACGTTACAGTATATTTATTTTGAAGTCTGAAGTTACAAATTTTAGAAAAAACAGAATCTGCATCGCACCAGACGGTTGAAGTGAAACTTCGTTGGGTATAAGCCGCACACAAACAGCACATATGTACCTACTGAATACGGCGTCGATAGTCGTTTCGTATTTGGTCGTACTTTGAGTCTTGTCATTGGACATTACCAAATCTAATTTTTCTTTCAGAAAATCTATCAATGGTACTGCCTTCTGATCGGAAAAATCAATGTTGAAATCTCCGCTCATTACCATTGGGATTTCATGAAAATTTTCATCGAGCAGTGCTGAACCGTCCCTTGTATAAATTAACAAATTTTGATGTATAAACTTTATAATCTCATTTACACTTTTACCAGGAGAGATGTATAGAGCTACAATTAGGAATTCTGCCACAGTTTCTGGAATGCATTTACTTATACAAATTTCACCAATAGCAGACTGTGCTGCAACAAGAGATTCTGATCCCCTTGAAAGCACATCCATATGAGAAATCACTGTATTTGTATGGTCACTTTCATTGTGATAAATTGCTACTCCCCCCGCAGCAACATTTTGTCGTTTATATTTTACTATGCAATGAAAATTCGGAATATGGATTTTTCGCCCTATACCTTCTGTTGTACTCTGCTTTCTTCCTTTTCCTCTCTATCATCTCTTTATCAATGGCCATTTCTACCGTTTCTTCCTCACAATCATTGTTCTCAAACTCTGAATTTGTATCATGTGTCAATAAATTTGAGTCTAGTTGATTTATGATAATAGATTTCTACAAAAAAAAAAACGTGTATTCTCAAAAATATAGTAAAAATTGAAGAATTCTGGAAAATCAATGTTCTCTCTAACCTGTATTACGAAACAAAATCTTTGATTTATGTCCTTTAAAATCCTGCAGCGCTTGTCCCACGAAATGTTGTTTTTTCTTGCGAGTTATATATCGGCCAAAAAGAATGTCGTGACTCGCTGCGAAAAAGATTGTTTCCATTTTAAATCATCTTGAATGTCAAAAAATTTCACCACCTCAAATATGACACTTTTACGCTCAGGCATTCATGATTATTAATTTAAATAATTGGCCAATAAACAGTTATGTGTTAAAACTTTATTGTCATGATTTTTCCCACAAATTCACAATTTTTGAAAAAATTCCGGGCCTTCTAATGATTTGGGGAGCGGAGTTACCAATTTGTTAATCAACCAATTTTAAACAATGTAACAATAATAAATTTTATGTGTGCCAACTGTACAGGCATGCTTCTCCCAAGGAACCCAGACTTTTTGAAAAATCTAATTTTTTTCTTTCAGAAAATCTATCAATGGTACTGCCTTCTGATCGGAAAAATCAATGTTGAAATCTCCGCTCATTACCATTCCGATTTCATGAAAATTTTCATCGAGCAGTGCTGAACCGTCCCTTGCATAAATTAACAAATTTTGATGCTTAAACTTTATAATCCACAAGATAATATATCCACAAAAGGCGCGATGGGTGGGTGGATAGAGCTCTTGCTTCTCACACGGGAGTCCCTGGTTCGATTCCTGGTGCGGAAGGTCCTTTTTTAAAATTAATAAAAATTTCTTCCATAGCCAACACGTAGAAAAGTACGCTAAAACACACCACGTGTTCAGGAGAAATGAGAAAATGAGAAAATGAGAAAAAAGCGTCTCACTTTATTTAAGCGTTACGCGGATTTTCGAATCCCACCTCACCCAAAATATCCAACGTCCGCTAAAAAGTTTCACTTCAAAAATCCTATAATCGAAAAGTAAGGTTTTAACATGCCAAATAAAGCCAAAGAACGCTGTTTTCATCAGAAAAATCATATATTTAATGCTTCACAATAAAAAAAATAGAAGTATTTTATAAAGAACGAAAGAAAGTAATATATGCTCAGTGCTCAATCCTGACCACCAGAGTCGATACAATTATACATCCTATGATTGTCGCACGTGGGACGTTGGCATGAAGGACACTGCATGGTTGTTTTTTTTATCCCGTCTTCTCTTATAAAGTCTAAATCTATGCCAATTTTTTAACTAGAATTTTTCTTCTACGACTGGCTCTGAAGTAAAGCCCAAAATTGACGAGATAGATAGAACCCTCCCCACAGATGTTTTCATAAACTTCATAACACATTACACACATTATAACTAACAATTACTAACAACAAAAAAATTGTTTGAATATGTGCACCAACACTTACGCTTTTAACTGCAAAATGCAAGAATTTAAATGGGTATTTTTTTTAATTTCGCAACACTATGATCATATGAGGTGAAAAACACCAGCAAAAATTATGTCCGCACAAAGTGATGTAAGCCGACCAACTGACACTACGCCGAGTTGCGAAAAGTCTTTGGCTTATTGAAGTGACTTAAAACAAAGACAGATGGTGCCACAATATCGATTTTGAATAGCCCATTTAAAAAATATACACAGCTCTAAAATTACCCTGGGGTCATTTTGACCCCTAATGACCATAACGAGCTAGAATGCGCTTAGAATGTGTTTCACAAATGTAACTGCAGTATTTTGTTTCGTGTATCCTTAATATGGAACTAACCATAGTTACCTTATTGAAACATATTCTAAACGCATTTTAAGCTAAAACACATTTTAACTTTAATATGCGTTTTTGAATAAGACCGTTAGTTTCTGAGCTTTTTTAACTTATTCACTCACGTTTTTCAGAGAAAATTTAATATCATCGTTTGGTTGAATCAACAAACTTCATTATTGTCGTAAAGCGCGTAAAAATTACTCGGAAAAAATGGGAAATTATTTTATTAAAAATAAGTCTCATTTTCAGGCGCAATATCCAATGGGAAAAATGTTTACTATTTTATTTTCTACGTTACAGTTCTCAAGATTGATTTCTTCGACGGAACCTTACGAAATCCCCGGCGGCACGCCCGATCGAACCTATTGTGTCATTTCCCGCGTTTTCCTCTTCCCTCTACTCCCACACTATCCGTTGCCCGCCTCTGTCTGGAAGCCTATGACATGCATCGTACGCGTTTAAAAATAAACCCTTTACACTTTCTAGGTGTTGGTGTTTTATTTTGTCTAACGTTCAGTCTGCGCCAGTATCACTGTCGATCGATCGGTTTCAATACGAAGATGATCAATTTCGATCCGGTGCTGGTGTTCGAGTGTCTGATCTACCTGAACATCTTCCACTACGTGATGATCGCCACTTGCGATACGATCATGACCATCGCGAAGTACGCCAGCAACATACTACCGACGCCGAACATAGAAAGGGATGCCGCTGTCGTTTTCACGAAGCTCACCGTGGAACTCACGAAGATCATCGTGTTTAACAAGTACAAGGAGAAAAGAAAACGTAAGCCAAAACATTATTCAAATGTCTAACCAAACTTCCAGGGGAGTAAGCGTTTTCTGGTAGGCACCAACTATATTTTCCAGTCTCAGCTACTCTTTACCAGTACTTTCTCCTCGACCAGTTAAATTTTCAATAATGATATTCTATTCTTTTATAATTTTATTTCATGACGTTCAGACAATAAGGAGAAATGATTGGCATTAAACGTTATATTCAAGTACTTTTCATACACAAACTTCTATTCGTCAAGTAGATTAGAAGAGAGAGGTAAGTCATAGAAAATATGGAAACTGAACGTACACCTCCTCTGAAAGCTTGTATCTTACAATGCATTTGGGATATTGTAGCATTTAACATAAATATCCTGTAACTACTAAATTGTACTTGGTAGGTACCAATAGATAATAATGTGAGAAAGTTACGAGAGTTGTAACATACATGCTGGTTCAATTTGTGTTGTGTGAACTGTTTTACAAGTAGGGTCCTTCCAGTAAAGATTGATCCAGTTAAAAAACAAAAAAATTAACCGAAAAATACGTTTTTACCCTATACAAAAGCAGAGTATTCATGTAACGTACCGTCCGCATATTTGGTGCGGGGAAATGTTAGTCACTTCAATACAATCCTATATATGAAATGCTTAATAGTATCGGGTATTAGAACAGGTCCACTACAGCCATTAAATCTGAACGCCGAGCACGTGTTCATTTTTAGTCGTCACTCAAGTTCAGTGGTGTGTGTATGCAATTGCAATTATTATTTTAAAATGGCTTTTTGGAGACCTTTCGACGTGGACGAAATTAATAATGGCAATGGTCTAGACAGAAAGAAATTAGGCACAAATTTTGGAATTTTCGCCTCGCCGAATTAAAGAAGGGTCACCACAATACTCTTTAAATTCCATTGTACGGAGGATAGTTGAATTAACTAAATTACCGCGAACAATGATTTGTCGTGTTATTAAACAAGGTAATATCAAGCAAAACGTAAACCTGTCACAGATTGTAATACATATATTCATGATATTTTTGAAGACGTCATTTGACGAATAATTTACGCTACCTATAAAGAAAATACAGTTCCGACTACAAATCATTTCCTCAAAATTACAGAATTCTAAAGAATACAAGTATCAGTCATTATAATCTTTCCGTAATACAGTTTTGAAATGTGGATTTAAGTTTAAAAAATCAGACTCGCGAAGATAATCATGGAATCACCTCCTATCGCTGAAATAAGACAAAATTATCTAAGAAACATTTGGGCATACCGCGACAACAATCGAAGTATTATTTATTTGGATGAAACCTGGTTTGATACATATAATGTGGTCAAATACGGTCGGGTAAACAATTTTCAGAATTGTGCCTTAAGTGCGCCTTGCTCGAGAGGGAAAAAGGTTATAATATCCCATGCTGGAAATGAAAACGGTTTTATTCCAAACGCCTTACTTCCTTCAGCAAAAGCCATCACACAAAGTTGTACTGACTATCATTAAGATATGAATACGGCTTTGTTTGAAAAGTGGTTTGCTGAACAACTTATACCAAATATTCCAACAAATTCGGTGATTGTTATGGATAATCCGTATAATTCCCGGCAACTGGAAAAAGTTCCAAATTCCAATACAAAGAAAGCTGAAATATTAGATTTTATAAATTCAAAGGGTTTAGAAGTTTCAAATGCAGCAACAAAGAAAGTTTTATTAGGCTTTATCAAAAATCACAATTTCAAACCGCAATATTTTATTGACAATTTAGCAGCGAAACATAGACACACTGTTTTAAGTTTACCACCTTATCATTGCGTTTTTAATCCCATAGAGTTAGTTTGCTACGGTAAAGGGTCGTTTGCGAAAATATAAATATTTAGAAAATATTCGCACTGTTTGTAATGATGACTCCTTTCAACTTATTTGGAAAAACACCATTCGTCATGTCATCCAACGAGAAAAGGTTAACCGATAGTTATTAATTTTAGCCTCGAATCTTCGTCAGATGAATTTTCGGATTTATTTGGGAATACATATGCGAGTATTAATTACAATCAAAAATGCACTCTCCAAGAGGACATTTGTGGTTACGTGTAAAGTAAAAAATCAAAAAAATATTCCAAAATTATATAATTTTATTAAAAAAAAATATTTTATAATGCTTTCTTTTCTTTATTTACGCTTTATTTGCAGTTGCTATTCATCTTGCATTAGTTACACTTACTTTTTTTCCGGTTTGCATTTTAATTTAACTTGCATTTCTCTTGCTAACAACTAACGACCATCCGTCCTAATAACTATACCAGTCATATTCCCTTCCTAAGCAAAGTTTATTCACACCTCCTCATGGTCTTCGCCGGACAATAAAATTTTTTAATACCTTATTTATTTAGTTACTTATTTCAGTTATTTTGTTATATTACTAACTTTTACGTCAAAAATTCAACTGCAAATTAATGTTACCACTACCTAAACCCCGTCATAAAATTTCGTTGACAAAGTGAGTAACAATCTTTTATATTTCTTTACGGATCTTATCGTACGGATCGGTATCTTGGTCTTTGTGTGTCGTTAGGTTGGCTATTAAATTTTATTGCTTTTTATTTAACTGGACCATATCAGACTGAAACGACCTTACAATATTCATTATATACTTAATTTTGAAAGCGTAGCAGCAGTCATTAACCACGGTAGGTAACAAAATGTAATAATATCTACAAAGGCGAATAAAACACATTTGGATAATAGCGTAATTAGTCTTTAAAAGTGACATTACATGTAGGAAGTTGGTACCTTTTCTTAATAGACATCAAATATCACTTAGAATGAAAGCATCTTTTATTTTTTGCATAAAAACTGTGCTAAACTTTTTGTTATACAGTTAGTATGACAAAATCATGAAAATGAAAAAGTGGAATAGCTTCAAAACCTAAGCGTCGGGTCGAAACAATTTTTAGTCTTTTTGTTTCCTGTGACATTTCGCATAGTAACCGGCTACTTCGTAAAGTTTTATCATTTCGAGGGGATTGAAAATTGCGTAGAGATAAAATGAAGCGTTTTTATCAGCTAATAAAATGAGTTTATAAGCGGAAAATTCAAAGAAAATTACTGAGGAGTACATTTTCACGAGTAAAGTAAGGTCACGAGGTAGTAAGGTAAGTAGTATGCTGTATGTAAGTAAAGAACGGTAGCTGACATTTTATTATTTTAGCAGTGCTTGCATTGCGCCGTTAAACTTTCGAAAATTTTTAAAATATAATATTGGTAAGAAAAGCTGTTAAAATCAGATCTAACTTAATAACGAGGGTTGTTAGTTTTTAGCCTAATTATTCTTGAACTTTCTCAAAATTCCGATATCTCAAAAATTGTATATTCACTTGCAAAACTTAACAAACTACATAAATAGAAGAATTTGCATTTCAGATATTTCTGGTTTTCTGGATTTGTTAGTATGCTGAACAAACATTATCTTCAATGCAAGTTTAATTAGAAATATTTATTACATTTCGCGCCCGGAGCTTCAACCCTAATAACTCATAATTAAGTAGTTGACTAATTTTGAAAAACTAATCAATATTATACCTCGGCATGTATTATTGCCGAAACAAACATTATTCTTGAAAAACTAAAAACTATAAACTTGAAAGATATAGACGTAAAATGTTGAAGTTTTCATGTTGATTTGAATTTTAGCGCGAAAACGCTCTAATCTGTTAAAGCCGCTGACATGACGTCACTGTTTGGTACGCTTACACGGGCAGCTTTCGAAGCGTTCGTTATTTTAAAATTTTTAACCTTGGTTTGTATATGTTTCATTGTCTAAATCACCAAAACGAACTAGTAATGTCACCCCTAAACAATAGCTACATTATTAAAATAGGAAACCTTTGCCTCAGCAATATGTAATCATATAAATAGAAGCCAAGTGTTAGTAGAGGCAGTTGAGCCTAGACCATTGTATAGTCGAGTCGTAATATCGTAGTTGAGTAGAATCACAACGTATATTGTATTTAATAAGTTTATTTTAAAAAAAAAAAAGTTTTTAAAAACACCTCTCGGTCCTCGACGGACGTAATTGGCGCAGTCACAGTAGGATATCCGTGCGGTTTTCGGAAGTGATCCTGCATCGTGACAGACTCTTTCGAATCCAAGTGTCTCAACGCTGAAGCACGGATACCACCCCAGACGGAATTTGGGACTACATCGCCCGGATTCGCAAGGCATCGAGCAACGAGGACAAGCATCGCCTCACCTGCCGTACCTTATAGAAGATAAGAAGAAAAAAAGGAGAAGACGGAATTTGGGACCACATCGCCCGGATTCGCAAGGTGACGACACACGAGGACAAGCATCGCCTCACCCACCGTCGTACCTTATAGAAGAAGAATGATCAACGTCGTACTGCTAATGTAAGTCACAAAACGAACATAAAACAATTATTTTTTTATGTCTTACATAGATTTATCTACTTTAATTGATACTCTCGAAAATTTGAATTTTTCCGACTCGACTCCTCAACTCACAACAAACCCAAATTTAGTAAAACCATCAACCTTTAACCCACAACACCAATCATCTAACACAATGGTCAATTTAAAACCTGAATATTTAAACTGTGTCCCGGAATTTAACGGTGACCCAAATGATCTTAATCGGTTCATAAGTGTAAGTGAATCGTTAATCAATCAATTCTACGATCATGCAAACCCAACAAATTTTCAAAATATTTATCTGTTAAATTCCATCATTTCAAAATTAAAAGGAAACGCAAAAACAATAGTAAATATTCAAGGCACTACCGACTGGGAAGGCTTAAAAAAATTGCTACTATCAAATTTCTCTGACCAACGAGATGAAATTTGTTTGAACAGAGATCTAATAATGTTGAAACAATTACCGAATGAAACGGCACAGAATTTTTACGACAGAGTTCTACACATCTTAAACTTACTCTGCTGTTACATAACTGCTCACGAAACAACAGCAGAAGCACAAAAATTGAAACGGGAACTTTATCAGAATCTAGCGTTAAAAACATTTTTATCTGGACTTAAGGAACCTTTAGCCACCACCCTAAGATGCATGAAACCCACCACATTAAGCGAAGCAATGCAACTTGTCGTTCAAGAGGAAAACGTACAGTATTTTCAAAATTTTACACAAAGAAATTCCACAAAACCTCACATTCCCTTCAAGGTGAACCATCATCCACAAAACAATCAACATCCTCATTTTAACCCTCGTTTCCAGCCGAGAAACCAAAATTCGTTCAACCACCAAACTCCAAACGACTTCTTCAGAAACCAAAATAGATTTCCCACGCAACCAATTAATATTCAACCAAGAAACTTACCACCCCAAAGATTTCTTACAAATTCACAAGTTTTCAAGCAACCACCAAAAAATGTAAATGTCTTCAAACCAAACCCAAATATTCAAAAAAATCTACCACCACCAACCCCTATGAGTATTTCCACCCGAAATACCTACCAACAAAGACCTTCAACATCAAATCAAAATTTCCAACGAAGACCTTTTAATGCATTCCAAAATACCTACAAATCTCAAAATCAAAGACCACCCTTCATTTCGGAAGAAATATATAACACAGAAACGGAAACTTACGAAGATAATCAATACACGGAATACGTGGATGAAAACAATTTCGAAAAGGAATATCAAGAACCGAGACAACATCCTAAAAATTCCAATACTAACCAAAATTTTCAATCAACTCCTCAAAACAGCAAACCAAGATAACACCGATAATAACATTTAATACGCTTTCAGAAAATATAAGTGAGTTACCTTACATTATACTTCCCGAATACAACATCAAATTATTAATAGATTCTGGTTCAACAAAATCGTTTATCAATCCTGAAATTGCACACAGATACTTTTCAAATTCCATAAAGAATGAACCTTTTATCGTATCGACTGTTTTTCAAAAATCTTCACACCAATTTAGTACATTAATCCCACCTTCAAAAATTTTCAATCTAAATCCTTCAAATAGACTAAAGTTCTATCTATTCAAATTCCATGATATTTTCGACGGACTCATCGGAATTGACAATTTAACCTCACTTCAAGCAGTCCTTGATTTTAATACAAATCACTTGATAACACCCAACGCAAAAATAAAACTACATTTCCTTCAAACTAAACCTATCCATGATCTAAATCAAATTACAATCGCACCTCGATCGGAACAAGTGATAAGAATAAAAACTTCTATCCAAAACGGAGAAATAATTGTTCCACACCAAAAAATACAAAATTGTGAAATCCCGGAATCTTTAACAAACTCAAAAAATGGTTACGCAATCACGACGATTCTAAACAGCAACACGACACCAATCACTATCGACTTTTCAGCACCCATACCTGTAGAAAAATTCGACAGGAAGGAAATCCAAAACTTTGATCTAAACCATATCGATACTTCACAATATCAAAAATTTGATTCATCAAAAATAAGAACCGATCATTTAAATCAAGAAGAAAGAAGGCAAATTCTAAAATTATGTGAACAATTTCGAGACATTTTTCACGATGAAAATACTCCTTTAACGTTTACAAGTAAAGTAAAACATCAAATTAAACTATCAGATGAAATACCTGTTTACACAAAAACTTATCGATATCCATTCATTCACAAGCAAGAAGTTCAAAATCAAATACAAAGAATGTTAGATTCAAACATTATAAGGCCCAGCACGTCACCATGGTCATCCCCCATTTGGATCGTCCCGAAAAAGTTAGACGCATCAGGAAAGCAAAAATGGAGAGTAGTCATTGACTACAGAAAACTTAACGAAAAAACAATCGATGACAAGTACCCCTTACCTAATATTAACGATCTTCTAGATAAATTAGGAAAATGCCAATATTTTACAACACTTGATTTAGCAAGTGGCTACCATCAAATTGAAATGAACGAAATGGACATAGAAAAAACCGCCTTTAGCATAGAAAACGGGCATTATGAATTTTTACGAATGCCCTTCGGACTGAAAAATGCTCCGGCAACCTTTCAACGCGTGATGGATAACATTCTCCGCGGAATCCAAAATGAAAAATGCTTAGTATACTTAGATGATATAATCGTATTTTCTACATCCCTTCAAGAACATATGGAGAGACTAAAGTGTGTTTTTCAAAGATTAAGAGATTCCAATTTCAAAATTCAATTGGATAAATCGGAATTCCTGTGTAAAGAAGTCGCATATTTAGGCCACGTAGTAACCTCTCAAGGTGTAAAACCAAATCCTGACAAAATTAAAGCAATAAAAAACTTTCCGATACCCAAAACGACAAAACAAATAAAAGGATTTTTAGGTTTATTAGGATATTATAGACGATTTATAAAGGACTTTGCTAAATTGACCAAACCTTTGACTAAATGTTTAAAAAAAGGCGCAAAAATAGAATTAAACACTGAATATGTAAATTGTTTTGAAAATTGCAAAAATTTGCTAATTAATGAGCCAATACTTCAATATCCCGACTTTTCAAAAAAATTTAACTTGACAACCGACGCATCAAATATTGCATTAGGCGCAGTTTTATCACAAGGACAGATAGGTAAAGATCTTCCAATCGCTTTTGCATCTAGGACACTTAATGATTCAGAACAAAAATACTCTACAATTGAAAAGGAACTGTTGGCAGTAGTTTGGGCAACCAAATACTTCCGCCCTTACTTATATGGTAGGAAATTCAATATAATAACCGACCACAAACCCTTACAGTGGCTGTTTTCACTGAAAGACCCTAATTCAAAATTATACAGATGGAGAATTAAACTTGATGAATTCGATTACGATATAATTTACAAACCAGGTAAAGCAAACACAAATGCAGATGCATTATCTCGTGTAGAAATCCACACAAAAGAAGTAGACGCATATTGGAAACAATTCGATGATTTAATTGGAAACCAGTTTGAATCAATAACGTTTGACGAGAATCCCTCAAATCCTAATTTACCAGAACCAGAAGTAAACAAACCTGACCTAGATAATATGTCCATGATCGTACATCCTGACGACGATGAACAATCTCAACAAAATGCAGATCAGCAAAATGAAAGTGAAAATATTACGATTCATTCAAACGTAGACTGTAATCCCATTATAAATATTCCCATTGTCGAACATGCGGTAAATTACGGACAAAACCAAATTATAATAAGCTCAGTCTTACACTCACCAGCAGATCCGAAAATAGTAAAATTATTTGATTCAAAACAACGAATACATGTCCAAATCTCCCAAAATAATTTTGAAAATGACGTAGTCAATTTTGTTAAAACTTATGTTATACCCGACGTAAATTATTTTCTGTATTTTGAAAATCCAGATATTTATGAACCCTTTTCTTTAGTACTACAGCGAAATTTCAAATGGACTTCTTTGCGATTTAAACGTTGTAAGAAAAAATTGATTGATGTCACGGATAACAACGATATTAAGGATACGATTCAAAACTACCACGAAGGAAAAACAAATCATAGAGGTATAGAGGAAACACTAAACAGAATAAAGGAAAAATACTTTTGGCCAAAAATGAAAGAATCAATTCAAACTTATATAAACCAATGTGAAGTATGTCAACAAGCGAAGTATGACAGAAAACCAGTAAAGATGCAACTAAATCAAACACCAACTGCTTCAAAACCGTTCGAAATAATTCATTTAGATACTTTCACTTTTGAACAGTCAAAATTTCTAACCATAATTGATAGTTTTTCAAAATATGCACAGTCCTACTATTTAACTTCATTAAATAGTACAGAGATTGCTGATAATATAATAAATTTCTTTTCACACCATGGAATACCAAAAATGATAATCGTAGACAACGGCACCGAATTTAAAAACTCAGTGATTACAGAATTCTTATCGTTACATAAAATCCAAACTCATTTCTGTTCCCCAAATCATCCACAATCCAACGGGATAATTGAACGATTTCACTCGACATTAATTGAACACCTAAGAATTTTAAATGTGCAAGGATATTCTAAAACTCCTGTGAAAATGAAAATGCTATACGCAATCTTAGCCTACAATAATTCTATTCATTCCGTAACAAAACACAAACCTATAGACGTAATTAATGGACACATCTCAGACAACGATCCTTTTAATGTAGAACTAGATAAGATTTTACTTAACGACTATGTACAACAGCACAGAGAGAAAACGAAACTATTGTACTCAAAGATAAACACAGACCTAATTAATAACAAAGAACGTATTTTAGAGAAAATGAATAAGAATCGCGATAACCCAGAAATATTCCAACCAGAACAAAAAGTCTTTATAAAGAAAAACGTCAGGCAGAAGAACGCAAACAAATTCGATAAAGCAAAAATTATATCAGATGTAAATATTGAAAGAAAAGTAATTGCAACTAATTCACAAAGTAAAGTACATATGGACAATGTAAAACGTCCACTAAGACAAACATATTCATTTGATTAAATTAAAAATTTTTTATTTTCAGATTACCATGCATTCTCGCCAAAAGCGAAATAACCTACCGAAATCTGAAAGACAACCCAGGTATAATACCATTAAAAATTGGAACATCAAAAATTAAAGAATACTCACATACTCTCATTTATTATTATGATTTAAATCCAATAATCAATGAAATTAATAAATTAAAAATTCAATCACAAAATATAACTAAACATTTATCACATAATGAACAATATTATAATGAAACGTCAAATTATATTAAAATACTAAACTTTATAGAGGATAAGGTAGAAAATAGAATTGTAGAATTATTACCACACCCACGTAGACTTAAGAGAGGTCTAATTAATGGATTAGGTTCTATATTCAAAGCTATTAGTGGAAATTTAGATGCTAGCGACGGGGAAAGGTATGAAAATCTAATTAAGAATTTACAAAACAACCAAAACCAACTAGCCAACTCTGTGAAAAACCAAAATTCACTCGCGGTATCACTAATCAATAAATTTAATGAAACTGTCTGTAAAATTCTGCATAATGAGGAAATATTAAGTACACGTATCAAACAAATTTCGGGAATTGTCCAGGGAAGTACTAACAGAGACTATATAAGATTTATCAAAGATACAATAATTCAATTAGTTAATATGTTTGAAATTATAAACTCCATCTTACAAGATGTAGAAACAGCGATAACCTTCACTAGATCGGGCACTGTCCATCCAAGTATAATAAAAACAAAAGACTTATATGAAGAGTTAAATATATTAAAAACTAAATTTAAACCAAATCAATTACCTTTGAACGTGACCTTAGAAAATCTAATATATTTCAAAAAATTAATCACGATCGATTGTTTTACACTAAATAACAAAATTACTTACCTTTTCCATTTACCTATAACCCATCCGTATACATTTGAAATGTACCACTTATACTCCACACCCATCCTTTCGAGAGGAAAATTCAAGGCAATAGTGCCAAAATCAAAATTTGTTGCAAGAAACGCATTGTTTTATGTTCCTATAAGTGACCCCTGCATGGAAGCAGCTCCAAGATTCTACGTTTGTCAAAAACACACACTTCAACGTATCAGTAAAGAAAACCCTTGCGAAATTCAACTTTTAGACATCAACACCCCGAATCAATGTTTACAAACGGAAATTAAAATCGACGACGGCGTTTATCAAGAAACTGAAAATTCGAATCAATGGATCATCATTTTACCTCAGGAAGAAATTATTCGACTTCACTGCCATGAACAGATGGAAGTCATCAAACTCCGAGGATCATACCTCTTTGAAATACCGTTAGGATGCCAACTTTCTACTAGAAAGAAATTAATAACCAACGAAGAAGACGCCACGTCAGGACAAATCATCCTTTTTCCAAATCTACTCCCAGAAGACGATAGACCACTTCGAGTAAACTACACTCTCAACCTGGAAGGAAACAACTTAGACGAACTCCAAGATATCAAACAAGCTTTCATCAAGAATGACCCCATACTCGATGGACCGATGGTGTCATACACCCCAAGTGCCTGGACTATCTTCATATATGGAATCATCGCTATCATCATAGTAGTATTTATCAAGAAGAAATTAAGTCGCAGAAGACTTCGAGAGCAGCCGCAAGAAGAAGCCATTGCAGCCCTAGAGTTGGACAACGTTCGACTTCCGCTATAAGAATCCCGGAACTCGAATCTTCGGGGGGAGGAGTAATGTCACCCCTAAACAATAGCTACATTATTAAAATAGGAAACCTTTGCCTCAGCAATATGTAATCATATAAATAGAAGCCAAGTGTTAGTAGAGGCAGTTGAGCCTAGACCATTGTATAGTCGAGTCGTAATATCGTAGTTGAGTAGAATCACAACGTATATTGTATTTAATAAGTTTATTTTAAAAAAAAAAAAGTTTTTAAAAACACCTCTCGGTCCTCGACGGACGTAATTAACTATAAAATTTATAAGTAGTGTGTAGTACCTCAGTACATTAAATAAAACTCTTAACAAATTATTTGTCCATATTCTGAGAAATGAGAACAACATCATGTCCGTATAATTGTTATAAGGACCTAAAATCAGTATAAGCGATTAGCAGTTTCTTTTCCGAGGTGCATTTTTCAATACTAAATTGCGAAAATTTAATATTGAGAGACAAATCCATAAGCGCCTTCACTCATTTCTTCCTGCACTCATATGATGCTCGAATTGATAATGTCTACTCCACAATTTTGGAATTTAGAAACGTGAAGGAAAGGTTGCCAAATATTTTAAGTGATAAATTTTAACCACTTAAATCTCTCTCAATCAATCGCTCAATTTAGGTGACAAATCATTTGAGTGATTAAGTCTTTGAATTTCAAACTAAATGTAATGGTTTTATTTAATTGAGTATGGCGTGAGAGGAATTTGGGTAATTTGTTACTTACATTTAAGGCAATATTATTAAGCGTGAGCGTTAGAAACGTTTGTTTAAATAGATCAGGGAGTAATAATATTAAATATTTCACGATACGAAGAAGGTAGGTGAATATTGTTCGATACGTGATCAACACAGACCATAAACACCCACTGTCTCTACATTTCAAATCGATTTAATCGAATTTCCACAAAGGGCGCATAGGGAATAGCAGTGTGTTTACTGAAGCGTGACGTCACGCACACTGATTGGTGTTTGAAAAATCCTAAGATACGTCGGTTTTTTTTTTAAGTTGCTGTAAAATAGCAGTTATATACAGCAAATCATAACAATTTACGAAAGTATTGCTGGATGTACAATATATATACAACACTCATCTCGAAGTTGATAGTCAGGAATGAAAACTTTTCTTCTATAAGGTTTTTTAAGGTAATCTAGGCTGTTTTTGGACAATTGACCTGTTTTTAAATGGACGCCGTTGGAATATTCTCAAAATACATTAATTTGCCTATGACAAAGTTTAGTACATAATGCAAACTATAGAGTTTAAAACCGCGAACTGTATGTCCGTTCGACCATACAAAAAAGCGACAACATCGCTCACTCTTGCCAACAAGATATGCGCCCGAATGTGAATCAGCTTTTAAGAGTGCTAACCTCGCTACAGTTAGCACATATGTGTCACTGGGTCACGTGATACCAGATTTGTTTTGCATAATGTATATAATGCTTGGATGTATTCAATGTGAAATATTTCTAATATTTCGGTTTTTTGAGAAATTATAAAAAACCTTTAAAGATCATCAAATAATTAATTATTAGGCAAAAATATTAGTTAGTGAGTTCCAAATTTGGAGTTACTGGACAACGGCGAACTAATGATTCTAAGTTAATAAAAAATTTCAATTCCAGGACACCCTTTACTTAAGTTTACTTACTCCATCTTGTCATTCACATTCATTTTTGATTTTCTATAATTTTCGGATTATGGCCTGTTTTTCTTTTTCTTCATCTAAATTCTCTTTAATCATTAGATGAAGATCCATTCTGGTTTTCACCTTATCTTTCGATTTCTTTCCTGTTTTGCTCTCCGTTTCCTTTCGATTTCTGCTGCATTGTCTTCTTCGATTTCTATTTCTAAATTTACAATTTCATCAGTGCAACATATATGACACATAATTTAATCATTATTTCCCTGCTCGGAAATTTATTTTTTATATTTTTTTTTCGGATAACATTGATGTTCGAAGTATTTTCTAGCAGCTATCACATGTTAGGCAGTTATTTTTTATTATATGTACTTTGCACACAAATGCAGTGTTGCATTTGCAATGACACAAATGCAATGATGCAGTGTTGCTGGATTTGAAACATTTGGGTATCTTTTCTGAATTCCACCCTGTAGCACAGATAGAGGTTTAAATAGGAAAATTTCCCACCATCTTCCCTATACCCCTTCTACTCCAAACTAAAAATGAATAGCTGCGACATCTAGCCAATCAGTTCATCAGTATAGTCTACCAAAGGGTTGTTAAATGCAGATTCATGTGATTGTTCAGCCGCGAAAAATTTTAATCATTCCCAATCTTTCTTTTTTAGATCCAGGAAAGATCATTCTAAATTAGTTTTTTCTTCCACTAACTGAACTTCAATAAAATTGACTGAAACTTTCATTGTTCAATTAAATTGTTGAATTTGTGCAAGGAACATGAATGTTATATGCAATAGGTGAATGACTAAAAAGGAAGCATTTTTCTGGAATTTATAAAATTGTGTAATGTATAAAATAATTAAATAGAATATAAATAATTAATAGAAAGGCATATCAGGTAGCAGTTGTTCGAAAGAAACAACAAACATTAGACATTAATATCTACAGAAATCAATGGATATAAAAATGATCCTCGAGTGGTCTCAATAAACAAATGCTTAGTATAATTTGCCTACACCTTTTAGTCAGTAAAAACTACATTTATCGTATCTAATCAAGCTTTGACCGTATTATTTCATTTTGAAAATATTTTTATACATATCAACACCTTCTATTAGAAATAAGGATACAAACTTTCTACATCTCTAGTAAAATTAATTACTTCTTCGCTCTTGACTTCTACCAGCTCATGAATTTATTTTTATTTTTAACTCATGATTCGAGGGATTAATGGGTAAAGATTTGTATTGATTTGATATGTCGGAGGGATTCATTCGTCACTCGTTGGTTTCATTAATAATTCGATAATGTTAAGGCTCCATAATATTCGACCAAAGTAGAAACGATCGGATCAGAACAACCGGGTATCCGTGTGAAAATGACACGATCGAATAATTATTCCAACATTCATCACTAATATTTCATAGTAGAATCAGTATACTCGGTATAATGAAATACTCAAATAATCCTAAAAAAAACCGAATCATTTTACTATGATTATTCGATTATGCTTAGCACTGCTTCATACAATACAAATCATATGAATAACTATATAAACACTTTTGTATTGTTCAACATGTTGAGGCAAATTACTCCAAAATTATACTAGTAAATTTTGAGTTATACACATTATACTACACATATTAATTCTATACAGGCATCATTTTATTCGCAGTTTGTACGTAAGGGAATCTTGAAATAATAATAATGATTGTGGAACATAAAACTTACTACTAATATAGGGTGCTAACTTATTGAAATGTAACTAGTAATAATAAAAATATTTGATCATACATTTTATACATTGTATAAAATGTAATTAATTACAATAAATTACAATAAATACAGATTTGTAATTTATATTTATTATTACATACAATTTTGTTACATTGAAATCCTATATATGTTCGCCGGTATGAGTATAAAGTTTGAACAAAAAAAAATAAGAAAAGTTCAATAAAACTTGTACAAATGAATATTTTTTCTTCACCGTATCACTTTCGCTCGATATCATCAAGTTTCAAATGTAATCACATTTGGATTCAAAAATTAAAAACTGTATTTTTAAATAGTAATTATAGCTTCATAGAAAAACAGAAAATATATATTAACAAGTACAAAAATATCTAAATAAATCTTTTTATTTTGTTTTTCTTAAAAATACCTCTACAGCTCGATCGAATTTTTGTTTTAAAATAATGAATATCTCTTGTAGATACTTTTAAAGTTTTATTAAATCCAGATAATGATGAGATTTGGAGAAACAATATATTTTAATGTAATCTAAGAAGGTATGAACATATGAGCTGTATTTATTTGAACTAATATTTCCATTCTTTTAGTCACCAGTAAATTTTATATAATATTACAAATGATTTCCCATATAACAATAAGAATATATCATATTTTGCTTTTCACATCTTCTAATTTTCTTTCACAAATGCTTCTCCAGAATTTCAGGATTACTATTTTGCAAACCTCACAAGATTGCAGAACATAAACGAGGAAATATTAACAATGATGCAAGAGATTTTACGGTATAGTGAAAAAATTGCCTTGGAAAAATTAATAGCAGCTGAAAATATGCTGGTATTTTCTTTTAACTACTTTTTTATCTTATCGATCTCATAACTACTTACTTAATACCTAATCTACCCTGTAACTATTACCAAATTTCCGAAAATAAATAATCCACTAAGAAAGAGACCCAAAATAGATTTAATGTAACCTCTTTAAATTCATTTCGTTTATTTAGTACATTTTATGTGTAATATTAAGGACACTTAACCCAAGGATTTAGTATAGGATTCCAATGTATTTTTAATGAAAGATTACACTGTAACACGTAACACTTTTGGATTAGTTGTTTGAATTCTAAACTGATCTGAACTCAACTGATCACTATGCTAAAAATTTTGTGTTGTGAAGGCATAGCTGTCAAAATAAGATCATATGGAAAAAATGGGAGAGGGAGAGGGAGAGGGAGAGGGAGAGGGAGAGGGAGAGGGAGAGGGAGAGGGAGAGGGAGAGGGAGAGGGAGAGGGAGAGGGAGAGGGAGAGGGAGAGGGAGAGGGAGAGGGAGAGGGAGAGGGAGAGGGAGAGGGAGAGGGAGAGGGAGAGGGAGAGGGAGAGGGAGAGGGAGAGGGAGAGGGAGAGGGAGAGGGAGAGGGAGAGGGAGAGGGAGAGGGAGAGGGAGAGGGAGAGGGAGAGGGAGAGGGAGAGGGAGAGGGAGAGGGAGAGGGAGAGGGAGAGGGAGAGGGAGAGGGAGAGGGAGAGGGAGAGGGAGAGGGAGAGGGAGAGGGAGAGGGAGAGGGAGAGGGAGAGGGAGAGGGAGAGGGAGAGGGAGAGGGAGAGGGAGAGGGAGAGGGAGAGGGAGAGGGAGAGGGAGAGGGAGAGGGAGGCACAGAGAGAGAGAGAAAGATAGAGAGAGACAGAGAGGGATAGATATATATTTATTTTTTCTTATACAAAATGATGTATAATAAGTTGAATGTAGAAATAACAAAAAAGAAATATACTGTTTTGTAAATTAAACAAAAATGTCAATGTCAAAAACAAAATTAAATTGAATAATACGCCGCTATGATAAATGATTGATGGACAGGTGAACGCGAATAGTAGAATGAATTCACTGAATACATAAGTTAGGATGAGAGTGAGAGAGTGAAAGTGAGTCACGATTGGTACAGGCGAGTCCATAAAGAGCGAATAAGCTAATGAGAGCGATTGACGTATGTCGGGGGAGAGGAGAAGGAAGTTAATACAAGTATGATAGTGGGTACATAGAATTAGGAAGATTCTTCGCTGAGGATGTAGTTGAAAAGCTGACGCTTGAATTAATTATGAGACGCGAAATTCCTTAGAGTGGGTGGTAATGAATTCCACAGGTACGCTGTGGATATATGAAATGAGTTGCGAAGGGTAACAGTGCGATGTCGCGGAATAACGAGGGGCTTAGCCTCTCCTTTTGCAGGACGGGAACTAGAATGCCAACTGAAGAGCCGTGCAAGAAATACGGGTCTGCCTGTTCTTTGCAGTTTGTGCAAAAAGCAGAGAGAGAAGTACTCTCTACCACCAACTTCAGTCAACCATCCCAACTCTCTCCTTTAGGGAGTAATATGAACATCCTTTCTCACACCACAGCAATAACGGATTGCGGAGCTTAAGATCCTCTGTAACCTATTACTTTGCTCATTAGAGAGGTCACTGAAAACAATTGAGCAGTAGTCAACTAAGGGGAACAGCATTGATTGTACCAAGTGCCTTCTTAACTCAGGACTAGTACTGCTCCTAAAATAGTTGAGTCTGTACATAAGAGAGTTGGTTTTTTGCAGATATTTGATACATGGCTCTTCCAGTTCAGTTTGGAGTCGAGTATCACCCCTAGACTCCGTACTGACGACTAGTTTATTGTCAATTGCTTTGTCACATGTGAAAGTTTGTATCTCCGACCTGAGTTCCTAAGCTTTTTCTAAAATGAACCCTTTTCAGAATACTATCATCCTATCCTCAAAACTAGAAATTTCAGCTATGAATAGTCTCGAAGTTATTCAAATTGTTTTTCACTAAATAACAATCATCCTAAATTAAATCAGACTTCAAGCACTTTTCGGGTCTATAATTACATTTTGAAAATTTTCCAAAATCTTAATGCATAATGAAATTGTTGTTAAACTGATAAAGTGTAACGACCGCTTTTGGTAGTCGTTGCCAACTGAATTTTTCGCCTGTATACTCATTTTACATGCGATTAAAAACGCTTTTTCTTTTCAGGCAGTTTTCCAGCTGCCCGTAAAGATTAAAATTTTGAGAATAGCTCGTCTTTATGCAAAACCTCATGAGAAACAAAAACAATTCACAAATTGTTATATCCGACGCTTACATATGTAAAGCCATATAGCTTTTAAGCAATTGCGTTTTTGCGTAAAATATCTCGACTTCGTCACGTTATTTGCATACCAAATTGTTTGGCATAAGTTTTATGTTAAAAGAAAAAAAAAACGTTCCAATTCTACATGTTATTTAAGACCTATATAAAAAACCAGTTTGCTGCATGCAATGTTATGAAAAATATATGTTATGAAAAAATTCTATCCTATGTCGTGGTCATTTAAAACAGTTCTGAGATCAAAAATCTTCACAACCTATAATTGGTATCGTAAATTTTCTGAATACATTGTAAGCCAAGGTTACAAGATACATTGTGTAGTTTAAATAGTTTTAAAAATAGATGAGCCTGTGAGACTTTTGACTATGAAGAAATAATGTTATTACTGCTATTAATGGAACGCAATTTATGATGGCAGCACCGCATTTTCTTGCAAGAACGTTGATTCAGCTTATATTCTAAATTTTTTTTCAGGAACAATGATAGCAGTGGCGTTACTGCTCACCCTCTTAACGATCGGGACATTAGTCTACACCCTCGGTTATCAGGACCCTCTAATCAAACTAGAAGGGATTCTAAACTCCCTCACGGCCATGCTGGTGATAACAGAACTCTTCTTCGGCATTTGGTGCTTGTTGCCGGTGAGGAAAAACTACAACTACTAGCGAAACGAAAGAGGTGACTATGGGAAGTTTTTCGTAAATTTTCGTCTTGTTCGTCTATTTATACATTTCTCTGTGATGAAGAATACTTGGAATGATTACAAGTCCACGACGTTTGTTTCTCAAAACAATCGTTTCATTCATATTAGACGGACTTTAAACGCTGGGAAATCAACCGGGGCTGTTGTTTCTTTTACGATGGGACAACAAGTTTGCAATAGCTGTCCTACCAAAATAGAAGTGTGGAAAATTGAGGCGATTTTCAAATCAATAATTTTGACAAATTGAATGTCAAGAGGAAGAAACATACTACTTCTTGTCTAAAGCAAAGGCTGCGTTATTTTGTGAAATTTTGAGACTAGTTTACCTGGCTAGATTTTTTGGCAAAATTGCTTTTTAAATAATTTGGAACATGGAAACATAAGTAACCACGTTAATTGTAAATGCAAACTGTGATATATTTCCATTCTTTCACTAACTAACTGAAGCAGAATATAGCATTCCTTAATGTTAACAATCAAATAATTCCTCATTCAATTGAAGAATCATACTACGTGTCTTTCCATCACTTTCTTATTATAATGCATTACGCTAATTGCTGTAAAGATGAGGAAACCAATTCTGTTCCGTGTCTAAGAATTGAGGGAAGAGTGTCTCAGGATATAATGTCTTACAGTGCATCATGTAATGCATGGAATATTTAATCAATCTGAGGATATTCCTCTGCGGACAGATTAGTCTAACAATGTATTTCTGTTTTTTATGATTTATCCGAATATACGTTCACTGCAATGAAAAATACTATTAGGAAATACAGTATTGTGTAGTAGTAAAGCACTAGAAAAGTAATCATGTTATTATCAGTTATACAAACTTGTAATAAATTGCATAAATGATGTGCTTTGAAAATTCATTATTGTAATTTGCTTTTCAGAATTATATTCAAATATTTTCCTTAATTTCTCTAAGCTGTACACAATTTCATTAACAAGAGTCTTCAAATTTATTTAGTTTTGTACCGTTTTTTATTAAAACTATTTATATCTGTTACAATTGTGCAGGGTAGATAAATAAACAAACCAGTTGTAATTTTAACTAAATTTTATTAACCACGGATAAAAAAATATACAACGGAAAGTATAAGGTTAGAAAAATTTTGATGGAATGAAGCACAAACGTCATTACATAAACTGAACTGGATTTATATCCTTTTGAAAGAAAATTTACTCAACAAGATTTAACGCTCTTTGAAAGCCTAATAGGTGGGACTTTTGGTGCTTTTCGTATTTGTGTATGGGTGAGGAAAATTAACTATTAAAGATTAATTAGGAATTCCTAATCTAAAACAAAACTAATATTTGATATCGTAAGAAGTTGTCTTTGATGGGAAACAAGTCAGTATGGGCCGCTTAGAAATGCAAAAAATAACTTGCAGGTAAGTTCCGCCTAGCAAAATTTAAAAAGTGACTAAATTGGAAAAACATGGGTACAATTGTTCTAAATACCTGCTGACCAAACTTAACTGCAAACCCTGTTCAAACAAATCCACTTATCTCAGTAACAATGAAGCATATATATATAATTTGAATTTAGTTACAAGAGATACAGCTCAACCATCTCTCCAGAATTATAAATACTTATTAATTTAAAGAAAATGAACATCTAATTATGTTACTAATTTGTCGAAGACCACTCCATGTTCTCCTGCTTTTCGCCACCATTCTGCGCCTGCTGTTGGTTTTGGCCTTCCTTCTGTTGGTCTCCAGCTGGTTTATCGTCCTTAGGGGGCGACGGGGCCTTCGGTGGGGGCTTATTGATTACTGAATTCACACTGTTCTCGAAATTAGACTTCTCCTGTCTGATCTGAGCAATTGTGACAGGGGGCGGGAGGTGTTTGGGGGCATTGACCGATTTTGCCCTGGTATGTTCCAGCCACTGGTACGCTTGCTGGTAGGCTTTTTCCACTCCGGTTAGGTCTTCTTCAGATAGATGAGCGTATTTTGGATCCTTTGCTCTGAAAAAAAAAAAATTCCCTCATAATATTTGCGTACTAAGTATAGCTAGGAAATTATGGACTGGTTACAATTATTATAGATATAGGTACACAATATAGAGTCTTCTATTAAACTTTCAAATGAGAAAAAAACCAGTGCTCTCTTAAATTTAAGACAGCGCACAGTCAGGTATAACTTGTTCTTTATTACAATACAGTCATAGTTTCCGTTAATTTTCCTTAATTTTTATTTGAATTCGTGTTTTATTGACTTAGAAAACCTAGCTAAACTCTAAAAACTTATGCATAAAACGCTTTTATTACCTGATTAATTCTATAGCTTTAGCACTCAGCTGTAACGATTTTGCAAAGTCCTCAACGACCACAGGCCTTAACTCATGTTCGAGTTTCCTGGTCTGCACGGGCTCACCGATAGCCTTCAACTGTGCCAATTTATCAATGTAAACCTGTTTATGGCAATCTTCGCCCTCTTCGTACAGCCATGTCTCCATATCATCTAGTTGTCTGATTAAGGTGTTCCTATCGTCTTCTAGGATGTAAGGGGCGAGTTCATCTTCTGATGTGATCTTATTACGTAACTCGTAGACATACTCCTCCAGGGCGTTTCTGGCATCAGCGCGTTCTTTCTCCTGCTTATCGGATGCGATCATTTTGAATTCCTGCTCAGTGAACTGATTGAGTTCTACTTGCGAGAAGCCATTGGTTAGAGATTCGATTGGCAGCTCAACGCTCTTGACGGTGGTCTTCTTCTTCTTGTCCTTTTCGCCTTCCTGGAATGGAAACTTTTTAAGTACTCTGTAGGTAACTGATTTCATTGCATATTGATACGAAGCGGACAACTAAAAAAGCGGAGAAACAAAAAGTAGCGGACTGGCTTATTTTTTCTAGTGGAAAAAGAGCATGAGTAATAGGAATTCAGCTTCCAAACATATCGATTATCATAGAGTTTAAAATTCCCTTGAACTAACCAGTTCAAATTGTGTACCAACAAAAATAGGCTTGTTATGTTCAAGAAATGTATGTTGATGTAAGATTCTGACACGAGTTATTATTTTTCTAACTATATGAATTCATTTATTGAATTACTTGTTAAATAAAAAACTAAAATTGTTTAAAGACCACCTCCTGAATTTTAAAGAACACTTCAATGAATAAAATACCTAAGCAAGTGAAATCAAAAATACAAATTACTTGCAACAAATTAAACATTACGTCAGCAATTGATTTCAAAATTTTTAGAAAAAATAAGACTCATCGATTCTTGGTCAGAACAAAAATTCCTATCTCTACTACAGGTATTAAAAATAGACTAAAGCAACTTTTAAGTGTAAATTTGTTGCACTGTCTCGGAATCTCAATCAATGTCAGAAACATGTATATAGAAGTTTTAAAAGTAGCCAGTGTTAGTATTTAAACCACCTCTCAGGAGAAAAGAGAAACTTCTAGATCAATACTTCCTTTATAAAAGAAAACTTTCAAATACCGCAATTGACATGCATTAAATGTATGGAACTGAAACACAATTTTTTACTGGTAAAAGACGAGAAATGATGAAAAAAATTAGCTCAGAACAACCGAAGCCAGAGATGAATGGCAAAACACAAACAATATCAAAATCACGACAATGCTTATTAACATTTACATACTCAAATACTTTCTCATCTTCAAAATAAATCAAACTATTTGCCTGAAGTGAAAGTAGTTCATCTAATAGTTTTTATAGTAATAAAGAAATACACAATAAAATTAACCCACAGGAGGAAAATGATAACCAATGATCAACAAATGAATTCTAATAACAAAAAAAATTTTGTAAAAACAAATGTATCTAATTCGAGAAATCCCCTTTGAACTCCTGTAGGCTACTCTTTTGGTCAAAGACAGGACACAGTGGAACGAATAACAAAGTTGCCAGGCCAGCCAGCGTCGCCGGGACAATATGCGTACCCCGCTGAACCAGGCAGATATTTTCTTCGTCCAGCTGGAACCGGAGCCTACCTCAGGAGCAGCCCCGGGACTGTTAGTTGTGTCCATATTGGCGTCTCCATCGGTTTGCTGTTGCTGCTGTTGTGGTTGCTGCTGCTCGGTGGAGTTTTGCTGGACATCCTTCTGCTGTTGCAGCTGTTGCTCTTCAGGGGTTTCGGGCTCTGGCGACTCCTTCGCTTCATACAGAGACGCGCTTGAGATCGTCATGATACCGTGGAGGTTCACTCTTAGTTTCACTTTAACTTTTTGCTGTTTACCCTCCGCATTGGGTCGGATGTCTTTTATCACCCAAGTACCTAAAAAAAATTGGCATTATATAAAAAGAATAGTACCACGAAAATTATTTAAATAACATTTTCATGTGTTGAAAGTTTAACCAACTAACTCACGTTTGAAATATTCCTATATCAAACAGTTCATGAATGGTTAGTTAACCTAGATGTCAATACATTTGAAATGGGTAATAATTGAATTTAGGTGTTACAGAAATACTCATTTCTTAACACTACTCGTTTTAGATTAGGTTTAGTGGTAATTACAGTGAAACTACCTATTTTGGACACTTCTGTAATGTAAGCATTTCTATGTGTGGCGACCTTTTTCCTATGAACTTTAATTTTTTGCTCTCATGTGTATGTTCACTATGGAGAAACATCACTGTATATGTTTCTCAATACTTAATACAATGAATTGAGAACAATACGATTAATCTACTATTTTAGATTGTAACCACTGTAATGCATGTCATGGTGCAAAATTATGTGTAATGTAATAACACCTAATAACTGAATGTACTTACCTATGTTAAGATCCGGGTATGGTATGTTTCCAGTATATTTAGCTCTAATACTGAAAGGCTCCATTCTATAAAAGGTTAACATCTTGGAGAATGGAACTGGATGATTTAATGGGAAAGCTTCAACTTCACCAGCAGATTCACCATTCGGACTACCATCCCAAGAAACAGAAATAGGATATACCTAAAAAATTATAAAATTACCTTAAAATAGTTTAAAAGTTGAAAGATGGAATGCATCAAACAGAAATGGCCGTTTCATTATGTTTTTACATAAGAAAGGCATTAACCATTTGAATAAAATTGATTTTTTTGACCCGTGTTCGTAAGTACCTGTATAGATGTTTTACAATTTTGGACCCTGAATGATGCGAGAAATTGAGCAAATCACACAGAAGGAGTTGATGTCCAACCAACTTATTTTATATAAACAACCTTACCTGCACATCTGTAACACCAAACTCCCGTACCCTAACGGCAGGCGAAAGCATAGCACACTGCAAAGCGCATCCCCTAGCGACCGCTTCGTCTTGATTTAGGGTCGTGCTCGGCACTTTGTGAAACACCTTCTCTATGATCTGCTTGATGGCCGGCACCCTGCTCGACCCACCGACTATTTCGACAGCATAGATATCATCTATGGCGAGTCCGGATTGCGTTAGGCACTGTCTAAGCGTTGCTTCGACCCTTTCAAACAGATGTGAGGCGAGCGCTTCCATGTCGGCACGTTTCATAGAGCCTGATACGTCTTTATCATTCATGAAGCACTCGATGCTTAAAGGCAATGTCGTGGAGTTAGCAGACATTTGTTTCTTCAACTTTTCCACTTCAGTTAGCAGTCTCAGGAAAGCTCTAAAAGCGAAATAAACCAAAGAATGCAGTTAATACGAAATGTCAATGTAAAACACAAAAATCAAAAATTCGAAGTGTAAATTTTGAATCACTTAGAATAATTGTTTACCGTTAACGTGTCTGGTACTACAATTTAATATTAACCCCTTAATGCACAGGTTTTTTTTTGAAAAAGGCCTGTCAAAAAAACCATTTTTTAATGTAAAAAAGCACAATTTGGAACGTTGTCTTGGCAAGAAAATTATAAAAATACAAAAATAATCAAAATTTTTATTGCAATTTTGGATTTTGATAACGTTGCAGAAAATAGTCGAATATTGTAATATTACACGCACATCGACTTTTATTAACTTTCTTTTCGAATTACCATTTCAGAATAAACATATCAGTAAAAATATTTATTTATACTTTTAAAACATAAATAATAACAATACAATTAATAAACAAATAAACAAATAAAATACAATATAACAATTAATAAAATTCATCAAAATTTTCTTTTGTGTGATATATTTCGAAACAAGGTGAAGCACATAGCCCAACATTGCAACTATTACACATGTTAGGAATCTCTTTTCTTTTCTGTTTTCCTTTGCCATCTTTTAAGCACAACACACTGCGCAAAGTTCTTCTGGGCGATTCTTTTTTAGTTTATCTTTGTAAACAGTGAGTTCTTTTGTGATTACAGAAAGTAAACTTGAGTACATTGGATATATATACAATACAATACATATACAATTGCTACGTTTTCTAGTTTTCAAATTGTTATTATTACTATCATTATTGTTATTATTATTATTATATTTTGTTTTATGTTGTATTTTAGTAAAATATATATTGCAAAATGAGCGAATCAGAATCTGAATATGAACACGCTGTCGGAAAGCGGCTCACAAGGAAGAGATAAGTCGTAAGTGATAAGTAGAAAAAATATGTATATTTTATACTTGAATAAGTAAGTGTCATAGCTTACAATCCCATGTAAATGATAAGGATCAAAATAAAACCACTGTTTTTTTGCTTTCACATTGTTATTTTCGATTCTCGATTGCATTCCAGTGAGAAAAACTATAGCAACATGAAGTATAACGCCGCTCGAATTATCTCGAGTACGGTCAGTTTAGCTAGTTTAGGCGCTCGAGTTAACTCGAGCGTGCACGTGAAGGGGTTAAACTACATCTCATTATATCTCTAACGTGCCTCCTACGAGAGAGACATTTTGGTATGTTGCATTAATCTAAGGCCCCGGATTAAACTCACTTCATTCATCTGAATTCCTAACGAAAGGTATTTTACATAAAAAATAATACATGAACAAACAAATCGCGGATGCGATTACTATAGCACATATAACAAAGAACATATAGTCGACAACGTTGCCAAGAGAAAATGGCGTCCACCTTATCTGAAGAAAATAATGGACTAAAGCAATTTAATTGCTGACTTAGCATGCAATAGTCGAAATAGCCTCGAAATCAGATGAAGAAAAACAGATTATGTGTGAACATGCAATTCTTTCGATTTAGAGGTTATTTCGACTGTTGAATATGAAGTCGGCAATAAAGTTATTTGGGGCAATTATTTCCTCGTGATGACGAAAACGCGAATTTTATCTTGGTAATGTTGCCGGTTATATCTAATTGAATCTCAACATGTCTGTTATGGTAGGGGACTCACACTTTAAACAGGAGTAGATTTGGGGCAACTTTACTCTTAGATGGCTGCGGATCTACCGCTAGGCTCTGCCGACATCTCGCTGTCTGAGTAATAATAATGAATTATACATTACACATAATTCAAAATAACAGTATATTTGCATATGGTATATATAATATATACCATATGGTTATGGTATATAATGGTACTTTTGAGCTGGCAACTCACCCACGATTTGTTCGTTGTTATATTACATTAATGAAAAATACCTTTCATCCTCTCATCCCATCTCATCTCATCGGACAATCTAGTTGGGACCATGTGCTACCTACATAGCAAACAAAAATTTAAATTTGAGGTACATTCGAAGTGTTTTCCCCTTAAGTAAAAATGAGTTAAACAATTTGTCAAAAATTTTTAAATGACGAGATAAATATTGCACATCTCATTTTATCTCGCTCACTACATAAGTTGCCTGTGTAAGAATCAATAACTGAAATTTGAGAAACACGTCAATGTAGAATTCTCTGCCCTTAAGCAAAATATATTGTGCTGAAATTTAACTTACCTCGGATTTGACTTAGCATCCAACTTATACTTCGTCTGGAACTCTTTGCAGAAATATTCGGCTATGATCATATCAAAGTCTCTACCTCCCAGGTATGGATCGAAAGAAGTACTCAGCATCTTAACTTTACCCTTATGGAATGCGCAGGCTGCTACCTGGAGGGAGGAGTGTCCGCAATCGACGAACACCACATTACGAGGTTTCTCCTCAGGCGCCGGCAAGTCCTGCTTGTAAATGCCATAGGAGAGAGCTGTCGCCGTAGTCTCATTGAACAGCCTCAGCACGTTGAGCCCTAAAAAATTCAAAAATTGTTTTATTTATTTATTCAATTTCAACAAATATGCTCATGAGCTTCCCGCAAATCAGAAAACTGCACTGTAAACAATATGTTTCAATCACGAAATAAATACAATGAGTGATAAAGATAGTAAAGTTCTAAACAATGGTAATCAGTGTGGTTTACAATACATCATATTATGAATAACATAATGAGGACAGCAAATTAATAGAAATTGATCATTTGTACACCAGGGCACAAAAGTAATTAATAAATGGCCAAATTAATTAGTCACAATTCATGTGGTAAAATTAATGTAACTAAAATATTTCAATGAAAACAAATTTAAAAGAAAATATTAAACAATATATTTGAACTATGAAAAAAATACGAAAGGACAACGGTAAAGTTCTAAATAATAATAATATGTTTATTTTACAACAATACATATATTATCAATGATATAATAATGATAACTATGCAACAGAACTTATATTTTTGCGCCTTCAGAGCATAAAAGTGATTTTAAAATGGAAATACTATTAAAGGTCACAACTCTAAGCATTAACATGAAAGCTTTTCTATTTTTCATTTTCGTTTTCTAAACTCATTAACGAACTTACCAGCAATAGCAGCGGAATCCAATAAAGCCTTTCGTTCATTATTAGTGAAATAAGAAGGTACTGAAATAACGCAATCATTAATCGGAGTCTGCAAAGCTGTACTAGCGACATCTTTCAGTTTGGTGAGCAACATCGCCAGACACTGTTCGGGGGAGAATTTATGTTCTTCATTCAAATAATTGACCTGAAATTGAGAAGAATAAGTTATTCCAAACGTTTGAACGTTAACTGCTTTTAATAAAGCAGGAACACCTAAATAAAGTGTTTTATTTTTGGTAAATCTTAACAACATACGCCGAGATATTTTTTTTCTTATTTATATGGAAAATGGGTCACTAGAGGTCTGCTATTTCTGGATTTGACTGACTCAGTGTCTCACTGGGTATAAATTTGTCAGAGAATATTTTTAATGTACTTCACGAGTTTTCGCCGATAAAATTAAATTTATTTACACTTGAGCACATGCACGTTAAAATCTCTAAAATTATATGATACATTTGGAATGATTTACTACGAAATTTACTCGCTCCAGGATTATTAATTTGTTACTTCCTACTATTACCTCAGCATAAATATAGGACGTAAATACATATATTAATGACTTGCAATAAAAAAGTTTTGTATTTTAACGGTAGTCCTATAAAAAAATTAGTAATTAGTTGGATCAGATTTGGGGATAAGGTGGATAATAAAAGGAGTCAAATTTTACACTCGGTAGTTACTATCATAACTTACTGTAGTAAGATTTAGTAGATTTTCCAATAAAAATGATGATTATTTTATTAATTGGATCTTTGCTCATTATGCGAAACCATTCACTGCAATGAACTCATGCGTAACTGAGAGAATGAAACACATGTGTGCACAAAAATTTATAACTTTATAACTTAAAACGTTAATACTATATTTAATAAGTGGTAAAACTTCGTAAGGCCATTCTACAATTTATTTTAATGACATTTAATTATTCATACACGATTTTCTTAGGTATTTATGTATTTACTGGGGGTGGCTGTTTTTATAGGTGTTTAATCAAAAAATGATTACTTTTAATACCGTTTATTCCTTCCTCTCTGATAATAAATCTCTGATCTAAAATGAGTGGACGCCAACAGTGTCAGATCCCATGTTACGGGCGGCAAAACTGATACAGGGGAAGGCAATGGAAAACCACCACAGTGATTTTTTTCTCAGGGCATTACTATGGAGAGAAAACAAAGAAATATGGCCCCTAGTCCCAAAAAGCCCTTAAGTGAACAAGGGGTGGGAAGAATCTTCCCTAAATTTAAAACTATGTATTACATGGAATGTTAAAAAGCTTATATACTGCTGGTAAATTTAACGTTACTAAGGAGACCCATAAACTAAAAATCAACATCTTGGGAATTAGTGAATTGCGATGGCCAGACTTGTGAACATGTGAACAAGCCAAAACAAAGATAGCACGCTCTACTATTCGGACAGACTGGCTCAAGGCTGTAACTATCAAGGCGGTGTACATTAAGTATGTTATCAACTACACACCAATTTCAAACAGAATGATGTTGCTCCAGCTACAAGGACAACTGTTTAAGATCAACGTAATACAGATATGTGCTCCAACAACAGGCCGATGATTTCATGAGGATGTAGAAAAACTTTACGACTCACTCAATAAAATTATCAGAAAATTAAATAATGACGTCACCCTAATAATCAGTGACTATAACGCTAAATTAGGGTAAGGACATCCATTGGATTTGTTGATCAAGTTTGGAATTGGTACAAGCAACCCCAAAGGAAACAGATTATTTAAATTCTACCAGAAAAGTGAAATGGTGATCACAAACAGATAATTGCCAAACACAAGCTCCCAAAGAGATGTCTATATACTTGGATATCTCCTGCTGAGAATAACCAAGAACCTATAAAAAATCAAATTAATTACATCATAATTAACAAGCGATTCAGGGAATTTATCAAAAGGGTCATAACTTATCCTGGAGCAGATAATGGTTCATATCATGCCCATTCATATAGGATAAAAGACTAAGATAAAAAGTAATTAGAAACATCATGAGACCAAAGACCAGATACATCAACATTTAAAAACCTGTAAGTAGAAGAAAAAGCAAAACAAGAGCGTAATATAAAACTGATTCAAATGAGAGGTACAACTATGGGAAGAGCTAAATTGTACTCAAACCAGGATATGCACTAACAACATAAAACCAAGAAAAAGAATCAAAACAAAAAGATAAAATGAAAGTTAGCTAAAAAAACAAAGAGGAATTTAACAAAAGATGAGGATAACAATGGCTGAGGGAAAGATGCAAAGAAATGGAAGAGCGCAAAGAAAAGAACATCTTATTTGAGATACATAAAAAGATTATAGATGTTAAAGGAACCTACAAAAAAGTTAACCTCCTATACCATACTATACTCATCACTAAACACTGCAGAGCTATAAAATGTACACAGTTCATTCAAAACAAATGTGGTATCAGGAGATTCGTTGCAGTCATATACATACCAACTGTAGCGGGATGTAGGCATAATACTGTTGGCAGTAGTGAGCGATATTGTTGGTCTCTTTATATGTTCGATTGGAGGGTCATAGAACTTAAAAGCAAATTTGATCTCATTACCCTATGAAAAACTCAACAACAGTGTTAGCCTCTCCCATAAATGACTTCATATAAAATTTGTTTTGAACAAACTGTATGAGCAATATATAAGCAATCTGTTCAGTGATCAAAGATAATCTGCCGACCAACATCACAAACAGAAGACCTGAGATAAACAATGAAGAGGTGCTACACTACTGCACAAAATAGAAACGCATCTTGACAAGACGTAATCTCTGATGAAATCCTAAAGCTCATTGAATGTTAGTTTGCAAAAATGCCACAACCACCAAAAAGAAAATTGTTGCCTGCTTCACTGACTATGAAAACGCTTTTGACAAGTACGCCATTATAGACTAATAAGACTAATAGACTATACTGTGGTTAAACAGCTGCAGTAAAAGCAGGAAGTGTAAGAACATTAAACCAAAAGTTACAGCAAGCAGCCCGATGGAGCTGTATGCTTTCGCCTTTCCTTAAATCTTTTCAAATTTTTAAAGGAGCCCTAGAAGGCATTGGATTTAAAATCAACGGTGAAATAATAAATACAATCAGATGTGCTCACTTCCTCATTTTGTGTAACAATTTGTAGGGTTTCAAGGTGCACAACACCTAATAAATAGAATACGATGAGAACAGGATTGGAACTCAAGATAAACGTGAATAAACCAAAGTTTGTGGTATTCAGCTGATAACAGCATGCAAACGCGAGACTAAACCTACTACTACTACATAGGCAGTATGATAGCAGAAAGATTATACTCAGAGGTCCCACCGACCAACCTATTGACTAATGAAGAAGACTTGATATGGGCTAGAGTGGAAAGGCAACTAGTAACAAATATAGAATGTCACAAAATAGCTTACCTCAGCCACATATTAGATGGAGAGAAATACCGACTTCTCCAATTCATAATGAAAGAAAAAACAGAAGGTAGGCATGGACTGGGTAGAAAACATGTGGCTAGGAAATATCAGAGAATGAACAGGAATATAAAATATTAGGCAACTTTTCAGATAAGCAGAAGGCGGAGAAGCAATCTCTTCAGTAATTACCAATGTTAAAGAGACTGGCCGTGGCAAATAAAGAAGTGACATATCAAAAGAATCATTGAACAACAGTGAAGAAATTATTGGAAAACTGAAAATGTTATTGTCCGATCACATCAGGGCCATTAAACAAAGCGTTTTCTTACCTTAATCCCAATAGAACCATTCTTTTCCTCAACCAAAGTATATGGTAACATGGCGACCTCCCGTTGAACATGTGGATCACGGAATTTTCTACCCAACAGCCGCTTGAGCCCATATACAGTGTTCTTCATGTTGGTCACTTGCTGATTCTTTGCTGCTACTCCCAAGATACGATTCTTTCCAGAAAAAGCAATGAATGATCTACAAAACAAGAAAATAAATTTATTTAGTCGGAATCCATTCTTTATATTTACTATAATTTCAGAGAGTTAAAGACTAACGATTTTATTTGCAAACAAATTCCTATGAAAATAAATGAAGTTTGCCGATCAAGTTTTACAGATATTTACCTCCTCACAGCATTCTAAGGAAACTTTGAAGAAAACATCAGTGTCCCATTTCATTGTTTACTTACATTACATAAAAGTAACCTGTAGCATTTCAATGAGGAGTACTTAATATTAAAAATAACTTGCATTTCATCATTTCTCGAAAACTAATTGCCGATTTTTATATATTACATTTATGTTTCACAAAAAAAAAAATTTTACTTATGCTTATTACTTTCAGCGTAACATAAGAAGTATCACCAAAAATGTCATATTAATTTTTATACTAACAGAGCTAGTCACAACACGTTAAAGGATAGGAACCATTCCCCACCCTTAACCACTTAAACCGCTTAACAAAAATTGTTCAAAGTACTTTATTAAATAAGCTAAAAATGTTTTCAACAAAAATTCAAGAAATTGAATTATGTGAGAACATTGTTCAAAAAAAGAAATATGTTCAACCATATAGATGTGTGAGCAGGGATTTTCGACGCTCTTGATAATTAAAAATAAACATCGAAATCGTTGGGATGCCTATGTTGACATGCATTTGGCTTTAAATAGCCCTGGAACCAAGAACTCAGCCGTTGGTAAATAGCATGCAGACACTAAAGTAATATAATTATAGTAAAATCCCAAGAAAATTGGAAATGATTCATGCTCACAAGTTGTACACGCAAAGTCCTTAAGTACCATATCCTAATTTCTACGACTTGCCGCTTTTAGCAATATTTCAACATGAAGAAAGAATAAGATATAACAGAAGTGGCAAATTGTGAGCAAACTTTAAATACCCCATTATAAAAAAGAGGTGAAATGGTAGAATGACAACATACTAACATTATCAGAGGCAAGGATTCACATGCCCATAGGTGTAGCGTGCAGTAACAGTGGCAGTACAAGCATACAAGGTAAAGGTACAAACCACTTCGTTTTCTATAATAGTGGTATATATAATTTATTACTATAGTTGTCAAAACTGAAATCAAGATACCAATATTTTAATTTATTAAAATATATAATTTCAATTACTTCCAAATGAAAGAGAAAATAAAACATGCACGCCTCTACTTTTACCAGGATTTTACTATAGTGTAAAATGTTGCAAATAATATAATACTCTTGGTTTTGAACAATTTTTTAAGTTTTACTTATTGAACGATTTTATGATCATTTATATTACCACTAAGAGTTGGTGCTCCATGGCAAGAGAAAAATTTAATCAAATGGTTCTTCACCACTAAAAGGTTGAGAACGATGTACAGAAACTAAAAGATTTCATGTGTCTCCAATCGTTTCAAAATACATCTTAAATTACCAAATAATCCTAATACTGTAAGTAAAATATCCTACTATGACCAAATATCCAATGGCAATTAATATGCCTGGGAATTGGTGGATTCATGTGCAACTGGGCAATGGTAAATGTATAGAAAGAAAGCGAGTGGTTAACAAACATAAAAATTTACTAAGAGAATAGATTACCGAGATGCAAGGAGAATGTTAAAAAAACAAGTAAAATTGAAGAAATGCAAGAATACTACACTAAACAAAAAGCAAATACAGGTGAAAAAGAAATCCCATTGATATTTTGAATCTGAAATAAATTAGAACAATGGAACAGTTAACATATAATGAAAAACAGGTTACTTTATCTTCCTGTTACAATGATTGCTAATGGGCTTAAAGAATTCTGTGAAGAATTAGGAAAAAATAATTTTTCCCAATTAGCCAGAGAAGAAATGAATAACAGTTGTTATTGGAAACGATGAACGCTTCAAAAACGTACAAGTTCAGTTCCCCACTTTTACGAAGTACCTTTTCAGATCCCAGATTTACAAATGTAAGACTTCCAAAGACTTTTATCTAAAAGGCGAAATCTATAGATTTCTACTTAGCTTTAGGAAACTCGCAAGAGGTCATTGTCCAAGATTTTTTTTAGGAGCATACAAATCCATTTAAGAGCTGAATAGGTCAATTTCGAGCTCATTTCATAAAAAAATTCCAGTTTTGGTTCACTTGGATCTGTAATTAAAAGGTCATGTGCAATGATTGAAATTCAATGACACTCAAGAGTAAAATAACAATTGGGATGCCTTGAATCCTTGGGATGACAATTCATACATCAACCTGGGATGTTAGGTGTTTGAATTAGCCAATGCTGAAAAAGAAATGGACAGAATGAGATGGAATATTTTTGGAATCAGGAAGTCCATTGGAAGGGTCTCGAAGTTTCACTATAGCCAAAGGAAACAAATTCTACTATCCAGGATTGGATGACGACAATCAATATGGAGTAGGAGTTCTTCAAAGTAAAACCCTGACTAGCTAGGTATGTAAAGAACTTATCGTCTCCACGAATGTTGTTACGTCAATTACAAGACAAGCCAATGAACGTTTAACATCATTCAAATATATCAGTATGCAGAAATATACTAATGGATGCTGGTGAACAAGTAATAGGATTTGAAAAGTACCACCATGATAGAAAAACTTGAATTGAAGCCTAAATATTAAACCTTATGGACGAAAAACGCCAGTAGAAAACCAGGAGCAAAGATGGGAAAAATCGGAAGATTAGAAAAGCTAAAAAACAATGGCTGCAGTAAAAAGTGTAACATAAAGTGCGTGAAATGCACGTAAAGTTCAAAGAAACTGCAGGACTTTGGAAACCTAGACAACCAATGATAGTCGTTGACAAGCATAACGAATTACAACTTAACCCAGACAAGCAAAAAGAAGTATGAGAGAGATACATTGATAATCTCTATGCTGACGATCGTTCATCGAACTGTCCAGAAGTGGAAGCAGAAAACGATCCATATATCATGTTATTGGAAAAGCATAACACAATAGCCTTCCCTAAGGAACCCAAAACCCAGAAATGCAAAGACTATAGAACGATCAGCTTGATTAGTCATGCTGCCAAAGATATTTAAGAGCATCATTTATAACAAAATTATGAATAAACGTGATGAATATCGTATATCCCAATACAGCTTTACGAAAATTTCTGAAAAAAGGAGGCTATATTTGGATTAACTATTACCACTATTAGTTATATAAAAAGATATATATGACAGTTATATAGACGTGGTGAAGGAAGTATGATTGGATGGAAGAGACATTGTTAATCGGAAACTTACACTGGCACCAGAAAGGCTGCGCAAAAACGGAATCAGGAAATACTAAAACAATAGAGATACAGAGAGGGGCGCGTCAAGGTTGTGATCTATCGCCCATATCAATTAACATATACGCAAAGAAGATTGTTAGATCTTTAGAGAAAAATGTTATTTAACATATACGCAAAGAAGATTGTTGAGATCTTTAGAGAAAAGAACACAGCGCGTCAAAACTAACAGAATCATAATAAACGATATCGGGTACATAGACGATGTAGCGGTAGTAGAAAAATCAAATGAGTAGCTGCAGACATTGATGAACTGGTGGAGGCTAATGAAAGTATGTGGTCCCTCAACCTAACCCAGTAACGTCATACTCCTGCAACCGGACCTGGTGCATATTTTATTGCTAATTTATTACCTGGAAATAAAACTTAATGCTTCGCCCTTATGCTTAAAAAAAGTCCTGTGAAAGACTGACTTTAAGTTAGCCCAGCATACAGTCATATAGTGATATCTCCGGAACAAAAAGTAACATTAATATGATCTGGGCAGCAAATTTGATTGCTAATTAATTGCTGTCAAATGATTCACACCAAATTTATCGAACCCACCTCATCATCCCCTCAGGCCAAACTTCCAAAATAAATGAAATAGCTCATATTGAAATGATCTGGATGGAAAATTGTAGTCCTAATTAATTGCTGTCAAATAGTTCAGGCCAAATTTCTCACACCCATCATCCCCTAAAGCTGAATTGCCAGAATCCATGAAATAATGATTTGGGTGGCACATTTTATTGCTACATAATTAATTGCTGTCAAATGATTCATGCCAGTTTTCTCAAAACAACCCCATATGCTTGCTAGAAGTTTGCTGGAGGATGATTAGGGTAGTTTTAAGAAATCTGTCTTGAAATATTCGACAGTGATTCCCTAGCAATAAAATATATCGCGCAAGTCATATAATCAGAGTAATTTCAGCCCCTGGCAAGGTTTGCTAGGGAATGGAAGGGGAGGTTTTAAAAAATGAACCATTCGAGAGCAATTAATTTCTAATAATGACATTTTCTTTCATGACATTCGATGGATTTTGGAAATTGCAGGCGAGGTGTGGACCGTTAGGGAATGATGATTGGTTTTTAAGCCCCATCATTCGCCAAAAACAAATTATCAATAAAACATATCGTCTGGATCATGTCGATACAAAAAATCACCAACCGACCATATATATAATGTGTATTGATGGCTACAGCCTTCCAGGACCATTTAAAACATCTCGGCGAGTTCAAGTTCGGCAGGTACCAGTTTCTGTGCAGAATCCTCCCGAAAGTACTGTTACATTAGGTAGTTTGGTTTTGTTTGTATTTATAGAAACGTTATAAAGAGTTTGTGCAATTACGCATTTTGGGTTCAAAATATTTGTGTCATCTTGCAAAGGAACATGTGCTGGTCAAGGTTTATTCATGCCCTCTCCTCAGCCATTCCAAGTTTCTCCTTTGTACCCCACCTGACACACTAAATTCTTCAATATTATATTACGTAGTTACTTTTGGGATATAATTGACTTAAAGAAGTGTTGCAAATATTTAGAATAGTGAGATTATGTTGTTGTTTTATGCATTTCCAATAGAATTGACGATTTATTAAACTAATACTACTTTCATTATATCATACACCCCATCCGTTACCCCCACCAGGCTACCAACAAGAAAAGATTGGCATATTTTGCGAATAATCCTCTTAAATTCTATTTAATCCATATCTCCATACCATGTCCATACTTTATACCATATCTCCGCTAAGCACAACCTCATTTAAAATTTCAAAATGGCGAAGGTGCCAAAACCGCGCCGTTTATAATCGTTTTTTTCACGTATTTCTCCACATTATTTTCACGAAATTTGAATGTCGCCAAATTTGGCAAAATTTCTCATTTCATTTTTTCTCTCTCAAAAACTACCGGTTTCCTAAAGTTAAAATTATTTTTCCCAGCACTCTAATACTGTCCTCTTTTACTAAAAAAATTGCTATTTTTGAGATCACAGTTCAATAAGAAAAAATGTTCACCGGAAATAAAAGGACACAGAAATAGCAAAGTCGAGGGTTCACCAACATGTAACAAGTTCTAAGCAACTGAAATTATCACTTCACATACACTTAACAACCTTAAAATCTTATATTTTGCCCCTCCAATTGTAGACATGGGCTTCAAAAAAAAAGGAAGATACACGTCGCCTCCAAGCCTTCGAAATATGGATGTATAGAAAGATCCTCAGAATCAGTTAGACACAAGGAGTAACAAATGCATGACCGTAGTTCTCAACTAATCGACATAATTAGGATATGGAAAAATTCATATCTAAGACACATTACGTGACACAAGGAATATGATCTATCTCTTGCATGTGATGATAAAGAGCAAAAGAGGATTAGGATGGAAAAAGTCCCAGCTTCATAACAAAAAACAATGACCTATATAGATGTGGCACTTTGTAGGAGTAAATAAGGACGGATAACTAACTAGTGATAACTCAAAGATAGTATCATTCCAATTAACCCTGGTTGGGTTAACTCTCATGAGTTAAATGTACAAAGCTGTATATAAATAATTTAATTTTAAAAAGTGAAATAATTGCATTAAACATTTTTATTTCTCAATAGATTTTCCATTGTTCAAGAACGACTACTCATTTCTAATTGAATTTCTAACCTCAAAATGGGAGGTATTTTCTCTTAATATCAATTCACTACATGACCCTGGGGCAGATAGTCCATTCGATTTTAGCGATTTTTTTGAAATGTTCGCAAAAATCAACGTCGCCCACAAGTTTAGAGGCTCCACCAGGATGTCGTTTTTAAACAATTTTATTAGATTTGGGGTTATTTTCTTTCAAACAATAACTATTAAATTTCTCTCTGGTCCAGGGATTAAAACTACGGTTAATAATAAGGAAACCTTTGTAATCTGGTTGCACCTGTGTTTTTACTGTATTTCAGTTCTAATAAGTTTTCACCCGCGCGGATTACAGGAACGCAGGTTCCCAAAAAAGTCGAAAGGTAAAGTAGCCCATTGGGCGCTTCTACCACCCATTTAACGGCATAATGCTAAAATCGAACAACCGTTCGCCCACAAACAGCGTGAGTAATTCTCCGCCAAATTTGGAGCGAAATAAGAATTGCAAAAAAAGGACAAGTAGGTAACATTGACACATGGGGGAAATATCAAGGCTGTACGAGATGATATCACGCCGGCTCGTATCGAGCCGAGTCACTTGCGAAACATAAAATTAGTCTAATTAAAAGTATACTCACGGTGTCGCCCTTAAGCTATAGTCGTTAGCTATAGTTTCGATTCCGCCGGCCTTAGCGACGGCCACATAACACGACTCATTCCCCAAGTCAATACCTATCACAGACATCGCAGCCATTTTCGATTATACCATCAAACGTGTCGATCCCGGTTCGCGTAAAGACTGTAATCCGCTCCTCGGCAACCCCTCGATTCGGTAAACGCGAAAGGAATTTTACCCCAATTCACAACCGGTACAATCAGCACGCCGTTTCGCTCGCGACGATCTCTCGAATTCTCCTCGCCTGTCTGTCGTTAGTGTCGTTTGCAGTCTCGCGCGGGCTGCCAACCGTCGCGGGCGAAATGTCACCGGCGACAGAAAGTTCCAGAACGTCGCTCCCTCTCGCTCTCTCCCTCCTATACGTCGAGGCGTCGTCTGGGAGAGACAAGGACGCGAGAGACGACGCGACCGCTTCGACGGAAGGTGGGGGAACTAGTCGATACGTTTGAATGTATTTGATGTCTTAGCGGGAAAATTCTAGAACTTGGATCCATCGAGAAGGATCTGGAAATTAAGACGGCGAGGGATCGCATAAAGGCGCGAGGGGTGCCCTAAAAAGTACTCTGGTTTTTTGTCGCTAAATTTTGCGTGAATCGTATATGAGGCAACATAAAAAACAAATTTGTACCCTTCGAGAGGCCATAATTCCATGTATTTTAATAAAATGATTAAAATTAAAGGTATGGAATAAAATCCCATACGTAAACCATACCTACTAGCTATAGAGTAACGTGGATTACTTCCATCTCGATATTAGAAGAATGGCCTTTTCTAATTAATAAATAATAAGGGATATATAATATATTCAATATTAAAGGGCGATTATGTAGTAGATGTTTGGAATTAAGTAAACCGAAATAACTGTTTATAATATGTGTTTCCTCTAAATAAGATATATATGTATATATAGTAAGAAAATGCGTTTGGTAATGATCGATATCTTCAAGGCCGTCTTACCAATGATGCAGGGTAAATCAATGCAAGTAATGATGTAGGTAATCTGCTAGTTCTGAAAATTACTTATACATTCATTAAATCCACACAAATATAGGCGCCAATATTGTTTTTGCTTTTTTTTTTGAAACATTCGTCTTTCTCAGTTGGGACTAATGATGTTCCAACCAATTTAAATGTTATTACTACAAGAATTAAATTTTATGGATGTTCCAAAAAACACGCACGGCAAAGTTAAAAAGAGAATGCCTTAAGATGAGTCCACGCGCACCCTTAGATACGCGCCGCCCGGTGATTGTCTCTCGCTTGAAACATCTAGTTACCAACACAATTCAAATAGATCATAGCAGACATCGCAGTAGCGTTTTGACTTTTGAATCGTCTCAACTCTACCACTAAAAAATTACCCTCTATTTTTATTAATAGTAAGTATGACAGTGACACAAGAAACAAGGCGAGTTCATTAATGTCAAAACTTAAAACTTATAGGTTCGTATGTTCACTTGTAATATGATATAACATTTTATCAAAAATTAATACTGTTAGTAAAACTTCGCAAGTCAGACGTTACACTTTCAGAGGCGGTCAAAATGATTGATTTGGTCACAAAAGATTTAGGCGTATGCCCAAACAATGCACAAAAATGCATTTGAAAAAAATTACTACTTGATTCAAAATTAATTGCCAAAAATTTGGAATGTAAACCTGAAATCACCGAAATTGCTTGTTTACGTCTTCGAAAAATATACTTTAATTACGAGGCTATAGATGAGCACATATTAGGTCCAAAAACAAAATTTTAAGTATATTGACACGGCCATCTTACAATTAAGTGAAAGATTCCATTTGTTAACAGAACACAATAACAAGTTTTCCTTTTTGCAAAACCGTGAAAGTTGGATATTGATGGAGATCTATTCAATGAGCTGGAATTGCTGCCTTTATTCTTCATAAATACAAACAACTCTACTCGATGTATTACATTATATTTATTCCAATAATTTAATGTCCGTATTTCCTAATGTTTCAACATCTTTACGATTATATTTAACACTTCCTGTGACAGCAGGAAGAGGGCAAGAGGTCTTTTTCAAAATTGAAAATAAAAAAAAAAAAAAATTTACGATCAATTATAACCAAAGATAGATTGACAAATTTGCTCATAATCAGTGTCGAATCGAAAGTAGCATTCAAAACAGATGATATCATTTAAAAGTTTGCCAACTTAAAAGCCAAGAAAATTGAGTTCATTGTTTAAAATGTATCTTATAAAAATATAACTTTATTTTAGGGTAGATACTAAAAAAAAGGAACATAAAAACTAAATTTTGTTATAGTTTCTATTAATATGAGGGGCGCACCCCTCATATCGCACCCGGCACCCAATATGGTTAAGACTGCCCTGGATATCTTTATGTATATAATTGTACTGTACGTGTGTATGTCACTGAATCTCGACAAACTCGCGGACTATTTCCAAAAATGGAAAATTAAAATCAATTCCGACAAATCAGCAACCATAAACTTCAATAACAAGAGGAACAACAACTTTGCGACGATACCCATCTTCTATAAGGACTCTCCGATACCAGAAAAAACTACAGTAAAATATCTAGGAGTGACCCTTGATAAAGAACTATCTTTCACCAAACACATAGAAAAACTAAAAATCAACAGCTCCTTAATCAGGAAATATTTAAATCCATTCATAAAACTAGAAGCACCACTAACACTAGATAGAAAAATACAACTGTACAACGCCTACCTTAGAACGGCACTAACCTATGCTGCCCCTATTTGGAGCTCCACAGCAAAATCAAATTTAGAAGAGCTACAAATAGTCGAAAATAAATTCTTCAGAACAATGCTGGGAATCTCCTACTATTCCAGCACACAAATAAATAACTCAGAACTACACGAACAAATTAACAGCCTAAATAAATGCACCATTTCAAAATACATATACAAGAAGACTCATAAATTCTACAACACAGTCAAAAAACTCGAAAAAACAGCAGAAATTGGAACACAAAACTATGAAAATTGTATTACAAGATACAAGTAAGTTTATTCACCAACTAATACTAAAAAATTAAAACGTAACGTACAAAACATATAAACATTCCAAACTAAGTAAACTTATGAAAATAGACAAAACAACACGTACAGGGAGTTTAAAAAAGAATGTTCAGCCGATAGAACAAAACAAAAAATTATAATAAATAAAACTTATAACCAGAACAAGAAAAACTTTATTAGCCTGGTCTAAGGTACAGGCGGGAACATTATGCATCCCTACAATTATCTAAAGAGACATAAATTAAATTAAATTACAAGATAATAATAATAATAATAATAATAATAATAATAATAAAAATAATAATCATAATCATAATCATAATCATAATAATAATATGTGACTGAACTCCTAAATCACTGGATCAGTTTTTATGAAATATTTTGTGTGTTTGAGTGGGCCTCTGGATAGTTTACATAGACAACTGGACCAGGTAGAATTGGGATCTAAGAAAATTTTTTGATTTTTTTATTTTCATTAAAAAATTTTTAAAAAAAATTATATCTTTTTAAAAATTATTCTAAAGTTCTTTAAACGAAAAGAAGAAAAGATTGGCGTTTTGTTTGGGCAGAATAATTAATTTAGATAACAAAAAAATATGAGATAATTATACTTTCAAATTAAAAATGACATCCAATTAGCAAGGCAGAAAAATATTAAGAATTCCGGGTTTATTAGGACAATATATATAATATGTAAATTACAGACAAATGACGTTGATTTGATGTTTTAATTTTTAAAGTGCATTTCACGAATTTGCCTCCCTAAGCCAGATAAATGTACGAGGCACCTCGTCTTACCTTTCTTTTTCTATCGCACAGCGCACAGTTTCCATCTTCTAAACGGTTGTCATGAATTAGAAACGTCGTTCTGTCCTCGTCGGACACATTGCGTGGTCATACTTTCGACGTGAAACGTCGTTCTGTCCTCGTCGGACACATTGCGTGGTCATACTTTCGACGTGAAACGTATGTCTAATCCGAGAGGGGACCCGGACGGACTACGGTAACTGGTCTGGTCTGAGTGCGGTGCGATAGAAACGCAGGGCTGAAAATTAATTAAACAGACAATTAAAAAACAAAGGATTGTAATTATTTAACCACCGAAAACTCTGGCATTTTCTTAAGGAATATTTAAAGATTATTTAAACACTTTGGCAGCATTAAAATTCGTTGCTTTTCATGTCTTTTCTCAGGGTTGAATGTGGCCATTTTTGCGTTTTCCGAACTTTAAATAATTTACAACTCGAAAATGGTCAACTTTAGAGCAAAATCACTAAGGACCTTTCTCATTTAAAATGACGTGAAAAACCTAAAGAGTATTTTTCTGGGTCAAAAACAGGTCATTTTGGCAATTTATTTCAAAAAATTGTTTAAATAATTTATGACCAGCTTTTGAATCTGACACCCTGCAGATTTGTTTAAAGGGGACCTTTTTACAGAAGATTGTGCAAAAAAGCCGAATTGGAATATTATCCTCATAGGGGGTGCAGCTGCTACCCGGACTAAATGCTATTAAATGGCAAGGACAATAAACTTATCCATATGGAATGTAAAAAAATCAAACAAATAACCATAATGTTAAAAGTATTCGTAATAAAAACTGCTGATGACAAGTCAGACGCAATGATAGATAAATCCCGACAGTGATTACTGATTAAATCAACTTGTGCTAAAGTCTGGTGGGTTGGACATTTGTATCAAAATAATTATGTTTTTATTTCATTTTATGAGGTGAATTTCTACGTATATCTTTTTTACGGACTATTTTGAAGTGAATGAAATGTTTAGTGCAAAGGGGAACCAATACTTGCCAAAATAATTTTAAGTACATTTACGTATAATACCGGCTATTTACATATAATATTTTTCATATATCTACATGTTACATATATATGTCTAGACGAAGATATTTCTGCTAGGTCAAACATTGAAATCCTTATTTTTGAAATGAATTGTCTTGTGTTTATAAACAATCTTGAACCTAAAATTTTGATTTCATTAATAAATTAAATAAATCCATAAGTTGGTCTAAAATTGTTTAAATAATATTTTTTTAAATAAAGTGCGAAAATTTGGTTTTTTCCCTGGCAGTGTTTAGGCTTTTTAGGTCGTTTTAATCAATAAAGGTATTTAGTAACTTTTCTCTAAAGTTGACCCTTTTCGAGTTGTAAATGATTTAAAGTTCCGAAAAACGCAAAAATGGCTATTTTCAACCCTGAAAAAGAGAAAAAAAATTTGAATGTTCCCAAAGTACCTAAGTACTGTTTAAATATGCTTTAAGAAAATCCCGAAAAGTTAAAGCGATTATATGATTGAAACCCTTCGTTTTTTATTTGTTAATTTAGCGCGATAATTATACACGTATTAGTAATTAACTTTACTTGTACTAACACCCTATGGGGTGAAGGCACTCGGGTTGGACATTTCACTTCTTTAAAGAATTGTTTTTCATTTAATCCTCAATATGTCATCATTCTCAAAAAATTGGAGCAATTAATTTTATCCCAAATTGGTCGCGCATCTCGTGTCCGGGCAGGTCACGTCTTAGTGCTCGAAGATTTTATGGCTTAGATCCCTAAATTCGTGAAATGGACTTTAATTTCATATATAGAACAATGCCATGTGTTAGGGAACGAGGAGGAAATATTGGTCGACGTACTCCAAATGTCATCATGAATTTGTAATGGTGATGATCTCATAGTACATATTTTATTATCGCAATAAATTATGCAATTCAGTAGAAAAGACAACGTTCGGGCAGGACGTCGTCAGTCGGACTAGTTTAATATAAAATGATATTATGTAAGATTAGGTAGCGAGTTGCAACTAAGAGGGACCAGAGATTGTCTTTAAAAACTTTTAGTAATCTACAATTGATATCTCGAGTGAGAAAGCTAAACAAGTACACTCGAAAAATAGAAAATATTTAATAATAAATGTAAAACATCCTCTTGTCATACCAGTTATAGGTTCTTCCTTGAGTTCACAGTTCCCTACACAGTGGCCTTCGTAATTCCCCCGCTTTCAAGATGAAACAAGCCATGAAGAGTGGAGCTTCGCACACACAATTCTAGAGTTCGTCGAAACCATTCTAGTTTTGAATTATTTATGCATAAATTGATAATTTACAAATAGCTATAATGGGTACATACGTCACATTGACAAACTTCTTAATTTTTTTATTGTTTATTAATTCTGTTTATACCTTATACTATCTTTATTTTTCAAACAAAAACACATGTTTCATTCATTTTCTATTCGAACGAAATTACAAGTATAATATGTAAGTTAATCTCAAAGGAAACATGGAAAGACCAAAACTTGCGGAAAATCATCACCGATCTACAATCACAGTCACAAGATTCACCATTTACAATCGTTGATGGATTGTTATTCAGAGGAGAAGGTGTTGTCATCCCAGAAAAACTTAGAACAACTATGTTGAACGAATTACATGCAACCCATACAGGCCACACGAAAATGAAGCAGTTGGCAAGAAGATACATTTACTGGAACGGAATCGATAAGGATATAGAACTTCTCGTAAAAAACTGCGGAGAATGTGCAAAGTTACGAAGCAATCCACCAAAAGTTCTACTACATCCATGGGAGGAATCGACCAAAAATTGGGAACGGATTCATATCGATTATGCCGGACCTTTTCAAAATTATTGTCTTTTCATTTGCATTGACGCAAAATCAATATGGGCAGAAATACGCGCACTAAAAGAACCACCAATTACGCATTCCACCGTCATTATTTTACAAGATATTTTTTCCTTTCATGGATACCCAAACTTACTTGTGTCGGATAATGCAGCAATGTTTACAAGCACCGACTTCCTGAAATACTGTAAATCCCATGGGATTGCCCGTTTCATTGCACCTGGACATCCAGCCACCAATGGACTGACAGAAAGGAACGTACAGACCTTCAAAAACAAGTTAAAAGCAATCACAGATAAACCAGGATCAATGAATGAAAAATATTCAACGAATACTACTTAGGTACAGAGCCACACTACTCGCATCAGGCATGTCACCTGCAGAACTATATTTGAAGAGACGACTACGTATGGAACTGGACGCATTACTACCAAATGCTACCGAGGAAGGAGGCCGGGACCCAAAACCCATTAAACATCTACTGTAAGTGGGGGAGAGAGTCCAAGCCCGAATGTACAAAGAAAATAAGGAAATATGGGAATTCGGCATAGTGGAAAAATGTCTAGGATCTAGACATTACTTGATCCGACTGGACTCAGGAAGGATCCTGAAGAGACATATTAACCAACTGAATTCCACAGAAGTATACATAACTGACGAAAGGACGCCAAGCCCTCAACCTATTCAACAACCACACCGAAGAAATTCATTCAATGTACAAGATGTTATTCGGAACGACGAAACGATACCACTTCGAACAGTTTCAGAACCCGAAAGGTCCCCAGAACAGATCGAGACCCGGAAATCTACAAGACCCCGCCGACCACCCAAGTATTTAAATTAATTCGAGATGTACCAACTGCAACTAAGTGGGGGAGACTGTGGTGTCCCATAAGGCGGAACTTGATATATACTCTTATCCTGTCAAATTATTCATTCCATGTAAAAAGAAAAATAGAGAAGCAATATCCAACTTCAGTACGATAAATTCGATTATCCTCTATTACCCCAATCTTGTATACTTCCACTAAAAGTTTGTGCTATAATTTGTACTTTGAGTTTACGTTTTGCCGATATCAGAGTTTGTTCCAACGGAAAAGGCGGTCTGTGCCGGACGTTCAGTATATGGTATCCAGTAGAAAAATTATCTATTTTGAGAGATGTGCGCCATTACGTTGAATGTAATTGAACAAATGTTACAAAGGTCGCGGAAAGTGCACGTCATTGATCCTGGGACGCGACAGCTTTTAGGTCCCGTTGAGGTCAATAGAGATGTTCGTCAAGGATCTCTCTTAAGCCTGCTCCCTTTCAACGTGTGTTGTAATGGAATCCAAAAAGTTGCCTCTAATGCAGTGTGTTTAGGATATGTTGATGACTATATTCGGTTGTGTAAAGGGAGGAACGTCTTCGAAATGAGTGGGCCTATGGAGGAATTCTTGGCAGAGTTATATGACTTCTTCAAAGTGTTAGGTCTCGCTCTCGCTCCGGAAAAAAGCAAAGCGATTTGTTTTCGTGCGAGCTGTAAATCGAATCCTAGATATAATCTTAAATAACAAGGTAATGCCGTGGGAGCAGGAGGCCAAATATCAGGGCATAATATTCCACAAGGATCTAAATTGAAACTCTCATAATAATAATGGTATGATCAAGGCTCCCAAGGGCATTAACATTATTATAAATTGATGCGGTACATGATAGGGATCTTATCAAAAGACTTTCTACAAGAATATAAAGCCATTGTGCACCCTCATTTGGAGGTTGGTAGCCATATCTTGGGAAAATGTTCGGAAGTGATTCTTAAATAAATGCATAAGATGTAATATCAAGCTCTCAGGGTGGTGCTGTGTTTAATGAGGTCAACTCCGATTCCTTGTCTACTCTTGGAAAGTGGTCAACTTCCCCTAGAATACAGAAGACAACTATATGGAGCCAAATATCTACTTAAGCTATATTCATATGATAACCCGACATCTAAAACGGTAGACCCATTAGCATATGGTTGCCGAATGTATGCATCTAAATGGCCAATCAACAAACTGCCTCCAATAATTTCCAGTCGTATCACCCAACCCAAACCAAAAATTTCTGTAACAGAAAAGGTTCTATGCTACAATGCGCTGCTTGAAGCCATGCTATACAAGGCCCCTTTTATGTTTTTTCGCCTCAAAATAGGTGAAAACCATCTAATTTATGGAGGAAGTTAAAACGAGAAATCATCATGCGCATCTCTTGTTCAGGAATGGTTTCAAAGGCAGGGACCAAACGGCAGGAAGAGGTATTTATTCCGAACCAAGGACACAAATATCGATCTGTCTTCGATAATTAGTACGGAAATATTAGCAATGAAACAAGGCTTACAACTGGCGGCAACAGAGGGATGCACATCATGCATAATCATAAGTGACTCAATGAGCGCCATCAAGTCCATCACCAGCAACGCCTTACCATCTTTTCCGGACGAAAACACAATACACATTATATCTAAAACTCTCAAGCTTAAGCGGAAAAATGTGCAAATCATCCTTGGATGGGTGCCAGCCCACACTAGGGTATTAATGGAAATAATATAGCAGATATCCTGGCAAAGGAAGGAAGGAAGGAAAGTACTACAGTTCATACATCCCAACGTCCATCTTTCAGATCTATTCCTTTTTGCCAAAGAAGTGGCATACTCGACTAGAGAAGTGAACATACTCCAGACTAATGGTCTTATTCATAAACGCATATTAACGTTAAAATGGGTTTTAGCTTAAAATGCGTTTAGAATGTGTTTCAATAAAGTAACTATAGTTACCTTCATATTAAGAATATACGGAACAAAATACAGTAGTTACATCTGTTAAACACATTCTAAACGCATTTTCAGCTAAAACCATCTTAACGCTAATATACGTTTATTACTAAGACCGTTAGAGTCAGGCATTGTCTAACGGCGGAGATTTTGCACAAATAAGAGGATTCGGAAGGTACATGTTCTCTTCGGTTGTCTGAACAATAAACATAATATCCAAGTGCTAGTGTGGAAAGTGGAAGTTCCTATAGGGCACACAGACCAGTCTCAGTGCATTACGTATTGTTTGAAGGTATCGAGAAAAATTGTTACGTGATAGGCGACTTTGTCAAGAATTCTAACCACAAATTATAAGCTAGAGCTAATTTTCCAAGGAATGAAATACAAGAAAGTGGCTCGATCGCCATGGCAGCGGAGGCCTAATAAAGGAAGAAGAAGGATAAGAATCATCTATATAATACCGGAAGGTCAATACAGTGGCATTCATGAATTTTGTGACGTCTTTATGTTGAATCCCTGTTTTTGAAGGTACGTAGTATTACCTCATAGAAGTAATTTAAATATCATTTGCCCATTTTTATAAACCTATAAATGTAAAACAGAGAGTTTATTGAAAACCAGGATGTAATATGGAAATCCAGGCCGGCCGCTATTACCCCGATCAAATCGGTAACATATTTTTGAAATTTTCAGGTGCCTCGTAAATGTATTAGGAAAACGAACAAAGTACGTACCGCGGAGGATTTAAAATTAGATTTGGATGCAATGAATAATGGTGTTGCACTATGAGAAATATCAAAGCGTTTCAGCATTCCTTCGCCGTGGAAACAGGATACCTTCTAGACCAACTTTAGGAAGGAAAGCAGTATTTTTTCCTGAAGAAGGAAATGAGTTGGCTGCACAAATTATCGAATTGTCAAACACACTAACACCTAGCCGGAGGGAACAGTGTGCATTTACCTATTTAACCAAAACTAATCCAAAAAATCCTATTTAATCAAACTAGGAAGTAGCAGGAATTACGTTAAGGAAACCAGAAGCCTCCAGTATTAACCGAATAATTGCTTTTAACGAAACAGATGTTTCACTGTTTTACGAAAACCTCTGAAATTTAATAGAAAAGTTTAAGTTTTCGCAAGCCACAATATTCAACGCTGATGAGACTGGCTTCACGACGGTCCAGAGGCCTAATAAAATTTATGCTAAGACAGGACAAAAAACAGTTGGCAAAGAGGGAAGACAACAGCAACGTGCGCTTTTATTGGTTCAGATATTTATGTACCCCAATGTTAATTTTTGCACGAAAAGGATGGCCCCACAACTAAAAAAATTAAATAATCCACCAGGTGCTTTCTACGGGTGTTTTGATATTCAGTAGTTAAACAATGATTTATTTTTCGAATGGCAATAAAAAATTTTTGATTTTGTATAATCATGTAAGTTATTGCACTTTGAAGAGTTACCATTATCGTAAAAATAATTTGATTATTCTTCTCACAATTCCTCCACACAATTGCAACTTCTGAATTTGACTTTTTATGTTGCTGTGAAAGCTGTCTATAATTCAGAGTGTGACAATTATTTGCTAGGCATCTTTGTAAAAAAGTTACTTCCTAAGCTATTTAACTAAGCTTTTGGTCGAGTTGCGACTCCTGAAAAAGCTATGAATGGTTTTAAAGCTACAGATGTTTTTCCTACGAACCAAGACATTTTTACAGAAGATGACTTTATCGCTGGCGAAAACTTAGTTTGGCAAGGCAGTAAATTCCAGAACTTAGGCTTGTAAATAACTCATAGTTCGGTCCGGTGAATGGCTCAGAGCATGTATATGAAAGAGAGACAGTTTAGTTGAAAATATGCATTGATAAAATTATTCCTAATCCTGGAACTTCAACATCGGTTTGTAAGACGCAAACAAAACCAAACAGTCAACAACATTTTCAAATATTTACGTCAACACCAATGAAATATTTTATAGAAGTAAAGGAATGGCGAAAAATCCCCAACCAAAAAAAGGGTGTAGTGAAAACTAGCAAAGAGAAATATTTTTGGATATACCGACGAAAACGAAGGAGAACCGATAAAACATCAAATGGTTACACTAAGAGAAAAATCTAAGCGAATAAAAAATAGAAGTTAAATATGCTAAAGAGAAAGAAAATAATTTTGATAGCAAATGTGGGGTGTTGTGGAGAATTCGGTAAAATCAATGAGATATAGATAAGGTGCGCAATATGTGGCGAATGGGCGCACAGAGCTTCTAATGAAGTTGAAAAATTTTTGTGTGTGATATTTGCAATTAACCAATCAAGAGGTAATACCACCCCCTAGCCGCAATTTCCCAGGAATGTGGGTAATGACGTCCAAATACTTTTTCTTTTTTTAAATTTTGTAACATAATTTTAATTTAGATTTATCCAGAAGAAATGCTTGCGTCTCTTACTTTATTGATTTGTCATAATTTTGAAACAGTTTTCTAAACCCCAAGGTGAAAATAGCCCCACAATTATAGAAGCAGCTTACTGGGCCGCCATTTCGCCTCCACCCTAAGCTCTTTTCAATTTGATAGGTAGATAATTAATTATACTAAAATGTTTCTATTTCTATTTTGTCTCTTGTGTTTTTAATATTTTTAAAGTTCCTACACAAATTTCTCATAAATTTTCATACCGATTGAAACATTCTCACATGTTACTGGGTGCGATATGGTTTAGAATGTACAAATGATTTACAATATACTCCTGAATATAATACCACACCAATTTTACTGATTTATGAATGTAGAACTTTGTCAATACATCGAATAGGAGGGCCTTCTATCCGAACTAATGTGTGGTTCAGATATTGAATAATTTAAATTCACTAATAATAAGTCAGCCATGTAAGGTGGGCGATTCTCACACTCAACTATAGGATCATTAAAATAATTCTACGTTTAAATCAGTAATAATTAATAAGAGAAGCACTTTAATTTACACTGGACAAATTATGGAATCTGTTAAAAATAGTTTGTTATTAGTTTACAATTTATTGGTAAAAAATATTGTCTGATGGCTATTTTGTCAGCATATAGCATGTCAGCAAGAAACTCTTTCAAAAACAAAAAACAAAAATGGAGATGCCATTTAAGAAAAAGGTTATGTCATAGGGAAAAATAGTGATAGTGATGACCAAGACATTAAGATCAAAATCGATCTGTTGTACTAATTTCCTCCAAATTATTCAGTTCACAAAATAATTTTTGATCCCACGATGTATAGATAAGAAATACAGGGAACTGTCAAATTCACAATAATCTTCAGATCGATTTGCCAGATATACCACGCAGATTATTTTGTCAATCTTGTCGTAAATTTTACAAATGTAAAGATTACTTAAAATTGTCTGAAGTGTTTTCGAGGAAATCGCAAAAAACCCAAAATTGTAACTACGAAACATAAAGAATCCTTCAACCGATTTTGATAAAATTTCTCGAGCATACCGTCATCTCAAATAGAAGCTAATGTTTCAAAATTGAACTCGGCTATGAATATCGGCTACTACAAACCCACACACAAGTAGACACCACTACACAAAGATATTGACCCACAAGCAGACCAAATTACAAAAATAAGTTTGTTCGGCTAAACAAAAGTTTTCTTTAGTTAGAGTTGAATATAAAAAACTGTTGTTATTCAATGAGTAACGAAATTTCAGAGAATATCAGTGGGCAAAAAAAAAGGTGAAAATTGTGTAGGTTCTTCGATAGAATCTGTTTTTAAAAATTATTTGAAGATTTTATTTACAACACAACTAACCGCTTTGAATGCTAGATGGAGATTGAATTTTATAATAACAATAAAATACATCTTTCCACAAAGAGATAAGAGTTTGTAACATGATAGTTCCCTTAGTCGGCGGAATGTCCGTTGGCGGCTGCAAGGTTGTGACGTTGTGCTCCCATAACTTGATCGTTAAAACAAAAACGTTTAGATAAGGAAAATTACTGTCGAGATGATTAATTGCGTAATTCTTTCAATCGTACAGGCCTGATAGTTTACAGTTAAATTTCGGTCGTCAACGTACACAAAATATCACCGGAAATTGAGCGTGTTTACTTGTGATTTGTGATGGTTACTGCATTTGTGAAAGTGTATTTTGGGTGCCAAATGCCTCTCACAACAGACGTCTCGCTTCTGGATTACCGAAATGTTAACAAAATTTAAAAAACCTAAACGTTATGCCCAGAGCCGCCCCATGGGTATGTGCCGCCCGTGTGCAAGATATAGTTTGCCGCCCTTCCCCATTAGAACATCAGTGTTATATTCCATTCAATAATAATAGTATTAATGATAATAATAACTGCTTTGATTTTTAATTCTGATTTTATTTCTTTGATAACTGTTAATCTGTTTAAAAAATAATTTTTTTTTAAATAAAAATCATTATGGTAACTTTTTTATAAACTCTATTACTTTGTATAAATTTAAAAAGTAAATATTTGAAACCAGCCTAAGAAAGATAGTACATTAATATAATACTGTAACGAACACCCCGTATAGGTCGCTATTTTATGTAAAAACAATTGTAGTTGTTTATGTGATCGCAAATGTTAATATTGACATCAGTGTAGAACAAAATCTCTGTGTGTGTAAAAACTGTTGTAATTTTGGGAGAGTAAAGCCTCTGTGTGTGTAAAAAGTGCTACAATTGGGGGCCTGTCCGGGATTTGGTGAACCGAAATAGCGGATGAAGGTTTGGTGGACCTGGGATGGCGTACGGAAGTAATGGCAATAACACGCAGCGGAGAGGCAAGAAGTACAACTTGTGCGGCGTTGTGGAGTTGTTAAACAGCTGGCGCAACTCGAAACACTACAGAATCCGAAGCTAAGTACCATCACACACATACACACCACTATAACACCAAGGTTTAGGTTAACCTAAATAGGTTAATTTTAGTTAGGTTTAATAGGTTTAATAGGTTTAAATAGGTTAAATTTAGGAAAACACTCGAATGGATTGACTGCGTGCGGCTGGCGCGCGTGGCCCGTTTGAGTGCTACACTCACATTCGTAACTCGTATTGGGAGACGGGCGCTGTTCATCTTTGGTACAAGAATTGGTGATGGTTGACCACTGGGTTGTGCGTCTGGAGCCATGAAGCAGTTGCTGGGGATTTCAGTAACTGCAGGAGCAGCGGAGGATTTCAAGAGACAGGTCCCTCTTCTACCTGGAGCATTGTTTGGGATTGGTCATCCTTGGTGTCTTTGATGGTCAGAAAGAGGATTGGCCTGCTTGGAGGATTTCAAGAGACAGGTCCCTCTTCTACCTGGAGCATTGTTTGGGATTGGTCATCCTTGGTGTCTTTGATGGTCAGAAAGAGGATTGGCCTGTTTGGTTTCGATTTGCTGCTGATGAATTTTTGTACAGGATTTGCAGTCCAACCCGCTCAATGGAGTTAATCACACACATAGACATGCACACAATTTCACATGTACTTGCAATTTACTTGCAAATGGATTTGGCAAGGATACTGGCGTGTTTTGTTTGATTTTTAGATCAACTATAGCGAGATTCCCGGAGGTGAACATCGCCTAGAGAGGACAACTGGCTCTCGGTGGATAAGTTCTGGCGGAATTTCCGAAGATGAACATCGTCAGAAAAGGAGGAAACAACTGCTCTCGATGGACAAGCTCTGGCGGAATTTCTGAAGGTGAACATGGTCTGAAAAGGAGGGGCAACTCGCCCCAGTGGACAAGCTTTAGCAGAGTTTGCGAAGAGGAACATCGTTTGGAGAAGAGAAGATATACTACTGCCTTCCCATAAGTTTTACCGTGGTTCCTTTGGGTTCGAGCGGATGCTGAGGCAGGTGCCCAATGCTCCACGGAAGTGATCATTAAGTTATCATTGTGACACATACTCTTTAATGCACTTTCTCCAACGGAAGATTTCGAATGAGTATTTCGGAAGATGCGTCATCCGCTGATATGGTGTGCAGTGGATCGTCCGAGGGTCGAGGGCGACCCTGAAGACGGGGAGAGATAGTGTAACGAACGCCCCGTATAGGTCGCTATTTTATGTAAAAACAATTGTAGTTGTTTATGTAATCGCAAATGTTAATATTGACATCAGTGTAGAACAAAATCTCTGTGTGTGTGTGTGTGTAAAAACTGTTGTAATTTTGGGAGAGTAAAGCCTCTGTGTGTGTAAAAAGTGCTACAATACTTAGAACAAAAATGAAGAACTTGCCTATATAATTTTGTATTGCACCCCCGGCACGGGCCGGCCCTGGTTATGCCGGTTGAGCCACCTGTTGCATTTTTCTCATAATTTTCTTTTAATATTTTTCCTTGCATTTTTATGGGGTAGGATTTACTAGGGAAGAATATCGGAAGGTGTTTATAAACACATCAACTTCGTTCAAAATATTTTGCCTGAGGTGTTTTAAAATTGAGAATGCAATTCAAGAAATGCGTTCGGTGTTGTCGGAAGAAAAGGTACGATTAGTTAATTAGGCACTTTTAATAGGATTTGAACTTAGGTTGGTTTGGAATGCTTGTTCCTGAGGTAACGATTTATTTCGTTACTAAGGTAACTTATATTTTCACTCTGTTCTAATTGTTTCTGAATTTACGCTTCTACGGGCAATATTGTAGATACTTTTACTTTTTCAAATTCCTGATTCAAAATCTGAAAATGGTTTCCTTCTAAGGCCGCTTGCACTTGCCCTTCTAATTGAAAAACGCACTCGATACTGTTCACAAAACGCGATAGTTTAGAAAGCAACGGAATAAACCGCTGTTGTAGGCTTTTATAAACTAGAACAAAATATTTTGTCAGGGAATCCCCAAATTTCTAAATGAGTATTGAATGATTTACCGTAAACAAAAAAGGCCGCAAAATACCTTCCAAGATTTTTCATCATTCTCTGTTCTAAACAAGATGGTCCCATTAGAATAAATATAACAATAATAGAAACACCAGTTTCCATTTTCAGTACAGCAATACTAAAATTGTGTTAGAATTATCTGATCACGGACAAATCTGGCGGGTAGCTTTGGAAACTGCCCATAGCGCATCTTTACCTTTAGCCACGTGGAATTTTGATACAAGCTATTGTTGACTAGAAAGTACATGAAATAACTAGTTGGAAAACATAAATTATAATTTTAGGAATGATCCGTTCAAAAGTTATAGCCTTTTGAATATACGATATTCCGTAAGTGGTTAACTGCATGTTAATTAATAACATTATTTTTCATCTAACCTCACTTTTCCGCGAACCGCTATTTCGTCGACTTCTAACCGATACGACAAATATGAGGGAACCCCAATTTCTCTTTCTGCTACATTCACGGAATGTCTTCTACATGTGTCGCACTAATTTCCACACGCTATTTCACACTAACACATGTAAATTAACAAATTTTTGTGGACATGTCCATTTTCATCGGATTTTCCATTCATTTCACATGGAACATCAAAATAATCGCTGGGTTGCCACACAACAATGACACTGAAATGGTAGTGGTTAATCGACCGAAGAGATCGCATTAACACCGTATTAATTTGTAGTTCTGCTTGTTTTTCCTTTTAGAAATATTATAATGCACCAGTTCTCGTGTAGAATCCTCCGGAAAGCAGAGCTTGGTTAGGCGGTTTGGTTCTGTTTGTTTTTTTTTTTGTCATAGAAACGTTATAAAGTACGACATCAACGACATATGATATAAACGACGACGGTCATTTAGCCACTACCATATCTCCGCTAAGCACATCCGCACTTAAAATTTTAGAAATTCCGAAGGCGTGAAAACTGTACCCTTTGTAATCGTTTTTTCACTTATTTCGCCATACTCTTTTCACGAAATTTGAATATCGGCGTAAAGTTGAATAATTGAACTTTATTATTATCTTTTAACCCATGAAAATAACAAGAAAACATTTAAAAATTTCACTTTGAAGACCTACAAATTTGGCAAAATTTGTCACATTTTTTTCCTCAAAACTACTGGTTTCCTAGAGTTAAAATTATTTTTTAAGCACCCTAACACCGTCCTCTTTTACTAAAAATTGCCATTCTTGAGATCGAATTGAATGAAGTAAAATCTTTACCATAGCGCTTTCTGTCGTGAAATGGTTGGCGAACTACAGTCTGATATGTTTCATGTTGCCATGTTACGTTGTGCCCCACTCCCCTCTATGCTATTTTGAAATTCTCTCTGGGTTACGTTCGAATTATTTTAAAAGTCAAGTCGGAAGTCCCATTTTGTAACATTTTGATTTCTTTCCAAATCAAAAAGTCGAAATGAACAATTATTGAACATACTGCGTAGCTTCCTGGAAATAATAAACAATTGCGAGATAAATACTATTTGACGTTCGCGTCAAAGCCAAACCAATATCAAATCAAAATTTTGTTAAAAATTATTTTAGACTGAGTTAGAAAAATGGATAGCCCAAATACGGCTAGAAGTTCTACCTCACTGGGGTCATTTAGCCAACTCTTGATGGTCTCTGGGAATGCACTGAGGCAATCCAGTACCACAGGTAAAAAACGGGCGAGCGCAACTTACTTGGCTTTACAGGAATCGGCCAAGGAGAAAATGGTAAGTTTATTCTTTGCTTCGATAATGTGACTGAAAATTTATAATTCAATTGAGATTTTCAATATATGCTGAGCACTTTCCCCGTAGCAAAAAATGAAAGAAAAGCGCAGCGATCGCTACCAAGAGATGCAGATGCCTGAGAGACAGATTTGTGATATGGTAGCCATCTGTTTGGACCTCGAGCCGAATGAAGTTATTGATGGCGTTATTGACGATGAAGCACATGTACAACTTCTTCATAATTTGATTAACACTCCTAAGCCTCAATGCGCAGTATTTCATTACCAGGACGGCCCACCCTACCCCATGGGTAAGAGCGTTACTTATTAAGATTTATGAAATAGATTATTAACAATCATTAACATTCCTTCATAAAAAAATAGTTTATACGGAGAAGGTCCACATCAGTGGCGTAACAACGCAGTACGAAATATGTATTCGAAAATTTCCCTGTGCCCTAAATCAAATTCTTAGCTTGCTGTGCGCATTTGAATCTCTATTTCTGGAAAGACCAGAAGGGATTTTAAATTAAATCTGAGAGGCTTTCGAAACGTCTAAACTTATACGCTTTAATTGAATGCGCAACATATTGCATAAACTTCATAGAACTGCTTCTAGTACCTTAAACCACAAAATTTACCTCAAAATGGTTTACAGACGATTTAAGTATTTTGTTTCAGTTGTGGACGTCACAAAGAATCTAGATTGAATATTTTTGGCGTTAAACCGTCAAAAATGCATTTACATCTGATCTAGAAGATTTAATGAAATTATATTTTTTTTCACAGAGAGTCACAGGACACACCTAGATTTTCCAACGTTTTACTGAAATTTTCCTATAATCATAAATTTTAAATGTTAGAACGAATCTAAAATAAAGATTTCGGCTGCTTTTATATAATTTTAGATTACCTAAAGTGCCTTAAAATCGAATCTAGAAACAAATGTAAAATTGTTTTTCTGCATGTATCACAGAAGACAAATCTATATTTTCCTAAATGTCAATTCATTTTCATTCATCGCTATTTGTTGTTGTGCATGGTGTCCCGTAAGTAATTATTCATAATTAAGATGCGTATAGATGCAGTGAAAATGTGAAGAAAGGGTCATATCAACATTGGGGCAAAAATTATTCCTTAAGAAATTATAACCAACGGAAGTGATAACTAGAGTAATTTTCTATTATATCCCAACAGAAAATACTATAAATATGAAATTTTGTATACGGGGTTTTTGGTAGGACAAATCGTTCGGCGATTACAGTGGCGTACGAAGTGGTTGAACTTTTTATGTAAAGTGCATATTTTTGTTATGTTAAGGGTTACTCTAGGTTTTGTTGTATACAATGCTTAAAAAGACGTTTTGGCTGAAAATACATTATTTCTTTTAAAATCGATAGATGAAGTCGTTTAGAAAATTTTTGTTATTCTACTACCCGATTACAGAATAATCTGCGCATTCGCCATTTATATAAAAATTAATTTGAAGAATAATTATCGGCAGTTGTTATAAATAAAATAGTTAAAATATAGCAGATTTATTTCAAATAGAGAAAAATCTCATCCCATAATTAACTGCAATATGAATTTTTGTCATTTATTTTGGAAGTCATAAATCCTAAATTTTTGGAGGTTTTGAATTATCGATTGAATCTAATTAAAGTTAGTATAAATTTAGAGAACAGTCAATCCTGCTAAAGTCACACTACTGGAATTTAATTATTTTTATTTATTTTATTTATTTATTCTGGAACTGTTGTAACTGAGTGCGTTTATTTTACTACATTATAAATAATAAAACAGTTTTAACTTTAAAATAGATTAAAAAATTTGTACCGAACAGACAAATACATAAGGGTCAAAAGGTAGTTAATAAAAATGTATTTATGTTGGATGTCTTGTAGTTCATTTATTCAAGATAACTTTGTAATATGAAATTATTATTAAAAGTATTGAATGTTGTTGTACATCACTGTTACTACCTACAATCGAAACAAGTTGCTCCAAGACAAAAAACGTAGAGTGGGTATCTTCAGGCTATATTTTATCGAGCAATTAGATCCATGTTATAATCTATATTTACCTAATCGGTCTCAAATGAAATCTAGAAGTTTTTTCGTTTTTACTTCATATACTAAAACGTCTTCAATCATACCGAAGGAAGATTCTAGAAGATTCGTTCAGTGGTGTTAATAGAATTTCTAAATGATATTTTTTTGGATGTACTCGTTTTTCGGGGTTCCAAGGAACGGTATACAACTTGCTCGTGGTAACCTAATTTTCTCAGAACCAAAACCAGTACCGAATTTTTAAAGGTTCAAAATTAATAGTTTTACACTGAGCTTTGTATTTTATTATTAGCCAAATAGTTACCTTAAATACAGTTAAACTTACAAATTTGTTTGAACTGTGATGTATGTTGTATATTTTTTCCAGAAAGTGGAAGAATGATGTTAGGCCAAAAAGGTCCCATCAAAAGGTTGTTCGTCACTAATGGTAAGAGTCTACCAATGACAGGTAAGATCATTGCAGTGTACAAATACCAGAGCGCAGTTCTCGACATGCGAAGTATTTTCGACGTAAGAACTATTTTATTTAGTTATTACTTGTCAGATTATACTTTTTCTGTTCTAGATTTGTTTCGTCCAAATAAACATGAGGAAGGGAAAAGCAAACACAGCTGCAGAAACACACCATCTCATCAAAGCTCTGATCAAACCTATGTTAACATTTTGTAAAGACTGGGGCGACCTTCCCAAAACTATAAGCGGACGACAACAAAGAGTCAATTTTAAGGGGGATTTTAACCATTTTTTGTCATTCCTGAACAGTAAGTGATGATTACTCATAATAAATTAAGATATGGCGAGATAGAGAGAGATATGAGAACCTGGGGCACAACTGGTACCAAATTAAATGAAAGGGTTAGGGTAAAGCGGAACAATAACAGCATAAGAGGTAATGCCGACCAACAGGTTCCTCTTCTCAAAGTAATCTGACACCATACTTGTGCGTTGTCCTGCAATGACGAACAGTGAAGTTATTGCATTGTTTTCCAAGTTACCGCTGTTGTTGCAATGAATATACTCATCTGAAGACGTGCTTCATATAGTGTGTTGTTCATAAAATCACCACAACAGTAACAACAAAACAACAAAATCGTTATGAACCGTCCCTGTCAAATATAGCTCCCATTGCTTATCTTTTAGGTTAAATTTACAAATATAAAATGTTTTTGGGGGTAATGCCGGTCGGTATGCTGGGGGTAATCGCATAATGGCCGGCATTAGTTCTTTCTTGGAAAATTGATTCATATTTTGAAATATGATCAACTTAATTATTTCGTCTATCTCTTGATCTCCTAGCAATAAGAAAGCTGTCTTTAACAACCAGGCAAAGACCAGTGGGAAAATGTAGTGTTGGGGGGGGTTGATAACAAAGAGGGAAACCAAAAGTTCAACTACAATTTCTAATGTAGAATGGTGAAATGGGGTTGCTGTTGGGGTTGAAAGTGTATTTTTGCGATTTACGTTCAAACGAAACCTCCTAGCGGAAAATGTCCAAGAGCAACGTTGTATATATTAAAAAGATTTAATGCTTTCACATATCATTTTTCAACATAACCTTGATTTTTTTACGAAAACGGCAAAAAACTGATTTTTTTGGTTTTTTATGTTCATCTCGCTCAAAAGTAATTCGATTTACATGAAATTGGCTGGTATATTTTTTGGTATTGAATTGCATTTTTCGAAAAAAAAAACATCTATATTCGAACAAATATGACTTGTCTGATTTTTTGACTTTCAATATGTCTGAAAGTGTTGTGTCAAAATTGATTTAACTATGATCGTTTTAAGCTATCCAACCAAATGGAAGATTTTTGCAATAGCTTTTTTACAAGGAAGGAACAACATATCGATTCCAAAGAATATCAAATTAAGAGAGATGTAACAGACCTTGATCAATAATCAAATTTTTTGAATCTTATGATTTATTTTCATCTGACATTGTTGGCGATACTACAATTGGGTACTATAATCACGTGAAGAAGGTGGAAAATCTATGAAATACATTATTGAAATTAGTTTTGGTAGCATTAAATTTCAAGAAAAAATAAAGTTTTACCTCCCAAAGCAGCCCAGCCACCAGTAAATGTTAACAGGGAGAATGTCTGATCAACCCTCTAGTATTCCTTCAATGAATTTAATTAAACATTTGCTACAAATATGCCATGAAAAGTTTTTGAAATATGAACACGCTCCATTTCCTCTGACATTCGGTGAATTTACAAGTGTTAATGCTTTACCAGCCCCTAACAATATTTTATATGTATTTTATGTGTTTTACATATTTACATGTTTTTCCTTCATGAAGTCACTGGGCAGAAGAATGATAATATTGAAGAAATTGTTAAATATTTGAATTATGCTCGAAACCATTATACAGCTAACAGTATTATTATATTCCTTGGGTTTTATACTAACAAGTTGTTATATAATGCTCTATAAATGGTTATGCAGTAAAACATACAGCAAACACTCCAGTCAGTGTTATGTATTTCGGACTCCTTAAATCTTTCTCCAAGCAGCTCTAATAATATCTGGTACTCATCTTTTTTATGATTATACCGGATAAATTGTTCCAACCCTCAGAAACTCTTCAGTGGATTTGATTCATATTACCATGAGATGCATATCTGCATTTATAAGTGACTGTTGCAGCACTACAACCCTTGGCTTTATTATTGGGATAAGTAGTTTGGTATACTTTTTAGGTCTCAGCCTGATGCATGATAGGTTAGTTATGTGTCTTATAAATGAGACATACGTCTTGGGTGTTAGTAGATATTCTATAGCTGACGCATTATATTTGGAATACCATTAGCATTTCAGTTGGGATTTTTAAATTTTGTTGGCTACGAATTTATTTCTAAAAAAAAAAAAAAAAATAAAATGTGAACAACGAATATGAAACAAAATTATGATAATAAGCTAAAATTTTAAAAATTCCAATAAATGCGTGATAAAATATCCTTTTTCATTTGTTCTCCATACATTTCCTCTGGAACCCTTTAGGAAATATTTCCAAATTTCTGAAAGAATTGTATAAAATTCCTCGATGTCTCATTTTTAAAATCTGTGATTCCAATTTCTCCAATAAAAACAATTTATAATACTTTTCCCCAACTTTAGGAGCAGTTTCTCAAATTACTTATATTTCTTTTCAGACACTCGGTCAGATTTGAGTGGAGTGGTCACCTTCAAATATGATCCAGAGTTGCTCGAAGCTATTTCAGGGCCGCAAAAAGATAAATCGTTTTTCGACAAAGATATCATAGAACGAGTACAAATGACAGTTCGAACCTGGCACAAACTCATCGAACGGGTGAGAGTTTTATAAGACTAGAAAGTTATATTTACTTTATTTTTCACAATTCTGAGGAAACATTTCAAATTATTTGCTTGATACAATTTCTATATTCTAGTTAGTCTGTATTTGTATTCATTCAGCAATTTAGATATATTGCGATTTAATTTTTTAATCTAGAGTATAGAAAATGTGTATATTTCTCATATATTGGTCTAATCTGTTTATATTCTTTCAGTGTCTTGTCCAAAACAAACAATTGCGAAGGGAAGATGAGAACGTCGGGCCAAATGTAGAAATTAGACATTGGAGGAAACAATTGGCACGATTTACATCTTTAGTGGAGTTTCTGGAAAAGGACGATTGCAAGAATTTTATAGATTTTTTGGGATACATCAACGACAAGGAAGTACTTCAGGTAAATGAGAAATGTAGAAAAAATAATAAAATGTAAGAATGTGGCCTTGATAAGGTCACAGTGAAAATGTTACGATTCTGCTTGCCGGCAATAGGACCTATAAACGTTTGTGTGGAAACGGGATATTTTCCAGAACAGCGGAAATATATTATAGTTGAACCACTTCCTAATATACCTGAGCTTAAATCTTATAGCGACATCCGTCAGACAAGTATTGTACCAACAATTTCGAAAATTCTGGAAAAAGTGGTCTCAAAACAGGTATATAACTTTGTAACTGAAAATGATATCATTTTTTCGTAAGCGTTTAAGCACCACTACATTACTGCTAAGTATTACTGATCACATAATTAGCGCTCAAGAAAAAGGTATGTCTACTTCAGTAATTTTGCTTGATTATTCTAAATCCTTCGACACCATTGATCATGATCTCTTGTATGCTAAATTGACGTATTATGGGCTTCATTCTACTTCTTGTCAATTTTTTCGAAATTACCTAGCTACTCCTATGCAAAGTGATCTTATAGACGGAGTAGCTTCAAACTTTGTTTGTATTACCTCGGGAGTCTCACAGCGATCTGTTCTTGAGTCACTACTCTAACTCATTTATGTTGCAGACGACAAAGTTTGTTCATCATTGCAAATTACACTCCTTTGGTGACGATATTCAGTTATACTACTCTTACACTCCCGAAATGTTTCGATCTGCTGAAGACTGTATTAACCAAGATCTTTTATCCATAAAATCGTACTTGTATGCGCATAACCTTAAAATAAATCCAGAAAAATGTAGTATTATGATATTTGGCCACTCCCCTCTAGGTCATAACTCGAAATCAAAAGCATTAAGGAATATGATTGATGACACACCATAAAGTTATTTGGTAGTAAAAAAAAATTAGGTATCATTTTGGCCGGAGGCTTAGGTTTGAAGAACATATCGCAATATTGACAAAAACGTCGTACTTAGTTCTTAGACAGTTATATAGGAATCGATTCGTTCTTAACCTTGAGTTGAAAAAGAAACTTTGTAAAAATCTAGTTCTCTCTAGACGGTCATACGGTTTCATTGAATACTGTCCATACTTGTACCAGTCTACTAAAAATCGGTTGCAAAAATTCAAAATTACTGCGGTGGATTTATCTACAAACTACGGAAATACGATAGATTCTCGGTCAAGATTACTGAGCTAAAATGGCTTATGTTGGACAACCTTTTTAAATTCCAGATGAGCATCACGATGTTTTGAATCCTATCCACATCTAACCCCCCATATTTCGAAAAAAATTGATATTCCGAGGTGATAAACAATAATTAAATATTAAGCATACTGATATCTTATCAATTCCAAGCTATCATCTTGCCTGCTCCCAAAAAATATTTCATACATTGCTGCTACAATTTTTAATTCATTACCCTCTTACTTCAAAAAGAGGTCACTACGTTATCTTAAAGTTCATTATGAGGCCTACTTCATTAATTCTCACAAGAAGTGCATGCAAGGAACTCAATAATCGAAGTGTGTCAGTATAATTTTGAAAGGATGTAAATTGAGTTAACAATCGTTTCATTAATTTTAATTCTACCACCAGATATCTCTAAATTTAGCCTTTTATATATTTTAAATTAAAAAATTTATTTTTTCATAAGTTACATTTAATTTTCATTAAATAATTCTATTAAGTAAATATCATGTTACTTTCCTTATTATATAAATTTCATGGGGATTAAGTGGGAATAGCTTGAGCTAGACTTCGCCCTCTTAATTGTAACCTACATTATGAATGTGGTACCAAAAAATCGGTTATTAGTGTTAATATTATTGTTACGTTACTGATTTGACTGTAATTGGCACTGGTTGCCAACACCTGAATTGAGTAAATGTAAACTAATCAGCGGTGACTTAACTATTTTATTTATATCTATTTACACTAGAAATATATGAAGAGGCCACAATTCCTCGTTCCTAAATTGACAAATGTTCATGAGTGTTCGACACCGTCTTCGAAGTGAGTGTCCCTTTATGTGTCAGTCTCCAGGATTCTGATGATATGAGTGGGGGTGGTCACCGATTTCCCTCACGGTAATTGGTCAGGTTATCCACCCTTCTCACCTTTTCATTTTAATCGGGTGGAAAAACCCGCGGTACCTGAGTTAAACCTTCGGGTAGATTCCTGGAGACCAACACTTATCGGGGTTTGTCCCGCCGTCGTCGTTAAATTTACAGTATAGTTAAAAGAAGATTATAAAAGCGAATGTTATTTGAATACCTTAGAGGTGATTAAGACTAAGATTTCAAAGAATATTTTTACAACAGCACAACACAGAAAGAGGGTAACAAAAGTGATAGCAAGGTAACGATTATACACAGTTGGGAAAGTTATTCACAAAATATTTACAATACACTGAACATGCCGCCCGCCTTGAAAACTTTTGAAAAGTTTTTAACACATATTAATCAAGCGGTAGCGGACAAATTTTTGTTACACTACGTTTATAAATCGCGCCACGAAATTGCACTGAAACCACTCGCACCACATTGTCGTTTCCCGGATGTGTCTCAACGATTCTGCCTAGTGGCCACCTGAGAGGTGGAACGTTGTTCTCCTTTACTAGAACCAATGTTCCGGGTTCTAGTAGTCGTGAATCCTTGTGTAGTTTCCACTTGGTCCTAGTTTGGAGTTCAGAAATGTATTCTGTGCTCCACCTTTTCCAGAAATGCTGCGTCATCTTTTGCACCCTTTCATAGTGCGATAGGCGAGGCTCTGCTACCAGGATGTAGTTTGTATCTGGCAACGTCGTTAGTGGCTTCCCGATTAAAAAATGAGCTGGGGTTAAGGGATTAAGGTCGTTTGGGTCTGATGATAAGGGACACAAGGGACGTGAATTTAGGACTGCTTCTATTTGTGTCAAAAATGTTGATGTTTGTTCAAATGTAAGGAGAGCGTTCCCTAGTATTCTACGTAGATGTGATTTGGTCGACTTTATACCCGCTTCCCACAGTCCTCCAAAATGGGGTGCATTAGGAGGATTGAAATGCCATTGAATATTGTTTTCACATGAAAACCGTTGAATCATGGATTGATTTTTTGAAATTTCTATCAACTGTCTTAATTCAGAATTGGCACCTACAAAATTTTTTCCATTATCCGAGTAAATTTTTTGAGGTACTCCACGTCGAGCTACAAATCGGCGTAAAGTAGCAAGAAATGCCTCACTTGACAGACTGCTAACAAGTTCCAAATGAATCGCCTTTGTAGAAAAGCATATAAAGAGACATATGTAAGATTTTTGAGTAGTGTACTTTCTTGTACTTATATCTTTAATTAAAATAGGACCAGCATAGTCAACACCTACATTATAAAACGGTGATTGTTGAAATCTAGAGGATGGAAGGTCTCCCATAATGTGTGACATTGGCTCTGGTTTTGTTTTGAAACATTTAATGCATTTTCGAACCATTTGTCTACATACACTCTTTCCTCCTATTACCCAATAAGTTTCACGTAGTGAATACAATAACGTATTTGCCCCACAATGAAGTAATCTTTCATGATAACTTCTAACAATTAATTTAGTAAGAACACTATGTTTAGGTAAAAGTATGGATCGTTTTGAAACGCGTTTTTTGTTTTCAAAGCCTTTTAAAACATACCGAATTGTATCTAACGAGGAATTCCAGTAAATTCCTAAGGTTTTGACTTGATTGTCACCAATTTGTAAAATTTCTGATGAGTTAATATTTGACAGTGAGGGTTCATTTGACAGCCACTTACGCAAATTAAATCCTGCACCACTCAAAACGGTGGAGATGTTGTTTTTAATATCAAATAGTGATTCTTTAGTTGAACTTCCTGTTAAAAGATCATCTACATAAAAATCGTTTTGAATGATATTTGCAATTTGGGGAAATTCACCCTTAACACTGTCACCTAATTCGTGTAAGCAACGAATTGCCAAAAACGGCGCAGACGTTGTTCCATATGTGACTGTTTTAAGCTCATAACATCTCAATTCTTCTGATTGATTCGGTCGCCAAAGAATCCTTTGATATTTTTGGTCGTCAGGATGTATTAATATTTGTCGATACATTTTTTCGATGTCTCCAGTTAACACGTATTTATGTTGCCTAAATCTAATCAAAATTGAAAATAAATCTTGTTGTATTTTTGGACCCACATATTGAATTTCGTTTAGTGATACACCGCTATTGGTTTTCGCAGATCCATCAAAAACTACTCTTATTTTTGATGTTGCACTACTTTCTTTAATTACCGCATGATGTGGTAAATAGAATGCATTACTGATGTCCGTTTCGCGCACCAGACTCATGTGCCCTAATGACTCATATTCATTCATGAAATGTGTATAATCTTCTGCTAGAGAGTTGTTCTTCAAAAATTTTCTTTCTAAATATCGGGATCGTTTTAAAGCAGTTTCCCTTGAATCACCTAATTTCGATGGGTTATCCTTGAAAGGGATTTTGACTATAAACCGACCGCTAGGATTTCGTTTCACCGAATTTTGAAATAAAGTTTCACACACTCGTTCTTCGTTTGAATAGGTATTGCGATTCGTTAATTCCTCAATCTCCCAAAACTTAGAAATCTGACTATCTAGTGTTGACTGAGCAAAATTTGAAATTGTTTTGTTCTCTACTAGGGAATTTAAATTTAAATCTCCTGCAATGATCCAACCAAAAAGTGTTTTATGTAGAATTGGTTGATTTATACCTAATTGTAATCGACCTACACATAACAATTCCCAAAATATACTTGATCCTAACAACATGTCGATTTTTCCTGGTTTGTAGAATTGATCATCTGCTAATTTGATATTGCCAGGGATATTTAATAGGTTTGGATTAATTTCTGTTGTCGGTAAAGTGTGAGTAATGTCAGGTAGTACTAAACAATCCACAAATGTTTGGAATGAATTAACGTTTGATTTAATGTTAATGTTCGTTTTAAACTCTACTTTTGCAACACTTTGACTTATTCCAATAACTGAGAAATTAATGCGAGATAAATTCAGATTTAGTTTTTTAGCAAGTTCCATTGTTATAAAGTTAGATTGAGAACCACTATCTAATAATGCTCTAATTTTATGCGAATTTCCACAACGATCTTTTACTTGAACACACACAGTTGATAACAACACATTTTTATTAAACATTTTATTATGATTGCAAACACCCTTATCAGAATCATTTGAAGTTGATGATTGTTCACTATCGTTTAGTGCAATTGTTTGGTTAGAATTAATTTTGGAATGATTTTCTACGTTTTTATTAAAATGCAACAACGTATGGTGATTGCCTTGGCATTTTTTGCATTTTGTTGACCTACAATCTTTCACATTGTGACCAGCCCTTAAACAATTAAAGCACAATTTTAATTTTCTGATCTCATTCACACGTGATTCTATGGTAAGTTTTAAAAAAGTTGGGCAGTTAAAAAGAAAATGCGGATTTGAACACAATAAACAACCTTGATTATAAGTTGAATATGATTGACCCTGATATTGAGATGATTTTGTTTGTTTATGGTCAATCTTGTTTTTTGTCTGAAAAATGTGTGAAACGTTTTCCAGAGCTGTGCATTTTTTATTCAGAAACGACTTCAGATCAGTCATGTCTGGATAATCACCTACTATGTCGAATAGTTCCCATTCGCGTCTAGTTCTTGAATCAAATTTGTTAATTAAAATGTGTATCAATAAAACATCCCATTTCTCCGTGGGCAAGTTTAATTGTTTCAGCGATCTCAAATGTTTTAAGGTAGTATCTAATAAATAACGAAGTGATTCTAATGATTCCTTATTCATAGTTGGAATATCGAAAATGGCTTGTACATGATCATAAATTATTAATTTGTGATTCTCATAATGCTCACACAAAACTCCCCAAACAACAGGATAATTGTTTGCAGATATCTCATAATTTGCAATTACTTCGGCAGCTGAACCTTTCAAAGAATTTACGAGATGTCTGAATTTTTCGTAATCTGATCTTTGTGAGTTATGCACTAAAGAGACAAACGCATCCCGAAAAGTGATCCATTTGCTAAATTGACCATCAAATGATGGAATGTTTAATGTAGGTAATCTGAAAGATACTTCATTGTTCTCAATCTTAGCACTACTTAATTGATTAATAGTTGAATTCGATTCTTTAATGAACACATTTAATTTACGTTTAATGTAAAAATAGTTATTCTCAATTAATTGAATATCAGCCTCATCAGGCTCTTCATCTAGAACGTCAATAGCATCCTGTGCAAGTTGATACTCAGAAAATGCTACTTCTAAATAAGAAAGGCGATTTTTTACATCTGAAATAATTTCCTCAGTAATTTCAATTGACTCGAGACTATCTACGAAGGTTTTAATACGTGTAATACGCGCCTTTGCAGCGCTGCGTTTTGTCACTAATTGTTTTCTCTCCTTATCCATTTTTAACACAAATAAAAGCAAAGGAATGAAGGATAAAGGACTTACCAAGGAAGCTCGTTATTTCAGCGTTGATGATACCGTGGTCACCTCCTGACGATCCTTTCGTTGGGATGGGCAGCTTTCGGAGACCAGGCGACTGTTGACACTTGGAGTTTCTTCTTTTGTTGGACGATATGTACTACGAGTACACCACACTTGACGAGGATATTAAGCAATCTTAATCATCCGGCTCGAAGGACCATATGTTACGTTAATGATTTGACTGTAATTGGCACTGGTTGCCAACACCTGAATTGAGTAAATGTAAACTAATCAGCGGTGACTTAACTATTTTATTTATATCTATTTACACTAGAAATATATGAAGAGGCCACAATTCCTCGTTCCTAAATTGACAAATGTTCATGAGTGTTCGACACCGTCTTCGAAGTGAGTGTCCCTTTATGTGTCAGTCTCCAGGATTCTGATGATATGAGTGGGGGTGGTCACCGATTTCCCTCACGGTAATTGGTCAGGTTATCCACCCTTCTCACCTTTTCATTTTAATCGGGTGGAAAAACCCGCGGTACCTGAGTTAAACCTTCGGGTAGATTCCTGGAGACCAACACTTATCGGGGTTTGTCCCGCCGTCGTCGTTAAATTTACAGTATAGTTAAAAGAAGATTATAAAAGCGAATGTTATTTGAATACCTTAGAGGTGATTAAGACTAAGATTTCAAAGAATATTTTTACAACAGCACAACACAGAAAGAGGGTAACAAAAGTGATAGCAAGGTAACGATTATACACAGTTGGGAAAGTTATTCACAAAATATTTACAATACACTGAACAATTATTGTTATTAAATATAAGGTGTTGTTATATTTTTATGACAGCAAAGTATACAACTAGAAAACCCTTGATTTTACTTCAACTTTATTGAGTGTTCGTTTTATATGGAAGAAGTTTGCGAGAAACGATGCAAATATTTGGAATTATTGTCATCATCTACACATACATACGTCAATTCACAATTTGCATGTGTTTTCTATAAATATTATATATTTTGTAATGAAACAAACGACTTTCTCAATCCCTGTTCTCTGACCGATTGATCAAGGTGTAGATTTAATTAACAGTATTTCTAACGATAACGGTGTAATCTTTCCTGAAATTAAATTGTTTTTCAGATTTGGAAGAAACACGTTTTGGCTGTGTACGAGACAAAATACGAATGCAGTGACAACCTAAAGTACCTTTATTCCTTGGAGGAATATTGGCTACCCCTCTATAGATTAGATCCACCGGACTTGTCGCAGCATATAGCTCCCATTTTGTACGCAATTAGAATGGCATTTACCTCTTCCCGTTACTACAATAGCACTTCAAACGTCACTGCTTTACTAGTGAAAATCACTAATCAAATCATACTGAAATGTAAGAATTACCTGAACTGCAGGGGCACGAGGACCGTCTGGAACCAACCGAAAAAAGATGTCTTGGAGAAAATTAAGGTACCTACATTAGTTAAGTTTCTATTGCACGAAATATGCGGGTTTGATTTTTGAAGGTCTGCCTCGATCTATACATGAAGTACTACCAGTGCTTCAAGCGCACCAGGAGGGAAATGGAAGAGGCCGGCGAGAAATCCTTTGATTGCTCGGAAATGCACGTTTTTGGGAAATTCGAGACGTTTAAGACTCGCGTCGAGCAAATTGTCTACGTCTTGAACACCTCCATGAAATACTCGATCTTACAGTCGAGTACCATAGAAGGTATCGATTTTTTTGCCAATAGATTCATCGAGTTCCACCAAAAGATCACGTCACAAAAGTACGATGTGCTGAACCATCGTCTTCGCATTTTTAATCGTCATTTCAAAGCGTACAAGAAGAATGTAATTAGAACAGAATGGAAGCTGGAGGAGTTCGTGGGAAGATCTTTGGAGAAAATGAGTGATGTCGACAATGTGTTGAGGTTGTTGCACAGGTACAAAGAACCATTTTACAGGAATTTGCTTTTGGTGTAATACTCACCAAAAGATGCGTATAGATATAACCGCAGTTACGAAAAGATGTCCTTAGAAAGGAAAGGTCCTTTTCTAGGAAATTACAACTCTTTTAACTGACCTTATCCTACTCCTTTAACTACAAGGTTAGTTTTTTCTAAAGATAGATTAAGATTCTTAAGATAGATCTCTTCTAAAGAAGAAATTAAGATTATTTCTTTAAGGAATGGTATTTGTTGTACCGAGTTTTTTCTTGGTGTGACAAATCATTGTGTGGTACTAAAAATGTGATGTGTAATAGAGTGGCGAGCGAGATATTTTTACTTAATAAGATATTCATCTTTACAATTGATAAATTAAACCGTTTAGGAGGTTTCATGCGAATGTATTGTTGGACTACATTATAAGTAGCATTCACCATTTTCACAAATCTCGAATTTTAAGGGTAACTCTCAGTATTATTCCTAAATTAATGCGAAACAATTCTAATATTAATACAATTGAACTAAATCATCGATTAATATCTAACCATGAATAACTTTGATATATATTTTTAAGTATTATTTTAGAAGTTCTGAAAGTCGTGTGCAATGTACATGTGCTGTAGCACAAGAATAGAGATATAGTCAGAAGAGAAAGTCACGCCTAATTCTATTGTCCTTAGTACAAAGTTTTAAAGGAGCTTGGCACCAAATCTTGGAGGAAAAGTCAGGGCGGGATTTAAATAAATTTCGCTCTGAGTAAATATTACAGGGCAGGATTGTAAGAAAGTTCATGCTATCACTTTTATCTCGCAAGTACTTTACTAAAATCATAAAGTATAAATTAATAACAACAGATATTATAATAAAGAAAATATGATCATAATTTATATGCAATAATTAATTTCAACTGTACATGGTATCTACAAGAATATATCGATTGTAAACATTTTTCCTATTGAATATTGCGTCTAAAAATAAAATGTTTTAGCAAAAGAGGACAGGAATCTCGTCAAGTTTGCCTCTTCACAAAGCTAATTTTCAATATTCTCAAGAGTTACTTTTACGCGGTTAACGACAGTATTGAGGTTTTTGTGACCAACTACACGGTAATAATAAATTTCACTGAAACACAGTGTTTAATGTAAAAAAATAATGTCGAAAAAGACATAGAGGCATGAAAAAACAGTGTTAAGTGGGCAAGAGGTAGGAAAATGTGTTGCGGGTACAATTAACGATTATTCGAAAGGGCCAGGAAACTCCCCCACTGCACAAATATTACATTGGCCTGGTAAGGAGGTGTAATTACCTCCCGATTCGTATTATTAAGACTGTCGATTTCCTAACAGTTGGTGAATTTTTCATACAACAAATATTGTTAAAGTTGTGTAGGTTACAATAAAACACTACTAAAGTAAACACTACTAAAGTACAAATACTACTTGAGTAAAATGAGCCTTTTGTTGGAAACCTACTAAATAATTTAACCCAAGCATTTTAAAAGAATTTGCTACTTTGCTAGTGTATGCACTACTTTATAAATTTTCTAAGAAGGAAACGAGCAGAGCCAAGCAACCTAACTTGATGGCATTTTCCTGACATTTCCAAGCCGTCGACCATTACTTTTTAATATTGTTATTATTAGTCGCAGTTTAGTACTATTTCTAGTAACATTTTAGGGCATGATTGGTTTCGTGGAATATAGGTATTGCCATATATAGGAATAATTGATTTCTAAAGTAATTTAACACCATATAAATTAAGGCATATGATTTTACCTGTTAATCTTACACTTCCTATCGATGTGTGTGTTTTGTGCTGTCAAAGCTTGTGGCATTTAGTGAAAATGGTGAAAATGTGGGAACCTCAATATATCGTGATCTATATATGATAAGGTGAAACCTCGTGTGAAAATTGATAGCATATGTTTAGAAGATTCTATAGATATTGTAGGAAATGAAATTGATGACTGCCCATTATTACAATAAATGATACAAATCCATAAGTTTGTGGGTCGAGGAGAAGTGGGGCTAAAAGGAAAATATTTTTTTTCTCTCAAAAAGTAGAAGCAAATTCAAAAAAAGTTTGGGGGCCAGCTTTCTACACATTTTTCGCTCGAACAATGATTATTTTTTGATGAGTTACGACATATAGGAAGACAATATATGCGCAAGTAATGGCACGCACGAAGAAGATGACATTAGAAAAGAAACCAAAACAACACGAAGTATTAAACGCACGGGAGGGGATGAAGAGCATTTTGGAAAGATTTCGAAGCTTGGCAATTTGTCAAAATTAAGTCGGTAGTTTAAACAAAAGAAAATAAATCATTTTAATCATACTGTGTAACAAACACTAGAGTAGTCCATAACAGAACAAGAATATGTTCCTTTTCATTAAATGCACTGCCATTTCGCACGTCCACATATTAAAATTCGTATTTTTATTGATGCAGAACAATTTACCAGAGTCACCAGGGAACCCTCATATATAGGAAGGGTAAACTTCCTAGGAAAACATTTTGGGATCAGTATTTATATGAACTTCCCGTTATGTACGGACCTCAACTGTATATTCCATAATTATTGGCCAGTACTTATGGAACACCCCCTATACAGTAACAACAAATTGTTTGCGGCTGGTGCCGCTTCTCGCATCCTAGCTTTCAACGCTTACAATCTCTCCAATCTTCTGTCTGTAGTCCCCTACCTTCCAATGTATGCCTTAACTCATTCTCTCCATGAACTACTCAGTCTACCTCTTTTTTTTTACGAATGATAGAGGTCCAGTTTAGCAGTCGATTTGGCCAATGTCGTTCTTCCATTCCTTCGATACGTCTTTAACATTTTAATCCTTCACATTCTATCGTTTCTGTGATGTCAGTAACTATACCCATTTGTTCTCTAATTTCAATATTTCTTACTCTGCCCCTTCTAGTTAATTGGCAGCACCTACACCAAAAATTCATTTCCATTGCTTCTCTTTTGGAAATGTCTTTTTTATTTATTATCCATAGCTCTGAACCATACGTAGCAATACTTTCGTTATGCTTTTACACAATCTAAATTTTGTATTCTGAGTGATGTGGCTTTCCAAAGTATTCCAGTTACATGACGTATTTTTGCCTTGCCTTGCCCAATTCCAGTTGTAATTTCTGTTCCATTTCGACCATCATTTGAAATACTTACACCCAGGTACTTATATGTATCAGTGTTTCTGATTTCTGTGTCACGTAATTCTATATGATTTCCTTCACTTCCTACCACTACATGCTCTGTTTTTAATGGATTAATTGTCAATCCTCATTTAACACATTCTACGTGTATTTTTCGAAACATGTAGTGTCAGTATTGTGTAGTGAAAAATGTCATCTTCGACTTCTGCAAGTATTACTTGGTCACCTACAAAATGCAAGCTATATTCGGATCGGGATACCCATCGGTTCGCACTTGCTTCTCCAGGTTTCCAACACCCCCTCTAAATATATCTTAAAAAGTGTAGGTGCAATGCAATAGTGTTGGCGTAGTCCTTTCCTTACATCTATTGATTTTGTTACCTTTTGTCCAATGTTTATTGAACTCGTTATACCGTCGTATAAGTCTCTCGCAGCCTTACTGTAAATTAGTGGAATTAACTTGCTTTGAATGCTTACCACAGCTTTGCTAATGGGAAGCTATCATGCTTTTTGAAGATCAATAAATATCATATTTGTCTCCATATTGTGTTTTAGCCGTTTTTTTATCGTTTGTTTTAGACAAAATACATTATCCACACACGAACGAGCGGCTCAAAAACCGCTCTGATCTTCAGCGTCTTCCCAACAATTTTCAATTCGGCTTTTAGTTATCTTCCCATACAACCTATAAACTGAATTAGTTACGCCAAGCCCCCTGTAATTTGTACATTTCTTTCTATCCCCTTTACTCTTGTAGAGGTTGCTGATATAAACAGTTTTCCATTCTGATGGTAGTTCGTCGCCTCATAGAACAAATTAAAGGTATAAGACAATAACTGGAATAATTTTTCAGGGCCATGTTTGAGTAGTTCTATGGGTAATCCCTCAGGTCCGGGAGCTTTTCCACTCTCCATTCTGTTGACGTGTTCTTTTATTTCTTCTGATGTTATTTCAAGTACTTCGTAAAACGAAATATTTCTTTCATTGCTGATATCCCGAAATTCCGCTGGATCTTCTGTGAATATTATTTCATAATAATCTATCCAGTCCTGTGGAAGAATTAAGTTTAGTCTACTGCGTTCTATACTAACTTTCCCACTACCTTTAATTGTCTTCCAGGCTTCTTTTTATCTAGTGCTACCCAAAAGATTTTCTTCTCTCTGGCAGACTTTATTCCACATCTTAATTTTTTGCGTTATTTATCACTTCTCCCGTATTCACTTCGTTCTTTAAAATGTTGTACTGTTGTTGGTCATATCTATATATTGTTATAACTATCTTTCTTCCTTTTGACAATATCTTCTATATCTTTATTCCACCATTCATTTCGGGTTTTTCTACTGTTTGTTTTCCAGAGGTGTATTGTAAACTCGATTTAAGTCAATCAATTTTTAAAATTGACAAAAATACTTAACTAATATAACGAGTTTAATCAAAATAAGTGTAAGCCAGTGTACCATCTGGTTTTAACGTTCATCAAGCTTTATAAGTTTCCACTGCTTCTATTACTATTACGTTTTGTTGTATCTTAACTTTTCTAGATTTGAAAAATTAAACCTTGAATGTCTACACCTCGAAGAGAGATACCTAGAGGCGATGTTGATGTTTCACAAAGAAATTGAAATTTTAAGAGATAGATACAATGAGGAAAGGCAAACTCCCCTTCTGCCTAGGAACATGCCACCTGTTAGCGGTAGAATAATGTGGATAAGGCACTTTTATAAGAGGCTCGAGGAGCCGATGAACATTTTCAAAACCAAAAATAAAGTAGGTATTAAAACAGTATTCAATGGAAGGTGTTAATCACATTTCTTTAGGTAATGAGGCACCGGAGGACTCAGAAATGCATTCAGCTATTCAATGCAATGTGCATGGTATTCATTTATTATGAGAACATCTATCACGATGCTTGGTTTACATTTTCAGGACAGGTAAATAAATTATATCACAACTTGCTAAAAAGTTTGTTTTAAAACAATACTTGTTTTAGGTTAGGAATTGTTTACTGACACCTATCCTGAAGAAACATGAGAAAACTAAACGATATGAAGTTAATTTCAATGTGTACATTGAGGAGGTTATTAGGGAAGCTGAGTATATGTACAAGTTAGATCTAGGTAAGGGATATTTTGAATTACTCTTTGCTGTTATAGTTAGGGACTATTTGATTTAGCTACAGTATATGATTTAGCTACAGTATAAGATGCGCTCTTTGCAAATCGTTCAAGAACCCATCGGGCGTCTTTTGATTAATTTCTTTATAACTTAACACCGTTTAACTTTCCACTGAGAAACGCGTTCTTTTCATTAAGTTTACAAGTTCTTAAGTGAAATAAAATAAAAATTATTCTTGTTAGTAGGGTTAATCAAATGTCGGTTACTTGTTAATAAAAGTGTATTAAATAAAATTTGTTAGTATTAACTAAATAGCTAAGTGAAATTGTAAAGATTAAAAAAATCACTATACTAGGATTCATGAAGGTAAGGAGTAATGAAAAGACGGAATTTATATCTGTTCACTAAAGTTTTAAAAATTATACATCGTTCCTATTGACTATTTTTCTAGGCAATTTTCTATAAAATTAACAAAGAAACGATTAAAAAATATAGAGTTCCAATTAGTTCAAATAATTTTCCTACAAATCAAATCAAATGGGACCAATTACCCAGAAAAAATCACATACAAGCTGAAAAATTTCCGACTTTTCCTTTTTGTTTGAGTTTTGCATTTAATTCTAACAAATTTTTTTTCTACTTCAGAAGGTGCAATTTCGATAGAACATTCAATATCGTACAAAAAACCTAATATGTGTGAATACTAGAAAATCGTAGATTTTGAGTTATAGGCAAAAAATCAAAAAGTGGACATACCCATTCTTAAAAATGAAAAGCTGAATTAGTAGCACTTTGTGTTTTTTCATATTTATGTGTCAAAAAAATGTGTTCAATGACATAATTGCTCTTACGATTTCGTTGCCTATTACCGCTTTTATTTCCTAGCTTAGAAATGTCAGTTATCCAGAAAAATCTATATGGCTTTGATCCAAGAATCCTATATTCTTGTCAATTTCCAGAAACTGAGATTTTAACTAAGCAACTAATGCAAGAATCGGTCTTCTTAACAAATTTCTGTAGTGCTCCAAAAGATCTAATGGACATTCTTCAATATTTTAAACATCCACCCATTTAAATCCACACTTAGTAGATTTTCCAAAAATTTAGTTAATTGTTAGCAGAATTCATGAAACTATGGAATAGTAAAATAGTGGAATTTATAACAACTCCAAGAAATCGACAATTATAAAAGTGATGGTGTTACAGTGGCAACCCCTGACTATTTTAAATTTTAGTTTGTTAGGACTCCCCAGTCTCCATATGCCACTTCTGTATCTCCCAATCTTGTGGTTGTAAGTTTCTTTCATACATACCTGATTCAATTTTTTGATTCCAAGAACGTTCAGGTCGACCTCGTTTACATGTCATTAGTTGTCCACTGCATCACTTGTATAGGTATTTTCTGATCAGTCGTTCGTTGTACATGTCCATACCAAAGAAGATATTATTTTTCACCTTCATTATTTCTCGTATGTTTTGTTTCTAATTCTGTCTAAACGGGAGATTAGGCCAGATCTTCGTCAACAGTCTATCTCAACTGCTAAAAGCTTCTATTTTTAGCTTTCGTTTAGACACCTCTGAGCCGTATAGCATTACCACTAAGCACTGGATTTAGTGATACAACTACTTTTCTGCATTTACTAATTTATTCTTCGATTTTCTTTTCGCATCTTCATTTACTTGTGATATTTACCCCTAGATATTTATATCCTTCACAGGCTTCATTCATTACGTTCTTATCAAGTGCCAAATCTTCTAACTCACCACCAACGCATTTCTATCTCGTCTTCTTTTGGTTTAGTTCCAGTCCATGTTTCTCGTATTGTTCACTTAATGTATTAAACATGTATATATTTTTCCACAAGTATTGTACACCGAAAACCCAATACGATGAAGTCGTTAAATTTAGACCTCTTGTAAAAATTATATATTAAAAATGCAAACAAAAGCATCCAATGATTTCCTGTTGGCAATAAAATTTGTCGTGCATCAAAGTCTGCCGCCGTTCCTGTGTGTTGCTAGCCATTCTTCTCGGCGCGATGTAATGGGAGATCCGCGACTCGTGTCGCTACATGCAAACCGTTCCTGTGTTAAACATTTATAATTATACAATAATATAAGTATTGGTATAATGTGTTAATAGCCCAATATGAGATTTAAAAAAGTAATAGTAAATCCTATAATGGAAATGTTGTACAAAGAAAAGTTTACTTCGGAGGTAACTTTGCAAACAACTTTGACACTATAGCAAATTCTTCTCAACTTAAATTGAAATAAATATCTTCTAGGATACAATACGAGTAGTCTAAAATTCATTATCAAGTAGCCAAAGAAAAAGAACAACATTTTTTAAATTTCGTAAAATATAATTCTATATCTCAATTAATAGTCAAGAATAATGGAAGAATGTTTGTTTAAATCAAACTGACACTTATAATGCAAGATGTAAAATTAAAGCATAAACGTACATGCAATGAACAAATTATCATAGTATAACTATAAGCAAATAAATGAAAAATTACATCAACAATTACAATTTTCATAATTTTTTTAATTTCCTTCGCAGATTATTCAGGAATATACTTTCAATGCTCTATCACATACTAATAATTTATTATTACTAATAAATACTAATATTTAAGTGGTAGTATTAAGTAATCGTAATGCTAAATTGGTTCTCTTATCACAACGTCTCTTGTGTACGAACAATCAAATGACACTAAGGTTGTAGGTTCGTAAATAGTCAATCTTGAAGGGTTCATTCCTTTTACATTTTCCTCTTTAACTAAACTTTGCTTTGAATCCATAACAACTTTGAATTCTTTTCCAAGCTGTGCCTGACGTGGGTCAAGTCCTCGTCTTCTGCAAAGAGAAACTCCTGAACTCCAAAGAGGTTGTCCGAGCGCTGGTCATAAGGAACGACAGGATCAGGATAAACATCCCCCCGTTGTTCCTCCCGATGATGAGGCCGCTGATGATCAAAATGGAGAACGCGTTCATGCCCGGGTTCTCCACGATAACTTGGACCTCGATGAGGATACCGAAGTATTGCGAGGAGGTGACGAACGTGTTGGATTTCATCGATATGTTCGCCAAGGAGGTGAAAGATATGAAGGAGGCGAGGGTAGATGAGGTTTTGGAAAATATTTCCAACACGCTGCTGGTTAACTTGCCGGCCACTGCTGTGAGCCCTTCTGAGCTTTTGGAGATCAATGTTCAGCATAAATTGAAAATGGGTAAGGATTTAATATATCAAATTTTATTGTGCAACTAGCAGGATAAACCCGGTGTTGCCATAGTAATTATATACACTGCTTAGCAATTGAAGTAGATATTAGAAGAATATTTAAATTACCCTTGCGGATGTTTGAAATAAATAGAAGTCAGATACGTTAAACACACGTTATATTCATTGGCAATATTTGACAGATAATAAAAGCAAAATAAATTAATTTTCAACAATAATTTATAATGATTAAAAAATTCAAGGAAAGCCATAATAACAAAACTGTTTTATTGCTGCGCTTACAGTATCTTTATAAACCATTTCATACCTTGTTGGACCGCCTCTGGCTCGCCTTTATGGTGTTACTGCCTTTGGAAAAGTTTTTATTAAATTATTGATAAAATGTTGAGGAATTGCTTCCCAAATTGCTTGCAACTCATTAGCCAATTGTTCTAAAGTTTGGAGCAGCTGTAGGAGTCGGTTTAAATACCTGTAAATTTCAGCCCAAACGTGCTTAACGCAATTCATGTTCGGTGAACACGGTGGCCACTCCTTTCTTGTAATCCCATGGTAATCTACACTTTCGTTTACAATTCTCGTACGGCGATAACGGACATTATCGTCAAATCAATCAAGCATCATCAAATGGCTCCAAAAAGATTGGTTAAGGGTTTAAATGTTTATTAGATTGATGTTTTCTTTCTGTCCATGTCAATATTCGACCAGTAGACGTATATATACGAAATCTTGATTCGTCTTCTGGCTCTCAAATAACATGCATGCAACCTTCTTCTGACAGTTTGTCTAGAAATCACCCTTCCACTAGACTGCCTAAGGAAGCTATTAATACTTTATATTTCATTTCCATACTCCATTGATATTAATACATCTCTAAATACCGATTCCATGCGCGGCTCACAACACTTTGGGACATATCGAGTCGCATAGCGACTTCCACTTGAGACAATCCTCTTCCGCAACGCACTAGTTACTTAAGTTGCACTGTGTCTAATCGTTGTAGACATACAGTTAATATAAATAGTTTTATTGCTAGCAACAACACTAACACAGTCAGTACAGCCACTACTATGTAGAGTGAAACTATCATTTTCCAACCACATTTGTATATTTATTCACCAAAGAGGTAAAAACACAAAGAAAGTAGAAATAACATGTAAAAAACTATAGCTACCAATTTGTGTTGAGGTCAGAACCCACTGCAATCCTTTTAGGAGTATTTTTTAAAGCACAATTTAGAAGATAAAAAGATATTTACGCCAATTATCGAGCAGTGTACATTAATAATTATTATACTTATCTCCACCAAACACTCTCACTATTGAGGAGACCAAGAGCTGTCTCTCAGCATAATCCTTAATGAGTGGTAGTGGGTGATTGTGGAGAAAAATGTGTATTCACAAACATATACACTTGCCTTTTCTATAATATTGATGATAAATCAAAAGCTGTCTAATACAAAGTCCTGGAAGCGAAATTTAAAGGCAGAATACTTATTATCTTTTGCATTAATATGTGTTAACATACAAACATCTACTACATCGACGTGTTAGTATTAATCAACTTTTCAAAAATTATTTTCCGAATTTGACAAGTCGCTATTATCTTAGGTAAAACGTTTACTTTTTTTCTTAGCCAAAGAACTGGAATTGAAATCATCAACGATAGAAAGATGCGTGATTGAACTGATCAATAAATTCTTAAACGAGATCGATAATCCCGAATTCTCAGACAGGCTCTATTATTGGATGGACCCTAAGAAGGCTTTGCATCCCATAAGTTCTTCCTCGCGCCTCTTGATGTCCGGAGATAATGGTAAAACTAGTGAAAACAATCGCTTTTTCTCATGAGTTCCAGTATTGTTAATAAGAATGTGTTCGTTTATTTCAGCGTTTAAGGAGGTGGATAGGAGTGTCCCTTTGGATTTACATTCCATTCATTCTGATTGTATCGAGATGTTCGCATATTTCAATATGAAACTCGTGGACGCTTTGGTTAAGGCCACGAAGTTTACTTTGGAGAAGGTTAAAGCGAGAGCTGGCAGGTGAGGAAAGAGAAGAAAATTATAGTTTTGGGATGATCACATCATTTATGCATGGTTGATGGAACATCAGTATGATCTGATTTTTCTATTTTCTAACTTAAGTGATTTTAGTACCGATGAAGTGAAACCTTTGATGAGAACTAACATGATTCTTCAAATACCGATCGCTGTAGTCAGTCCCAGCGTTGAAGAAATAGTATCACATTTTTCACAAGTTTTGAACAACATTATGGATATTCACCGTTATATTCAATTATGGGGCCAAATAACAAGAAAATCTGCCATGAAAAAAGGTTTCTAAACAAAACTTTATTTGCACTATCCCTTTAAAGAATGTCGTAACATATATTCACTTAAAAAGTGTTTTCAACAGAATAGCTTTAAAAAAATTCATAATGCATATGCAATTGACTCCTTTTTCAAGCACTCCTTAGTGACTAATACGATTTATACCCTTGTATTTATTTTTTATATTTTATTTATATTTTAGACGATGCTCCAACACAAAAACTTCATAATTATTTCAAAGTCATTAACGAAAACAAAGAGATTGTGCGTATATTTATGACAACATCTGGCACGCTTTACCTGCTAGAATCCGACGTCAAAAATCTACTAAACGTAAGTCTAACTGATAAAAATACAGGTTTTTGGATTATCCTACATCTGGTTCAAAATTTAGGATTACCTGAAGTATAGTTACCTTTGGGATGAAAATAGGGACAACATACTCGAGGAGTTTGTCAAAAGAAAGCCTCTATTGGTGGAAATCGCGGAAAAGTTCCAGGAATTCGACACTAGGGCCGAAGAGATCAGGCAATTGCCACAGAAACATGAACTTGGTTGCTTAGAAATTAGCATGGGTAAGACCTACTTAATATGATCAAATATTTTTTGTTTTCATATTGCACTACATTAATTTTTTGTGTATTTTTATGCATTTTAAGACATGTTTAAGCTAGCATTGCTAGTAGAATCTGATGCTTGGAAGCATATACTCGGCAAGAAACTTGGATTGGTTTATAATGAAAAATTAACCAAAATGGTGGACTTCATTAAGAAGCAGGAAAAAATTCTAGGCAAACCGATTAAAGATCTAGACGATTGTCGGTAGGTTAAAATTATTAAACACTATATTACACCGTTTGCAATAATTTGAATTTTCCAAGTTTGGCAATGAAATGTTTGGAGGATATAAGGGAGAACTTCATTGAAATGGACATGGATTTGGGATTCATGGAAGAAGCTTATGCTACGTTTGCTAGATTTAAAATTGATGTACCCAAGGAAGACATCGATCGAGTGGAATCACTTCGGTTTAATTTCCAGAACATGGTCAATCATGTAAGTGGTTTATTTAATTCGGCCCATTTGACTTATTAATTTGGCATTTTTGCTAAGTTTTGATACTCTTAGTTTCCATCTTGAATTTACTTTTAAAGTTTGCAGCTAGCAGTTTCTTCAATTCATTTCATGAATATGCTACTTTAAATTTCTAGGAGCTCTCTACATCATAATGCCTATCTATTACATCTGTACAACTGTACATCTCTTGAGGTGCTCATTACTACTGAGCTTCTAAATTTGAAGGTGGTAATAAATGAACTTCACAACCTTTATAAGAAACGATCAATGCACTTTGTGCAGAAAAGTTTGTAACGATGAGCAAAATAATTTCTTTAGTGGCCTGCATTACAAAAGAATATAAAAGCCTTTAGCTTAACTCTGTGGTAGGACAAGTAAAAAGGAGGAAATGTCTTCTGAGGTAACTTCACAAACAGTTTTTAACGATGGAAATAACATTTCGGTTGGCAATTTCTACGTTGTTGGATCCATGATATAAAAATATTCATTTCAAGTACCCACCGGTAATTTCTTCTATATTAAAATGTATTCGGGAGGGAAAGTAAAAGCAATTCTAATAAAGAGTAGTCGACTCCAGATTCTATTCAACTCCGGAGTCTCCGGAGATGAAGTCAACTCCGTCGATTTAGAATGACGTGGGTATACAACAAAAAGTAAGCATTCACACAAAGTAAGGAGACTAAACTGCCTAAATACTTCAGTACCAACGGATAGGATTCCCTCTATTTAACTGTAGGAGTAAGGAATCCTTCTGAAAATCTATGTTGTTTTTATGAGAGGGGATGGCATATACATGGTATATCAATACCTGTTTAGACTGACAAGTAAATATTTAGGGACATCAACCACTTCTGTTCCCAGTGAAAGATTATTTTCAAAGGCTAAGGCGACTGCATAAAAAATTCGGAACAGACCCACTAACGAAACTAATATTTTTAAATTCTTTGGCCCTGAGTGAATCATAAGACCACTTTGTGAAAGTAGATCACAAGGTACAATACAGTATAAAATTAGGAGGCTCATTTGTACATTTGTAGGAGACTCATCATTGCATATACTTAACTGTTGTAGGTAATAAATAGTTTAATCTTTATGTTCAGTAGCCTATGGTGATTATTAATGTCTTGTTTATTTTTATGTGCTTTTCACATGAAATCGATATTATTTAAGCAATACGTCGATTATATCGTTGTATACTAACGATATATTATTAGATAGAATACATCGGTGTATAAATTATTTTTATTTTCCCTGGGTGCGGTACGGTCGGAAAATACGCTATCTGAAACCGCTAGGATCGAAAAATTCAAGGCTTCTTCGGGCATGTGTTCATCGCTTTCAGGAACTTTTAGATAAATCCTAACTGTGGCCACTTGCAGTTATTTCGATTCAGTATTATCATTCAAGCGTTGTTCGGTAGATCTGTTATTATGTGTGTTAAAATGTTACAATTTCCTTTGGTTTATTTGACTACCAGTAATCGGTACTGGGATGTTAAATTCCAAAAGGGTTAATTCGAACGGAGAAATTCACTTCGATACAGTATTCATAAACAGGTCTTGAATCCTATTGTCTTCATTTTTAGGCCAAGACTGTACAGGAAGATATCTGCAACGTCCAAGGCCCTCTCCTCGAGGAACTGACTAGCGGAGTAGCCAAATTCAAGGAAGAGGTCGAGCAGTTCGACATAGACTTCGAAGAAAAAGGCCCAATGATCCCAGGTTTATCTGCCAGAGTCGCCAGCGATAGGGTCCTCGCTTTCCAAGATCGTTTCGATGAACTCTGGAGGAAGTTTGAGATGTACAGTAGCGGTGAGAGACTTTTTGGATTAGAGGTGAACGATTATCCGATACTGCACAAGCGCAAGAAGGAGTTCAACTTGTTAAATAAGTTGTATGGGCTATATCTTGCTGTCAATCATAGTATTGATGGATATTATGATATACTCTGGAGCGATTTGGATATAGAAGTCATTTTCGCCGAATTGCAAGAATTCCAGAACAGGTAATTGTAGAGGATAGGTTCTGTTTCTTTTGAAAATGCTTTTGGTTATAGATGCCGAAAGTTGCCTAAGGGAATGAAGGATTGGCCAGCTTTTCTGGAACTTAAGCAGAAGATCGATGATTTCAATGAAACGTGCCCGTTACTAGAACTTATGGCTAACAAGGTCAGGATAATGTTATTAGTCATTGTAATTCCATCACAACCTGTCCTTTAAATAGTATAGTCGATTTCCATTAGATTAACTGGCACTACAATGTTGTTCTAAAAAGTATATGCTTATTTCCTATTTTGATTCTAAGTGCGCTTATGTTCCCTCCAAAAATTCCTTGAAATATATTTAATGTGTTTACTGAATGCATTTTGATTCATTTTTTCTCTGTAGGCCATGAAAGACAGGCACTGGAAACGTCTCAGCGCGCTAACAAATTACCACTTCGACGTCGACTCTCCCACTTTCACCCTAAGAAATGTGATGGAAGCTCCCTTGTTACAATACAAAGACGACGTTGAAGATATATGTATAAGCGCAGTAAAGGAAAAGGATATTGAAGCAAAACTTAAGCAAGTTATCGCGGACTGGGCTTTGGTCGAGTTATCCTTTGCCCATTTCAAAGCCAGAGGGGAACTGCTGCTGAAGGGTCAGGAAACTGGGGAAATCATCACAGCGCTGGAAGACAGTTTAATGATAGTAAATTCATTATTAAGCAACAGGTAAATGCAAAAATGATATCACCATTTATTTGCTGCATTTTCACTGTAAATGTTTTTGTTTTTTTAGATACAACACTCCATTTAAAAAGGATATTCAAACGTGGATGCACAAATTGGTGAACACATCTGAAATTTTGGAAAAATGGTTGATGGTGCAGAACCTGTGGATATACCTGGAGGCCGTTTTTGTTGGGGGAGATATTGCTAAACAGCTACCGGCCGAAGCGAAGAGGTTCAATGTGAGTGAAGTCGGATGGATATACTTGTCATATTTTTAGGAAGAAAAATTATATTGATAAAATGAGTTGCATTAAATCTAGTTATTTTTCTATTAGACTATCGATAAAACCTGGGTTAAAATTATGACAAGAGCCCACGAAGTTCCAAACGCCGTAGAGTGTTGTACGGGTGATGAAATGTTAGGCCAATTCCTGCCTCATCTCCTAGAGCAGTTGGAAACTTGCCAGAAAAGCTTGACAGGATACTTAGGTAAATTAAAATGCGCATTTGTAATCAAATTAAATCCTATTCTCCTCAGAATCCAAGAGATTGTGCTTTCCGAGGTTCTTTTTCATATCCGATCCAGTACTGCTGGAGATTCTCGGCCAGAGTTCCGACCCTACATCCATACAGCCACATTTACCCAGTTTGTTCGATGCCGTGTATAAAGTGAGAAAAAAAAAACTTTATACTTTACCAACACCATCTAACTTTCCTTACACTTTCTTAGGTGGATTTCGATGACAAAAAGGGCGACGAAATCATAGCCATGTCCTCCGATTTAGGCGAGAGAATTCCCTTCGAAAAAGGTGTCGTTTGTGCTGGAGGGGTTGAATACTGGTTAAATAACCTCTTACAGATGGTCAGAGATACGGTGAAGAACGTCATAGCTTCGCAAGCGCAATGCTTGAACGATCCAGAATATGATTTTATAGCGGGATTTACCGCTTTCTGCGGACAGGTAGAGAATTTTTGAGGAACTGGAAAAGTTGTTAAGCACTGCCCCAACTTGTTTCAGTAAAAAATATGAAACAAAAATCTAATATATTTAAAAGGTGCTTTTCTAGTTGTATTGCAGAAAGTATCGATATCTTGTATCTAAGATAATTTAATTACCGTCCTTAAGAAGTTATTTACTCTATTGTTGGAAGTGCTGGTGGCATATTGATAAATCGTTAAAAATTTTCTTCTCAAGCGGCTCTGCTGCGAAGATAATTGAATCTGAATACATACTTTCCGTTTTCCAGGCTGGATTGCTGGGCATCCAAATATTATGGACAAAAGAAGCGGAAATAGCTATAAGGCGTGCCAGATTTGATAGGATGCTTATGAAAATGACCAATCAGCGTTTCCTGGATCTGCTCAATGCACTCATCGACTTAACCTCGAAGGATTTGACAAAGATGGATAGGACCAGATTTGAGACTATGGTCACTATTCACGTCCATCAGAGGTTTTAAAATTTATTACCAGTATTTACCGTAGCAATACTTACCATGGGTACTATACGAGTTGGAATATCGAACTCTGAAGAGGTTGTCCAAATTGTCAATGTTGGTTACCATGGTCAAGAAAAAAGAGAGAAACCCCAAATCTTTTCAACTATTTTTAAATTTCCAACAAAATAGTTGAAAAGACTTGGGGTTTCTCTCTCTTCTCATATCCAGCTCTGTAGGCCCCAAGCCTGAAAACGATCATGTTTTTAATCGGCAATTAATGGAGGACGCACAAGGGCGATAGTGGCGCCTTCCAGCCTCTCGTGGCAAAACACTACATCTCTACGTCTGATTGGCTGATCGTCTCTTTTTCGCTCTCCTTCTCACACACATACTCACATTCAAATTTTACTCCTTGTCGTCATTGTAGCAGCCATCAATAGCGGGGGCGCCACTGTCACTCACGTCTGTAACATTTATTTGTAGCCATAAAACAATGAGAGTCGTAGTTATTGATACAATTGCTCCAATAATCAAAAGAGGATGGAAATATGATGTACTTTATTATAATTCCTACATTGTTGATATAAAAACTGTTGTTAAAAGATAGGCAGAGCTGTTCAAATATATACACCAAAATGTATGTGTTTAACGGTTGATTGAAGAGGTATGGCCCTTCAATTAACGGTTGAAATTAGTTTTTAAATTTATATAGATGTCAATGAAGCATGGTTACGAAAATTTTACATCAACAATGTTTCAAAACAATATTTACCCTGAAAAATTCCTGGCTTCACATAGTTTTCCATAATCCATTTTGAGCTCACTAAAGTTATTTTTAGGGACATTTTTGACAATATTTGCAAGTCGAAAGTGAAATCTTTGTTGGATTTTGAATGGCAAGCACAAACAAGATTTTATTATAACGAGGAAAACGACGACGTTACAGTAAGAATAACCGACGTGATTTTCTTGTATCAAAACGAATACTTGGGCATAACGGAACGGCTGGTTATAACACCTCTAACTGACAGATGTTACATAACTTTAGCCCAAGCGATATGTGAGTGAAAATAAGATATCGTAGTATCTATATGTAAATTAAAATCTTCCTAGGGATAAACATGGGAGGAGCTCCAGCGGGTCCAGCGGGTACGGGTAAAACCGAAACCGTCAAGGATATGGGAAGGACACTGGGAAAATTCGTTGTGGTGTTTAACTGCTCTGATCAAATGGATTTCAGAGGGCTAGGTCGCATCTTTAAGGTATTTTCATTATGGTATATTTATTAAAAGAAGACTTAAAGTTATCTTTTAGGGTCTCGCGCAGTCAGGCACTTGGGGCTGCTTCGACGAATTCAACAGAATAGAGCTGCCAGTACTTTCGGTAGCAGCACAACAGATTTATATAGTACTCGTTGCGAGGAAGGAGAGAAAGCCTGTATTTGTATTCATGTAAGGCAATCATTATTACGAAATTTAATATTATTCATTGAAACCCAATGAATATGGACTATTCAACGTCAACAACCGGTTTTGCCTCCGAATTCTTTGTTGTAAAATCGATTGACAGGAAATTTAAATACCAAGTAGATAATGGTGCAAGACACAAAAGTTATACACAAAATCTACAACGATTATACGAATCGCCCTCTCGATGGTCCGTTTAAAAGGTGATCGATAATATAATATAAAGCGCAGTAAATATCTTTGTTACGGTGTTTCGCGCTCACACACTATAAGGTCCTTCCAATAAGAGTTGGTCCAGTTAAAAAACAAAAAAATTAACCGACTTTTCACCGAGCGCATTTAAAAAATACGTTTTTACCCAATGGGGCATTCCATGCCAACTGAGCAGTCGATCCCACGTCACCCTCTCGGATTTAGCTCAAAATTGGTACATCGATTAGTACCACTGAAAAAAGCATGTTCCTAAACTTTCAGCTCAAACGGTCACTCCCAGCGCCCTGGGGCTCATTTTTAAGTTTTCAGGCATTTTTTGACCTCTAAGTGCCCGAAATCGGTTTTTGGCGTACTAACAAGGTATTTTGACGTGAAAATGACCAAAAGTACATAGGAGATGCAAAATTTCCCGTAGAACACGATCCCGTAGTCCGTTTGTCGATATCTAGCAAGGGGAGCTCAGAAAATGCGAAAAACTGCTTTTTTTTTCAAAAATCGAATTGCTTCAAGACGTACGCTTCAAATCGTATCAAAATTTAGGAAAAGACTCTTTGATAGTTGATCTTTCGAATGTCTATACGCGGGCAGTGATCATTATATATGCAAAAAAATTACACGCGTTTTACGCATTTTAGAGGGGATTTTCGGTGATTTTTTCATTATTATCCATGCATGGGCCCTATTCAGTTGGGTATTAGTTGGATTTTTTCTCTCAGAAGGTGTTTTCTGTCTTTCTCAGTCCTTACAAACACAGAAATTTCTCTCAGTGGGTTAGAAAAGGAAAAGATTATTATTTATCCATGAATTTTTCGTAATTTTTTTGATTTTTGATGAAATTTAGAGTTTCTACAGCTTAGCTCTATTATTTGTATATATATATATATATATATATATATATATATATATATATATATATATATATATATATATATATATATATATATAGTATATAATCTAAGACATGAAAATCACAGTAAGAAACAAGAAACTCTACATTACAATCATTGGCGCAGCTGCACATATCCATATTAATGTTCTTGTATATGACCCAGCAGTCCATTTCATTTATCAAAATCCCTTGATCCTTATGTTTTTTGAATTTGCCGATTGTTGATCGGTTTTTAATATAGAATTCAGTCTTCCTTCATGAATAATGAAAGAAACCTGGAAAAATGTGACATTGATCAAAAATCAAAAATTCAAGAAAAATTCATGAATAAATGATTTTTTTTGCTTTTTTAACTCACTGAGAAGAATTTCTGTGTTGTGAAGACTGAGAAAGAAGGAAAACACCTTCAGAGAGAAAAAATCCAACTAATATCCAACTGAATAGGGCCAATGCATGGATTATAACGAAAAAAATCACCGAAAATCCCCTCTAAAATGCGTAAAACGTGTGTAACTTTTTTTATATATATAATGATTTGAGACAAAATTTTGAGACGATTTGAAGCGTACGTTTGAAGCAATTCGATTTTTAAAAAAAAAAGCAGTTTTTCGCATTTTCTGAGCTCCCCTTGCTAGATATCGACAAACGGACTACGGGATCGTGTTCTACGGGAAATTTGGCATCTCCTATGTACTTTTGGTCATTTTCACGTCAAAATACCTTGTTAGTACGCCAAAAACCGATTTCGGGCACTTAGAGGTCAAAAAATGCGTGAAAACTTAAAAATGAGCCCCAGGGCGCTGGGAGTGACCGTTTGAGCTGAAAATTTAGGAACATGCTTTTTTCAATGGTACTAATCGATGTACCAATTTTGAGCCAAATCCGAGAGGGTGACGTGGGATCGACTGCTCAGTTGGCATGGAATGCCCCCTATACAAAAGCAGAATATTCATGTAACGTACCGTTTAACAGTCCCCCGGATATTTGGTGCAGATAAATGTTGTTAGTCGCTACAATACATGCCTATATATGAAATGGTTATTAGAATCGGGTATTAGAACAGGTCCACTACAGCAATTAAATTTGAGCGTCGAGCGCGTGTTCATTTTTAGTCGTCACCAGAGTTCAGTGATGTGTGTATGCAATTGCAATTATTATTTAAAATGGCTTTTTGGAGACCTTTCGACGTGGGCAAAATTAATAATGGCTCTGATATAGACTTTACATACAATACAAATAATGTTACAAAAACAAACGAGGCACAAATTTGGGAATCTTTCCAGAATGACATACGTTCAAACAAAGCATATAATTTGAGATATTTATACCATCGACTCCTCTTCGTTTTCGTTCGTATTTCCCTTTCTTTTTCGTTCTTCTTTTCCTTTTCTAACCCTTTCCACCAGTCAGCTCTGCGCGTTCCTATTTGAATCAACCTATCAGAGACCGCCTGCGATAACATTCATAAGATAATGTCAGTTATTGCGAAATTACTTCACGTGCTCTCCTGAAAAGTTTTCAGCAAGGTTAGTCTTGATTACGTCTTTCCTCCGGACTATACATCACCCCCCCAAAAATGAGGGGGTGTTATAAACAAGTGCATTATTATTTTGTAGAAGACTAAAGTAGTCTTCAGTTTCAGTCAGAATCACGGAATATAAGAAATTTAACTGATACATCCATGATACATGATTACAAAAGTATTTTTTTTTGGAAATTTTAAAATAAGGAGGGGATTTTAAGTCCAATAAATCTGAAATGATCTTATTAAATGGGACGAAATCTATGTTTTTTGTAATTTCCTGCCTTGAGGTTAGTTTCAACCCCTTTTACCCCCATTTAGACAAAGAGTACACATCACGATCATGTAATTGTTCAAGAGAAGGGTAAAATAAATTTGGTTTCCAAGTTTCATCATAATCGTTGTTTTCTAAAAAAAATTTAGAGCATATTGTACTATTTTCTTTATAAATTTCATTTTAAGAGATGATCCTAAGAAGATACAACGTTGCAGTAAATCACATCTTGTAATTCAGACTATCAGCTATCAGCAAGACATCAAGCAATATTTATTTTTCAGATTGAAACATGAATTCAATCGAAGCATCTCTATAATCTATGTTTCTATAACTTTCTTAAGTTATAACTAAATTTTGAAGAAGGGGCTAAAATGAACATAATTACTAAGTTTCATTTAAAACGATGTTCCTACAAACAATTCGAAATATCCTATTATTACCGTTGTCCGCTATATTAGAAGTTCATGTAGTAGCAATACTTTGCACTATTCAAGGATTCACGAAACTACGGAGTAACAAATGGCGCAATTTATACCTATTCGCCAATGGTTTGAAAATTTTACCTCTGGTTCGTGTCTCTTTTTTCAGAAAGTATTGTATACCGAGACCCCAGTGAAATAAAACCATTAAATTAAAACTTCTGTCAAAATATGCGAATAGAGGTATCCGATGATTTCCTGTTGGTGATAAATCGTGATTGCTGGTTGCAAAGCCTGTCGCTGCTTTGTTCATGTCGTCAATGTTATCCTCTACATACGGCGATATAGCGAGGGATCCACCACTCGTGTTTGTCTAAATTGTTCCTTTGTATAAAAAATTGGGGAGCGATTGCACCTAGACACTTTAATCAAGTTGATTCACAACGGCCGGTGCCGGATGGTCCTGGAATTATGGAAAGGAACAAAATACGAAACAGTGGAACGTCCACCACTGTAATTAAATAAACAATCTCTATAATGGTGTAACGTCATTTTACACCCCGTAGCTTGGTGAATCCTAGTTTAATTCTATGTACTAAATTTTTCAAGTAATTTTAAACAAAGAGAAGTAGACGTAGGTAGTAGATACAATTTAATTATCTATCTATATTTCTTTTCTTAGGGATGGCGATAATGTGTCGATGAACATCGAATTCGGGATATTCCTTACGATGAATCCAGGATACGCTGGCCGTCAGGAGCTACCTGAAAATCTAAAAATTATGTTTAGAAGTGTCGCCATGATGGTCCCAGATAGGCAGATCATAATACGCGTCAAACTGGCCTCGTGCGGTTTTAAAGATAACATCTACCTATCAAAGAAATTCTTTACATTGTACCAATTGTGCGAGGAACAATTATCCAAACAGGTGGGAAAAGTTAAAATTTGACGTACATTTTCCAGATTTCTCAGTGTAAAACAATGTATACAAACTAATTACATGTGCGCATCGAAAATGTATGTCGTTGGATTCATCCCCTAAATTCATTTCATGAGTAATTGATTACATCAGCAAATTTTTTGACAGGTGCATTACGATTTTGGCCTGAGAAATATTCTGTCCGTCTTAAGAACTCTCGGAGCTCAGAAGAGAGCCAATCCGAGCGAAACCGAAGATGTCGTCGTAATGAGAGTTTTAAGGTAACCTCACCAAATATAAATTCCTGCATTGCCTGATTTTAAAACTTTCCAGAGACATGAACTTAAGTAAGCTAATAGATGAGGACGAACCGCTCTTCCTTTCATTAATAGACGATATGTTCCCTGGTATAAAGCTAACCACCAAATCCTGGAAAGATTTACAGAAAGCTGTAGCAAATCAGTGTAAAGAAATGGAATTGATTAATTACCCCAGCTGGAATTTGAAGGTGGTTCAGTTGTACGAAACATGCTTGGTACGACACGGCTTAATGGTAATGGGTAAGTGTACAATCTAATATATAACAGTAGCGGCCTTATGTATATATGTACGTTCGAAAATGTTAAAGCATTTCCCGAATATCAGGACTATTGAAAACATTAACCCATATAGTTTCTTCACCAAATAGGTGCGGAAGAAATCAAAAATCGCCCAATTTCCCTGTCCGATTTGGTGAACATAAGAGTGATATTAATTTTCGTCTTCTTTATTCTGAGGTACATTTCGAGTAGTTAGAGACTTCAAACTCATCGTGGTAGTAGCTTATAACCTCACAATGACCTAAGAAAATTGAAACCCAGAATTTTAATTACCGAATGGATGGAACGGTGCTCGAATAGTTAGAAGTCATAAACTTGGCACGCCTGTAATTTATACTTCAAGGCGGTAGAGAAAAATACTATAACTCCAAATTGTTCTTTTGCTATGAAAACTAGGAGTAACTTGTATGTGCAGTGTACTTGTCGAAGTGTAAGAAAATTTAAACTTCGATCGGTTGTAGCTTAGGTCCTCAAGTGCCTCGAAAAAACTTATAAACTTGGAATTTGTCTTATCGAGGGGTAGAAACGGTAATGTTTATTTAGCGGTGCCCGAATAGCAATAAACTTCAAATTTTGCACTTCATAGCTGAAACACCAGGTTGGTTTAGAAAAATATTATGTCGAATCTTAGGTCCAATAGCTGGAGTCGGAAAAGCCTCGTTATGTAGTATACGTAATATCTTAAGATACTATGGATCACCAATATTTTTCACAAATAGACCTATGGTACTTTTATGGCGTGAAAGTAAGGTATTATCTTGTGTAACTCACGTGATTCAGGTAACGTCTAAAAATTTGCTGAGAAAGTTCATGATATTGTCACGAGCCGGGGCGTCTTGAGGTCCTGAGTCACGGCTGCGTGAGGTAAGGGGTCGGTAGCTACGGGGGTAGAGCTTGCTATTAACGAAGACAGGTTAGAACAAAACAGAGAAAAAGGCTTTATTCTCCACAAACGGGGAATCTAAAAATGGGTCAGGTTGGCACAAAAAACGAAAATAAATCACAATAATAAAGATGGGGGGCACAGCGAATCCCAAAAAGGCTGGAGCGTGAGAGGTAAGGAAGGTAACTTACAGGGTTGCCTGTCGTCCGGATTTTCGGGGTTCCATAACGGAGGGCCTCTTGACAGGGTAGTTGGAAGGCTCTTCTTCGGGCGTCCGGCTGGGGTTCTAGAGGCTTCGACGATCCACCACAGTCTCCGCTCGGGGCTCTTTCTACTCTCCTCTTCGACCGGCCATCCGGCTGGTCCCTTCAGGGACGGCCCTCTTCCGGGCGGCCCCTTGGACAGCACTTGTCCAAGCTCGTACGTCGGGACCTCACTGGTCCTCTCTACTAACTTCCTCCTTCTATTTATGTTCGGTTTTTGTTTTGCTTATACTTTGTTTTGTTAAACACTCTCGGTTTCATTTATCGTTCTTCACACGAACTGACCGTGGCCTCCGGCCGTGTCCTAAATCTTTGTTTTTTATTTGTGGTCGTCGAAGTCTCGTGTTCGTGACAATATATTTAATCTAATTCCCGAGGGGAAGACAGCTAAGACGTGAATAACAGGGTGGCGGACAGTCGTAAATAAAAATCAAAAGAGAGTGAATCTTGTCATTTTGAATAAGAACGCCAGTTTCACACTTTGTTTTTGTACAAGGAACCATATACCTAAAGGGAAGGCTACGAGGTCGCTTCGGTAAGTCTGAAATCGGGATAACTTGGGTTATGGGGTAAAGGCTTCTCATCTGCAATATGGACGTCAGTGACTTATTTTATTTGTATACATTGACTCATACTTCAAAGCGGCGGACTGAAAAATGATTTAGAAATGTTTTAATATGGATTAGATCCAGACAATATGAGCTAAATCAGTGAATAAATAATATAAATTATATCTAACGTTAAAAGATACCATATTTGTATTACCATAAGAAATCATCATAGGATATATAAACACTACTTTTTGAATTTACTTTTAGCACTTTTTCCATGTTAGGCGATAATATTGGAACTTCAAAAAAGTAATTCTTTAGGTGAATGTCAAAATAATTCTTAATGTTTTAAATAATATTTTCAATACAATTGGATTTCCAAAAAATCTATAAATATTATTAGTTCATAATATATAATTGTACATTGTATTTAAATATGACCGCTGCTTGAAAAATTTTCATTTTCAACTTATTTGCTCCCTCTAGAAGACCATTGTAGACCGAGGCGTTCTAGCTGTCCCCCCTTTTGGGATTTGGTGTTGCCCTTGAAGTGTCCACCTGTGCAGAAACGGGTGATTTATAGTATCTCAGCATGATACCGTACACTTCGTCTATATTCCAAATCACGAGGGTTTTGCTGCTCCAGCTTTCCTACTGATATTTTCTAGTCAAATTATGTGAAATTTATTTTTTCTGGGTTACTCTACGTACACATCGAACATTTAGAAACTTTAAACTCGATACGGTTATAACTTTGGCACAAAAATATTTAAAATTCTGGAATTTCATTTACCGAAGGGATCGAGAAGGGGATGAAATTAGTGCAAAAAGTAGAAATTTAATACGGTTACAGCTTGGGCTCCCAAGTTGATTCAAATAAATTGGAATAGTCCAATTGTTCGTTTCTGGGAAGGTGAAAAAAGAGAGATTAGGTTGACTTCCAAGCGAAAACGAGTACATTAGTTGGTATGTTATAATGCAGTAAATTAGTTGCATTGCTGCATGCATTGTGTCAGTTTATTTTCCACTAAAAATGTCAACATGTTGCTCATTATTTTCATACCAAATGGAACAAAAATTTTCCATTTCAATGCATATTTATAATAATATGACGGTGCATGCAATCCACAAAACAACAGTACTCTTACAAAAAGAAAATATTCGATTTGTGCAACATTTATCGTGAAAAAAAATACGTGTTTTGACATCTTGTTTTATTTGTTTTCATTAGGGTTACCATTTAAAACGAAACAAAAAAACCATAGTTTTTTATGACAATTACAGCTTAAAAACAGAATGGTGATTATTTTACAATAAATAATTAACCGATTCACTTTCAAAAAGTCTCATTTTGAGGTCTTTTCGAGACTCACGACTTACTCCTTCAATTTTATCCTCTAGGACCAACACCTTAAAAGCTGCATTCAAAATAATGAAAAATTTGTATTATTACAATTTTGAGAGCTTATTACCAAAAAAACAACAAGCAAGCAAAATTTTACCTAATAAGAAATGCTAGCCGTCTTAAAACTTTAAATTTATTGAAACGATACAACTTTCAAACTAAACGTGTTTATGTCTTATTTAAATTCTTTAAATAGCTTATTTTTAAGTCTAATGTATCTTGCAGGTCCTACTGGGGCCGGGAAAACAAAATGCATGCACTGTTTGATGAGGTCGTTGTCAGAAATGGGAATGCCGCATAAAGAACTAAGAATGAATCCTAAGGTATATATGCCATACTTTGTAAATTGTCGATGCGATGGTAGATATTTCTTGTAGGCTATTACAGCACCTCAAATGTTTGGAAGGTTAGATGTCGCTACAAACGATTGGACTGACGGAATTTTTTCAACATTGTGGAGGAGAACGTTAAAGTTTAAGAAAACCGATTTCTGCTGGTATGCGCCATTTATTAAATAAATAATTTAATACATATTAGAATCAAATATACTACTTAATGATACGTTGTAGGTTGGTACTAGACGGTCCAGTCGACGCAGTATGGATAGAAAACCTGAATTCCGTGCTAGATGACAACAAAACTTTAACTTTAGCAAATGGTGATCGAATAGTAATGGCCCCTAATTGTAAATTAGTGTTCGAACCTGATAACGTCGACAACGCCAGTCCTGCTACCGTATCTCGTATGGGTATGGTCTTCATGAGCTCATCTGTTCTACCCTGGACACCAATCGTGGAGTCATGGCTGCATACCAGGTCGGCCCAAGAAGCTGAAACGCTAAAGGGGCTATTTAATAAGATATACTCCGATATAGAACAATTTGTTCAAACCAAACTCAAAGCTAAGATGTTTATTAGAGAGGCAATGTACATTAGGCAATGTTGTGATATTCTACAAGGAATTTTGGATATATCTGCAGAACCAAGTAAGTCTTGCAAGAGTAAAATGTGTAAAACGTTACATATAAGTAACGAAGACAGGTCAGGTGCATAAGTTGCACGCCAGATGAAGTTAAGTTTTCATTTCCTTCCTCTTTAAATCTCTACACTATTTCTCTGAATCTCTATACCATTACTTTAGAGGTGTGGACCGACAAGCAATTGGAGCGCCTGTTCATCTTCTCCCTGATGTGGTCATTAGGCGCCGTGTTAGAATTGGACGAAAGAGCGAAACTGGAGCAATTTGCCATAACTCACCCCTCGAAATTAGATTGGCCCAAATGCGAAGAGGACGAGACGATTTTCGAATTCGTTGTCAATCCAGATACAGGTAGATGGGAACACTGGAGGAACAGGGTTGAAGTGTTCGAATACCCAACTGATAGCGTGCTGGAATTCACTGAAATATTAGTACCTAACGTTGATAACGTTAGAACTGCCTTTTTACTGGAAACGATAGCGAAACAGAACAAGGCGGTTTTATTGATAGGTCAGCCAAAGAATTTGTTGCTTTAATAACGTCATACATTTGATTTTGTCTCAATTCAGGTGAACAAGGCACTGCAAAAACCGTTATGATAAAGGGCTACACCTCAGCATTCGATCCGGAATATAAGTTAAATAAATGCTTTAATTTCTCCTCAGCGACGACGCCTAATATGGTGCAAGTAAGTACAATTAAACCTCAGTTACACTTTGGAGAAATTAGAAAACGTGGAAAGAGATTAGAGGGTTTGTTAATGTCATATTTTATTATTTTATGTTACATTGGTTGAAGCGGGAACGGAACTCGAAAAGAAAAGAATGATTAACGATCGAAACACTAGCTAGGATTCCACAGGCTACCCCTCAACACCAATCACCATAATGCAACGACCACCATACTATCTAAATCTCTGTCATTGAGTGAAAGCAAATGTCGAATGTCGTGAATCAAGTGGAAAAAAGAAACACCTTTTACTTATAATTACATATAATAAAATTACTACTTGACATCTACTCTCTAATAGCGACGACGTCGCATTCTCTTCTCTCTCGGTTGGCGAGTGCATAAGTGCGGGTTCTGTTCCTCTCCACAAGACAGTGAATACTCGTACTTCAGTTTGACGTGCGAAGGCGTGGCCATCTTACTCTCACTATTTGCGTTCTTCTTTTTAATATACACATATATACGCATACACAAATATAGTTTCTTAAGACGTGTTTGATGGATGCTATAATAAAGGGGACCAGATGGGAACCTTGGAGAACTTGTGAAGCTACTAAAATTTATTTGGTGCATGCATAACAAGGTTGAAGCTAATAAGGAAACGCCGTTGAAAGTATGTAGCGGGTACTGAACATTTCCTCAGCTATTCTTCAAGGACTTACCCATTCTGGCCTTCCAGAATTCTAAGGGAACTTCTAGACCTATTTTCAACATGCTTCAGACTTTTTAGAGAAGCCATTCTCTAGATGTAGGAACTAGATGTTCCTTTGATTTCCTTGAACTTTCTGGGTTAGATGCTAATTCCCGTGGGGCAGTTTAACGTTCTAGAAGAACCTTAAGGAACCAGGAAAAATCTTCGTAGATATGACATTAGTCTCTAAAGCATCTTAAATTATATGAAAATATTTCAGTAGATATACAAACAACGTTCTGGTACAAATCGACCTTTGACCCCTGTGTTTGATATCTGATGCGATGACGTTACTTTTCTTACACGAATAAGTCGAACCCGTGTACGAAGGCTAGAAACGTCAATTTGAGCCAGGACGGTGCAAATAGGACTACTTATTTCTTTAAAGGAAAATATACTTTTAATACATCCCTGAAATTTTAACATAACTTAATTTTTCCCACTGACTTGGTAAATATATCGGCAAGATTTTTCCCGAAATCAATCTTTCAATCAAACAAACAACGGTAAATCCTTTCACATAGTTTTGATTTACGAAGTGGTAATGAATTTCAATATTTTCTATATCTATCTATATCTAGATTTAGTTATACTTCTTTTTCCTGAGTTATCTTCATAGAAATTAATGGGGTGTTTAATTTCAATAAATTAAATCTTTTAATACACTGCCCTACAGTTGTTGCAGCTCTCCATTCACGTGTTTTATATTATATATTTTTGACAAAATAATATCTTGGAGTAAAACCACACCACATATTTTACAAATATGTTGCTGCAATCTTAAATACGCAGGGCCATCTGAGCTTTATGTATTTATTAAAGGTACTACACTGGTGTAAGATAAATACAGTTTTCTATAACTTTTGTACAAATTCTATCTACGTAAATTTGATAAAATTGATTTATTTTTAGAGAATTATTGAATCTTATGTCGATAAAAGAGTCGGAACCACGTATGGGCCTCCGGCAGGAAAAACTTTGACGATTTTCATAGACGATATTAATATGCCTGTAATCAATGCTTGGGGAGATCAAATTACTAATGAAATTGTCAGACAAGTGATGGAGACTGGAGGTTAGCAGATAATTGTTAAACAAGATATAAATCAAATCAAATTTTTTTTTAAGGAACCTAACTCAGAAATTTTGATTAAAATATCGATTAAACGCAGTAATGTTCCTAAAGTTAGATTTATTTGATAGGGTTCTACAGCTTAGATAAGCCTGGGGACTTCTCCACTATATTGGACGTCATGTTTTTGGCAGCAATGATCCATCCTGGAGGTGGCCGCAATGATATTCCTAATAGACTTAAAAGGCAGTTTTGTATCTTCAACTGTACTCTTCCAAGCACCACATCTATGGACCTCATATTCGGTACGTTACATAAAATTCTTCTTTCACAATACCTTTTCAATTTTCGCCCTTTTTAGGTCAAATAGCTTGTGGATACTTCTGCATAGAGCGTTTTCAACAGGAGGTGGTGGACTTTATCCATAAATTGGTACCTTTGACGCGCCATATGTGGCAGAATACGAAAAAGAAGATGCTACCGACTCCTGCCAAGTTCCATTACGTGTTCAACCTTCGTGACCTCTCCAGGATCTGGCAAGGAATTCTCACCGTTCAGAATCTAGAATGCCAGAACATCACTTCTCTGCTAAAACTTTGGAAGCACGAATGCACCAGAGTAATATCAGATAGGTAAAATGAAGATATATTAAACTTATCAACTACTTCTACACCCAGTTCTTCTTTGGAGAAATAGTGAATATCTACTTATTGTCATTTCTCAGATTTACTGTAGAGGAAGACAAAATCTGGTTCAAGAACAATTTGAAGCATCAAGCGGAAGAAGAACTCGGGGACGACTTTCAGTACTTTGTGGAAGAGGACACTTACTGGGTGGACTTCCTTCGGGATCCTCCGGAGCCGACAGGAGACGAACCCGAAGATTTCTGCTTTGACGCACCAAAAATATACGAAGAGATCCCCAGTTGGGAGTTCCTGAAAGAGAAACTATTCGGTAAGGTGCTTCGAAATTTTAGGCACTGGGCTAAAAGTTTTCTTGTTAGGTTTTATGGATCAATACAACGAACAAGTTAGGGGCGCCGCGATGGATATGGTATTCTTCTTGGATGCCATGATTCAACTCATGATCATATCGAGGATAATAAGGACGCCGAGGGGAAACGCTTTGTTAGTGGGAGTCGGTGGATCGGGGAAGCAGAGTCTGACTCGATTGGCAACGTTTATTGCGAATTATACGAGTTTTCAGATTCAACTTACCAGGTACATTCTCAATCTACAATTATTATGGATAAAAATACTTTGATTCTAGACGGATATTCCAGAAAAATTTAGCACAAAATACTATTACAAAATAAAATTTTTAAAACATTTATAACATCTTGTTACCTAGTTGTCTGCTTTGGATAGGTATTCAAATTACTAGGTTTGGTTTCTGATGATGTCACTAATTCATTATTGTAATTCCTTTCAAACACTCATGATTTTTCCAAGGTCTTACAACGTGGGCAATCTGATGGATGACTTGAAATACCTTTACAAAGAGGCGGGTGTCAAAGGTAAAGGCATGTCCTTCATCTTCACAGACAACGAAATCAAAGAGGAGACCTTCTTGGAAAGCATCAATAACATCCTGAGCTCCGGTGAAATCGCGAACCTGTTTGCTAAAGATGAACTTGACGAGATCCAATCAGACCTGATACCGGTCATGAAGAAAGTTTTCCCGCGACGACCACCGACCATTGACAATCTATATGACTTTTTCATTACCAGAGCTAGGACGAATTTACACGTCGTCCTGTGCTTCTCTCCGGTATGTAAGGATTTACTAATACCAGAATAGCGTTGGTTTTAAGGATATATAATGTAGCAATTTCTCTTCCTTAACAGGGTGTTTCAAATATTTTGTCAAATCTGAAAAACATGAAGTGAAATTACCTTTTGAATGCCCTACGTTTAGTTAGATAGTACGCTTATAACTGTATATAAACCAATAAGGAAAGTTTCTATTTTTCTTTTCTAGGTTGGTGAAAAATTCCGGAGTAGATCGTTGAAATTCCCTGGGTTAATTTCCGGTTGTACTATTGACTGGTTTTCCAAATGGCCTCAGGACGCACTAATCGCAGTGTCTTCTCATTTCCTAAAGAGTTTTTCGGTAGTTTCCACGCCCGAGGTTAAAAACGAACTGATATTAATTATGGCGGAAATCCATGATGGTGTTTCCGACTACTGCCTGGATTATTTTGATAGGTAATACGGTTTAAGCAATCATATGTTCCAAACAGAGTCCTCTGAAACAAAAATTGTCCCAATGTTAAATGACATTTAAACATTTGACACATAATTTGAACAAAACTTTAAATAACTAGGACGATCACTATATTGGGTCTACTCCACCTTTCTCAGATTTTGAAGTTTTCAATTCTCTAGATATTACAAAGTCCCTCGCATCTCTGCACTAGCAGAGAGAGCAGGGGATCGTCCCCTTTTATACAGACTCTGCGACTCTATAAATAAGTGATAGATAATTATCGAAAGTGAATAGTTCAGAATTCAATCACTGTAACTTTAAAAGTCCCCAGAGATCCACATCTGACCAATGAGGAAACACCTGCGCTCTTATCTTTTGTGACATTTGGTCTATTATAATGGATAAATTTGGCGCGAAACAGCTTAGAGCGTATAGTTGCATATCATCAATCATAAAATATCCATCACTAATAATTTTGGAGATAAGTTTTGATGTTAAAGCCCTTACCTTGAAGCGGAAGTGGAGAGTTTACAGATTCCAAGTCACCCAGCTCATTTCCTCTCAAATTCAATCTTTACCTCCTTGTATTTAAATTATTGTTACAAACAGTTACAAATTTACACGAACTAACATAACTGCATAAAATATTTAAATGGAGAAATTTGTCAGAAACGACGAATTTTCGTTTTTAAAGGGGAGACTTTTATTGGACTCTTGAGGGCCAGTAAACGTAGTGAAAGTGATAGAATAATTCGTGTTGCACATGTTTGGCATGTATGCGCATGTGAATGTATATGGTATAGTTGGAGGGAAGATCAAATCGTCCCCGCTCCTTTGTCTTGCTTATGACACGACACTCACTCGGCTGCACTCGTCTTTGCACCTGTATACGTCCCATTAGGAATACGAATATATATATATTATATATATATAATTAGTAATTGCTACGTACTCATAGGCTTTTGTACACCACCTTCTCGTGTTACCGTGATTTTTTCAACGAGTTTTATTGATTTTAAGAAAAATATGCAATTTATAACGCCATTTTAGTAGTTACGTCATTTCAAAATCATTTGAAGTTTCTATGGGAATACAATTGAAGTGCTTGCAATTTTCTTAAAAAAAAACAACGATTTTCAAATGAGATTAAATCGTTTTGAGACAAACTGTGGAGTTTTTATGGAACTTTTGACAATATTTTATGAAGCCTTGGCATGATTAAAGGAGTCGAAACTGTTTTGTCAAAATTCTTCCTTTCCTAAATATTCCCTTTTCGACCACCGCTGCTTCGCCTGCATAAGTTAAGGAAGTATATTTATAGCATGTATGCTTTACTCGAATCACACAGGCTGACTTTACATAAAGTATTCCATGCAGTATGGCTTTTCTCTTGCGAAAACAGTCTAGTTAATATAATAGCGGTGATAAATGGTGGTCTTTACAACTTGTCCCGTACTTAACTGGTTTCGTACTTATTACAAAGAATCTTACTGAGCAGTATCTACCAGAACCTTTAGTTGTTCACTCTGTTAACCTCAATTACAAACTGACTTGTGTGCCTTATGTTTTTCTAGGTTCAGGAGAAAGACCTACGTAACCCCGAAAACCTTCATATCTTTCGTGGGCGCATATAAACGTGTCTATAAAAAAAAGTTTGACGAAATCGGCGTATTGGCTTCTCGTATGAAAACCGGCCTGAAGAAATTGGTAGAAGCTCAGGTCAGCGTGGACGAATTAAGGAAAGAACTGGTGGTTAAGGAACAAGAGATGAGCGTAGCGACGGAAAATGCGGAAAAAGTAAAAAATATGCAGGAAAATTTTCCTTGATGTCATTCATCTTTCTGAATCAGGTGTTGTCCGAAGTTCTGGCTGCCTCAGAAATAGCGAATAAGGTCAAAGAGGAGGCGACTGCTTTCAAGGAGAAGGCGAAGCACCTCGTAGGGATTATCAGCATAGATCAGAAGGAGGCGGAGGGTAAACTGGAAGCAGCCAAACCTGCATTAGAAGCTGCTGAACAGGCCCTACTGGTAATTTATTAATAATTTTTGGTTATATATATTGTGGGGTTTCTGTCTTTAGACCATCAAAGCAGCGGATATCGCTACCGTCAGGAAACTGGGCAAACCCCCATATTTGATTACTCTCATCATGGACGCCGTGCTGATATATTTCAAGAGAAAGTTAGAGCCGGTTAAAGTTGACTACGACAAGAATTTCTTGATTCCAACATGGACCGAATCGTTAAAGGTATTATATTTTAGGGATTGTAGGGAGGCATCAGCCTATTTCTGTAGATTGTAAGTGAACTCGGCGTATTAATCTCTTAAGGCTCCCGCTATTTTAATAGAACATATATCAGAAAAACACCTTCAACCAACTAATAATTCATCCTTACCATAAATGTTTGACATTAGAGAAATGAGCAAAGGGACTTTCGATCATTTTTTGGGCAGAAGGGGCGCCGATTTTTAAATCTTCCTACCAAGAAAGGAGTAGTTAAAATTCTGTAATTTTGTTGTGCCCCATGATCTATCACATTATCGTTCTGCCGTATTTAACCCATAGACTTAATGAGATAGAGACTGTTTATCCGTAACTTTCTCTGGTTCCCCTGTGCGAGAGAGAAAAATCATGTACCACACGTAACAAAACATTAGGTAACGAAGTCCAGCAATTAGAAAGAAGCAGCTGATACAGAACGGAGAAATTGCTGACAGTCTACTTTTTAATAGGTGAACGGTTTAATCTGAGAAAGTCCCCGATTGTTCTCATGACACTTGCAACATATTAAGCCAATTTCAAGTCGTAAACTATTTATCGAAATAGATTCAAGTCGATTACCAAATGTTTTGTTGATGAAGACCATATCTCACAACCTAGAGAAGAGGTTTGATCCTCAGTCAAAACGAAATAGTAACGGAGCAATTCTTCCCCAACGCGCTATAACTTCGTGTTACAGAATAAATATGACGTGTGTAACGACATTTCTAATATCGAGATATTAAAAAATTGTGTGTCTGATGTCATCTCCATATTGGCTAGTTGCCAGGTATACGAAGAAATAATGATTTTGATTTTTCCGAGCCCAATTTTTGAATTTGTAGTTAATTTTCTTTATTGACATATTTTGCAAAATTATGTTTTTCTTAATAGTGAGTGCTTGCTTCGTAAAGGGATTCAGGTTGTCTTAGATTACATACACAATTTATTATCGTGGTACCTTATCGTAAAACCAAATAAATACTTTGCATACGTGTACCCTAAAAAGGGCCCTATTAGTTTTTTCACCACAGGATGATACACTTTATTACATTTCAATATGGTCTTCTCCTTTCAGGTTATGGCAGATACACAATTCCTCAGGAAACTCCAAGAGTATCCGAAAGATACAATCAACGGCGAGACGATTGACCTCTTACTCCCTTATTTCAACTATCCAACTTACAATTATGATGCTGCAAAGGTAGCATGTGGTAACGTCGCAGGTTTAATTTCATGGACCATAGCCATGGCATCTTTCTACGAAGTAAACAAGGAAGTATTACCGTTGAAGGTAAGTATTGGAATCGTTGCAATGGGTAGTTTTTGTAATTATGTATTCTAGGCGAACTTAGCTATTCAACAAACGAAATTGAATAGGGCAGAAGGCGAACTGGCAATAGCCGAAGAGCTACAAAGGGCTAAAGAGGAGGAAGTCAGGGCTTGTCAGGAGACCTACGAGAAGGCGATGGGAGAAAAACAGGTACCTAACGCTAGAAATATACTATACTTTTGTAGATCAGATTACGTGGTAACTAAAAAACATATTGTAGGTTATTTTTGAAGCGGCTCAAAAGGTGAAAAACAAAATGGACCAAGCCGCAGCCCTAATTGATGGTCTCTCTGGTGAAAGGGTCCGTTGGACGGATCAGTTGGCTCAATTCAAAGCAGAAACTGAAAGATTAATTGGAGATGCGGTCCTGTTGACTGCTTTCTTGGGGTACACCGGTCCATTCAATCAAGAATTCAGATTCCTAATGCAGCAGAGCTGGTTGGACAACCTCATCGCCAAGAAGATACCTGTTACGTTGAGTCTGAACATTATCGATTCGCTGACTGATTCTGCTACGGTAAGTAGACTTTAATATATTAATATAGAAACAGTGGCTCATCTGCCCGTGTGTCATGTGTGCAAAGCAAACGTTAAACGTAGGAACAGCATTTTTGAGAACAGTTCTGTCGCTACGTTGTTACGTCAGTGAAGGTAACTTCTAGAATCTTTCTCCAACGTGGTTAGGACTTTTTACTATTTGAAATCGAATCGAAAAAGCTTCTGAGATCGTCCAGGAGAATTTCAATTTTTCCAAGGTCTTCTGAGAATTAAAAATTTTGAAACTCCCACAAAACTTCTAAAATCCATTTTAATGGGCTTTCGGTCATTTATGGTTTTAGAGGGATCTCTGCAATTTGTATTTTAGATCATTTCTAACGTTGAAAGGTGAAATGGGATTGTTTGGAACTTTCGTAAACCAACTATATTTCCTTTGGCAGTAGTTTTGAATCATTAATGTTTCAGAAAATCCCTTGGATTGTTCATACTACATTTTTGAAGTTTTCTAACACTTAGAAATGGTTTGGATTTCCATAAATTCCTAAATGTCAATTTCAGCATGATACGAACTTTTTAATGTTTAAAATCACAACGATAGAATCTTCTAGAGCCTATCTGTATGTTCTCTATTTTTATGTTGGAGGTGATGCCCAACATCCTTTAACGTTGCGTCGAGTAGTTTCTGAACACACCTGTATTGTTCAGTGTACATGTATTGATCAAACAAGTTAATGCTACTCCGTACTCGAAGAAGTGAAAAATGACGATTTCCTCTACGAATGTTCCAGAAAAAGCAAAAATTATTAACGAAATGGAATACACGTTATTTTAAATATTCCTGAAGTGCTGATTTTGCTAACGTAGAAATAGAAACATATTTTTTTTTTAAATTTTAATTTCAGGAAGTGAAAATAACCCTTTTGCTTTTCGTCCATTCAATTAAAAATTTGCCCTATGTTTTGCTAAAACTCCTATTACAGGGTTGAATATCCAAAATATGACTTATATATAAGAAAATAAGAAATAAAACTATAATAAAGTCGCTAGATTTGCCAGGAACAGTAACCACCGATACGTGTTTCTGCTTATTAGCTTCATCAGGGTGGTAAATAGAAATTCATAATTATTTTGTTTTCAGTGGTAATTTCCTTCAGTGTTTGTTTTAATTGCATCGTCTCTAAAATTAATTGTAGTGTATAAAAATTTCCTATATTATTTTAAAAATTTCGCTTGTTAGTACAAGTAAAATAGTTAGAAGGGTAGTACCTTTAGAATTTTCAAACTCTCACAGATTTTTTTTGTTTTTAAATAATTTTTTTAAGAAAAATGCTTTCAAAAAGTAGTGCATCACAAATTTTATATCTTTTGCATTGATTTGTTTTTGTTTAAAGTATGGACATGTGCTTCACTTATTACCAGTACAGTACAGTACAGTCCCATGTTGAGAAATAGAATTTTTGTTGCAGTATAAAGTAAAAATACAAATGAATTCTAACAATTTTCAACAGAAAATAGCAAAATGTGTATGGAGTTTCAAAACGAAACCAGGAAACAATATTCAAAATGGAGATATAAACAGTAAAATATACAAATCCCGAAAAATAAAGTTTTCCCAAGCATCGGTGGTAAAAGTCTCGTCTGGCTTTACCTAGATGTAAAAAGCAATAAAAGCAAAAGAAAAATTTTGTGTCAGCCTAACGGCCCTAAAACGTTTGAACTCAAAATAAATTCATTTGGCTCAAAATCTCAAATCCTTCTTACCTTTCTCAGATCACCGATTTTACCCCGGAATTAACATTTATTTGGAGAATTTCTATAGCCTTAAAGCCCTTCAAGCCGAGAAAAGTGGTCGAAGGTGGTAGAAAAGTAGTCAACTGTTGCTTAGAATTATTTCTGCATTTTTCTACTCAATTGCTATCTAAATTTTCGAAATCAGTTACAAGGTATATAATTAATAAGACGAATTTTTCATATTTGTTCTATAAATTAAGTGAATAAATTTCGGGAATTTACAATAACCGACGGCAACGGCCATACCACATTGAATACGCCAGTTCTCGTCTGATCACTGAAGCTAAGCAATGTCGGGCGTGGATAGTACTTGGATGGGTGACCGCTTGGGAACACCACGTGCTGTTGCCTTTTTGCTTCGTTGACTGCTCCCGCTTTGAATATATGTATTATTTTTTTTTGGAATGGAGAATATCTTGTTCTCTTAACGGTCGATTAAATTTCCGTTAATTGTTGTACACCGTCGTTGTCTAAGATATTTTTTTTACTTTATTGTCGAGATTGAAAATTTCTGATATATCAAAATTCGTGTTCCAGGTCATTTTCTGTAGGGAGAGCACACGTGTGTGTAATTCAAGCAAGCTCGGTCATCCATTGTAAGATGATAAGTCCTATTATTACACCCCATGAACGGCAACACTGCCTGTTGTAAAATGCCTTATGACTAAAATATTTGTTCTTTCAATCATGATTGTTAAAATTATGAAAAAATGATTGCCCTATGCTTTGCTGAAACTCATATTACAGGGTTGAATATTTGATGCCATTATGCTCGGATATAACTTTGTTGAATACATACACAACAAACAGAACAAATCATGACGCAGCCGTCCGAACCGCAAGAAACGGTAACCACCGACACATGTTTCTGCTTGGTAGTTGGTTGCAGACGTGAACAGTCTGCCTGTTATTGACGGCTGCATCTTGATTTGTTCCCTTGGTTATTATTAAACCGTCGCTATATATAAGAAAATAAGAAATAAAATTATAACAAAGCCGCTAGATTTGCGAGGAACAGTAACCACCGATAAGAGTTTCTGCTTATTAGCTTCATCAGGGTGGTAAATAGAAATACATAATTCTTTGGTTTTCAATGGTAATTTCCTTCAGTGTTTGGTTTAATTGCATCGTCTCTAAAATTAATTTTAGTGTATAAAAATTTCCTATATTATTTTAAAAATTTCGCTTGTTAGTACAAGTAAAATAGTTAGAAGGGTAGTACCTTTAGAATTTTCAAACTCTCACAGATTTTTTTTGTTTTTAAATAACTTTTTTAAGAAAAATGCTTTCAAAAAGTAGTGCATCACAAATTTTATATCTTTTGCATTGATTTGTTTTTGTTTAAAGTATGGACATGTGCTTCACTTATTACCAGTATAGTACAATACAGTACAGTACAGTACAGTCCCATGTTGAGAAATAGAATTTTTGTTGCAGTGTAAAGTAAAAATACAAATGAATTCTAACAATTTTCAACAGAAAATAGCAAAATGTGTATGGAGTTTCAAAACGAAACCGGGAAACAATATTCAAAATGGAGATATAAACAGTAAAATATATAAATCCCGAAAAATAACGTTGTCCCAAGCATCGGTGGTAAAAGTCTCGTCGGGCTTTACCTAGATGTAAAAAGCAATAAAAGCAAAAGAAAAATTTTGTGTCAGCCTAACGGCCCTAAAACGTATGAACTCAAAATAAATTCATTTGGCTCAAAATCTCAAATCCTTCTTACCTTTCTCAGATCACCGATTTTACCCCGAAATTAATATTTATTTGGAGAATTTCTATAGTCTAAAAGCCCTTCAAGCCAAGAAAAGTGGTCGAAGGTGGTAGAAAAATAGTCAACTGTTGCTTAAAATTATTTCTGCATTTTTCTACTCAATTGCTATCTAAATATTCGAAATCAGTTATAAGGTATATAATTAATAAGACGAATTTTTCATATTTGTTCTATAAATTAAGTGAATAAATTTCGGGAATTTACAACAACAAACGGCAACGGCCATACCACATTGAATACGCCAGTTCTCGTCTGATCACTGAAGCTAAGCAATGTCGGGCGTGGATAGTACTTGGATGGGTGACCGCTTGGGAACACCACGTGCTGTTGCCTTTTTGCTTCGTTGACTGCTCCGCTTTGAATATATTTATTATTTTTTTTTTTGGAATGGAGAAAATCTTGTTCTCTTGACGCTCGATTAAATTTCTGTTAATTGTTGTACACCGTCGTTGTCTAAGAATATTTTTTTATTTTATTGTCGAGGTTGAAAAATTGCTGATATCTCAAAATTCCTGTTGCAGGACATTTTCTGTAGGGAGAGCACACGTGTGTGTAATTGAAGCAAGCTCGGTCATCCATTGTAGGATAAGTCCTATTATTACACCCCATGAACGGCAATACTGCCTGTTGCAAAATGCCTTATGACTAAAATATTTATTCTTTCGAGCATGATTGTTAAATTATAAGAAATGACTATTTGCCTCTAAGGCGTCCTCCTCTAATCAACCTATTTACATTTTTCACAATACATTTGAAAGTGCTAATGTTCATTAGATATCATTAAAATTTTAATTGTGATTTGTTCTGTCACAAACGTTGTGATGCAAAATCTGAAGGTACTACATGTAATATAGGTATTTGCATAAACTCCCGAAATATACATGGTTTTTAATTTTTGAAAGTTCTTCCATTTCTGTATCAAAAGCAACCTATTTCTTGATATGGAATTAGCGTGGTGCGCAAGATGTATTACAAAACTTTATTCTCTTTCGATTCTTTTTCTACAATAAACAGTCATTGAGTTATCTACTGAAATAATAGAAAAATGTGGATATTTTTACGGTTCATAAAAAAGAAAAAATTACACAAAATTGCTTAAAACATAGGCGTAATAAACAAACACACATCTAATTGATTTAAATAAGGAATAGCTTCATTCGTAGTCGATACGAAATGTTTGCCATTGCCTTCGTAAGCCATGAGTTGGCACTCCTCTTGCATGTCTTGACTGTCTCAACTGTTTACTGTTTTGTTATGGATGCAGCACTTTGTATTACAAAAGCAGCAAAGGCTCCTCAGATTTCATTTCCAAAAGTGCTTCATTTTTGCATATCATGTGTATTGTTCATGTTCTGCATAGAGTAGCTGAAGAAACTCGCAGCTTATGACTAAAGGTCGAAATGTGAACTTTTGACCTCAAATATAAAGAAACTTTTCCTGAAAGCATTATGAAAGAAACAATATTTCAAGCAAATTGCATCAGACTTACCATTACCTCCTCGATCAGTTTTGACATGGCGGTTTCATTTCTTACATAAATTTAGCAATTGAGTCAAATAAACTAACGTGCTGCATATTAATTGCCACAGGGTATTTGTAATCCTTATGTCTCTTTGTTTTGTTTAAATAGGAAGCATTGATTTCAGCAGCAGCCTATTATTTTCAACATTTTGACAGAGCACCAGAAGTTATAAATGAGTTGGAAGCGATGTAGCGCCTATTAGAATCAGCATGGATGTTTTTAGAAAACAGGCCATACGAATAAACAACATACTTAAATACACATATTAACTCGTTGGAAACGTCAAGAGCAGCTCTGGAAAGAAGGAATGTTTCTTTAATTAAAGTATTCCATATTTTAGATAATACTAATTCAAAATTTATTAGTGCACGTGGTATAAAAGGAAAGACCACTAAAAAAAGATGAAAAACAGGTTAGGATAGAAAAAATTTAAAGAACTGTCATCTGTATAGTTGGTGACAAGAACAATTCGCACATCAAAAATAATTGTACTCTTCTAGAAATTAGTCATTTTGTATGTGCTTAATTGATTTTTGTGGATGTAGAGCAAAATTGTTTAGTTTTAAAACAAATCTTTAAGGGACAAAAGAGAATGCATGTCGTTGGATAACTTAAAAAAATCATGGTCGTTAAAGGTTATAGTAGCAATGTATAATTTACCTAAGGAGTGGTGTGTATATTTTAGATTAAATTATTGTTATTAAATTGACCGCCTACAAAAATTGTTCAGTAGATATTCATCTTCAGTTGCCAATTTAAATTTATTTTTTTCTTTCTTATTTGTCTTAATATTAATAGAATTTTGTGCCTTAAATCCTTTCTTTAATGATGAACAAAATAGACTTTGGCAGATATTATTTGTTAATTTATGGTACTGTAACGTTCTCGGGTCCTTAATTATTTAATAACTAACACTAATTATAACTAATTATCTGACTAACTTCCACTTATCTCTCGGTCGCCTTTTTATATTTTAACGATGCCGCTTTTCGATAGTTCGAAATCCTTCTGGAGCTCGTAAAACTGACTTCTCGGAATCCAGGTACCGGAGTGTCTGTGGATCATTCGATCGGCTTCGATGGCCGTACAAACGAGGAGAATTCGTTACAGTACTTAAGTGCCTACGAATTCAAACTAAAAACGGAACGTACGTTAAAAAAAGGGATATTGGACCAGACAATAAAACGAAAAGGCAATAAAACATGGTATTCCCAAAGACATTAACACTTTCAGATGTATTGTGAAAAATGTAAATAGGTTGATTAGAGGAGGACGCCTTAGAGGCAAATAGTCATTTCTTATAATTTAACAATCATGCTCGAAAGAATAAATATTTTAGTCATAAGGCATTTTGCAACAGGCAGTATTGCCGTTCATGGGGTGTAATAATAGGACTTATCCTACAATGGATGACCGAGCTTGCTTCAATTACACACACGTGTGCTCTCCCTACAGAAAATGTCCTGCAACAGGAATTTTGAGATATCAGCAATTTTTCAACCTCGACAATAAAATAAAAAAATATTCTTAGACAACGACGGTGTACAACAATTAACAGAAATTTAATCGAGCGTCAAGAGAACAAGATTTTCTCCATTCCAAAAAAAAAATAATAAATATATTCAAAGCGGAGCAGTCAACGAAGCAAAAAGGCAACAGCACGTGGTGTTCCCAAGCGGTCACCCATCCAAGTACTATCCACGCCCGACATTGCTTAGCTTCAGTGATCAGACGAGAACTGGCGTATTCAATGTGGTATGGCCGTTGCCGTTGGATATTGTAAATTCCCGAAATTTATTCGATTAAATTATAGAATAAATATGAAAAATTCGTCTTGTTAATTATATACCTTGTAACTGATTTCGAAAATTTAGATTGAGTAGAAAAATGCACTAATATTTCTAAGCAACAGTTGACTACTTTTCTACCATTTTCGACCACTTTTCTTAGCTTGAAGGGCTTTAAGGCTATAGAAATTCTCCAAATAAATGTTAATTCCGGGGTAAAATCGGTGATCTGAGAAAGGTAAGAAGGATTTGGGATTTTGTGCCAAATGAATTTATTTTGAGTTTATACGCTTTACCGCCGTTAGGCTGACACAAATTTTTCTTTTGCTTTTATTGCTTTTTACATCTAGGTAAAGCCAGACGAGAGTTTTTACCACCGATGCTTGGGACAACTTTATTTTTCGGGATTTGTATATTTTACTGTTTATATCTCCATTTTGAATATTGTTTCCCGGTTTTGTTTTGAAACTCCACACACATTTTCTGTTGAAAATTGTTAGAATTCATTTGTATTTTTACTTTACACTGCAACAAAAATTATATTTCTCAACAAGGGAGTGTACTGTACTGTACTGGAAATAAGTGAAGCACATGTCCATACTTTAAACAAAAGAAAAACTCAAAGCAAAAGATATAAAATTTGTGATGCACTACTTTTTGAAAGCCTTTTTCTAAAAAAAGTTATTTAAAAACAAAAAAAATCTGTGAGAGTTTGAAAATTCTAAAGGTGCTACCCTTCTAACTATTTTACTTGTAATAACAAGCGAAATTTTTAAAATAATATAGGAAATTTTTATACACTAAAATTAATTTTAGAGACGATACAGTTAAAACAAACACTGAAGGAAATTACCATTGAAAACAAAAAATTGTGAATTTCTATTTACCACCCTGATGAAGCTAATAAGCAGAAACTCGTATTGGTGGTTACTGTTCCTGGGAAATCTAGCGGCTTTGTTATAATTTTATTTCTTATTTTCTTATATATAAGTAATATTTTGGATACGTAGAAAGTATGTGACAAAAATAGCGACGGTGTAATAATAACCAAGGGAGCAAATCAAGATGCAGCCGTCAATAACAGGCAGACTGTTCACGTCTGCAACCAGCTACCAAGCAGAAACATGTGTCGGTGGTTACCGTTTCTTGCGGTTCGGACGGCTGCGTCATGATTTGTTCTGTTTGTTGTGTATGTATTCAACAAAGTTATATCCGAGCATAATGGCATCAAATATTCAACCCTGTAATATGAGTTTCAGCAAAGCATAGGGCAATCATTTTTTCATAATTTTAACAATCAAGATTGAAAGAACAAATATTTTAGAGTCATAAGGCATTTTACAACAGGCAGTGTTGCCGTTCATTGGGTGTAATAATAGGACTTATCATCTTACAATGGATGACCGAGCTTGCTTCAATTACATACACGTGTGCTCTCCCCACAGAAAATGACCTGGAACACGAATTTTGATATATCAGAAATTTTCAATCTCGACAATAAAATAAAAAAATATTCTTAGACAACGACGGTGTACAACAATTAACGGAAATTTAATCGACCGTTAAGAGAACAAGATATTCTCCATTCCAAAAAAAAAATACATATATTCAAAGCGGGAGCAGTCAACGAAGCAAAAAGGCAACAACGTGGTGTTCCCAAGCGGTCACCCATCCAAGTACTATCCACGCCCGACATTGCTTAGCTTCAGTGATCAGACGAGAACTGGCGTATTCAATGTGGTATGGCCGTTGCCGTTGGTTATCGTAAATTCCCGAAATTTATTCATTTAATTGTCAGATTTAATATGAAAAATTCATCTTAGTAATTTAATTTTAATTTCGCATTTATACCTGAGTGGTGGGGGCTTCAAGCAGCATAAAACAATATACTTGCGCTCCCCACTCAGCACGAAATGCAAAATCGCGCTTCCGAGTAATGTTCAATGCCAATTTTCGCACTTTTCTCCAAATGTATATGGAAATCGAAGATAGCTAGGTTCTATGTTTTGATGTCCTTTTTCAAACACCGCTTGAAAAATTAAAATCGGCCCATCTCAATTAATACGCCGAATTTTGAAAAATTTCGATGTATATTGTTAATGTAATTGTGCAAAAACTATTCATCCGACAGCATTCAACTTTTGCATGCTAAAAGTAAACATAATAATCTAATATTTCATGCAAAATTAGCGCTTCAGCTTTAAACTAGGCAAAGCTGTGAGTTTTTGAACATGGTCCATTTTAACGGTTTTTTCAAATATTTTCGGTGAAAACTGCTTTACCTTTTCTAAATCACTTTTAATATTTTAATCACTAAATCACCCTTTAGAAAATTTTGAAGGTCTTTTAATCTTCTACAAATCATCTGTACAACGTATTGCATTTCCGTCAATAACTTTCACGCTATGGTGGAAATACGGAAAAGCGACGTAATTTTTTTTTAAATTTTTGTTGTTTAATAAACGCAAAAACTCAAATTTGTCTAGATTTTGGGTTTTTATTATCTTTGATCCATTTTGAACCAAGTTTTTGTTGCTGTCTACTGTTTGACACTACGGACTATTTAGCATAGATTTTGCGAGATTCTTTAGATATTCTCAATTAATTTGTTTGGGCATCCTTTAAATAAAAAGAAAGATTTTATTTTTTCAGTAAAATCAATATTTTAACACATTTATATGAAAATGCTTTTAATTTTTCTATCGGTTTATTTGAAAGCACTCCAAAAATATTCTATAAACTAATAGACACTATAACGACAATTGAGATGTTTTCAAAAATGTTAAAAGTTGGAACTTTCTTAGACTATTTACAAAATGTCGGATGATACAAACATACACTATTACTTATTAAAAATGAATAATTAGACGTAACGATTCTAATCACTTTGAAACCTATCTGAATAATTAGTTTATTACAATGGAAAACTATTTTTATTCCGCATTTAGGTTTGGGGAAGTTGTCAGTGGTAATGTCCATGTCTCTAACACATCGTTTTTCCTTTATTTTAATAATCATCCCCCTAAACCTTTCTAGAAACACCATGGCGCCAATTCTGATTAACATAATTTATCTGGATATTTACGAAAATCTAAATTTTTTTCTTTGGTCCTCAGAGAAAGAGATAATTTGAAATCTGCATAAATCATTTAGTTTTTTAGTCACTTTTGATAATTTACAGTTTCAGGGACATCTTTGAAATCTTTACGTTAGGTTTCTTTTAGCGTTTCTACCAATGATCTAATTAAATTAAATGAAATTGTTTGGATCTTCTGTTCACCTCCTAAATTAAATTTTGAAGCCTTTCTAGCCTACCACAATCCCAAAGGAACCACGTGAATTTTTTAGCATGGTCCAGACTTTCCAGTATTTAAAATCAGAATGAAGAGGCATCTAGATTCTATTTGAGAAAATTTAAGGAACCCTAATGGTTTTGTGCCTTCCTCGGATATTAAAAAATTTTTAATTTCTTCAAAGCTTCTAGATGTTAAACCACTTTTCGGCGTTTAAAATTAAAATGGGAAGAGTTAGGCACTCTAAAGACATTCTACTCGTAGATTCAATGTTACAGCCATTTTTGGCTCAAAAATTCTAAACAAACCCCAGTAGCGAAACTACCTGTTTCCATTTTTGCAATTTTTGTCATATTTAGATTGGAGAGTGGAACCTACAAGGCTTACCTACTGATGATTTATCGATACAAAATGGTATAATTGTCACAACAGCGTCAAGATATCCCTTGCTGATTGATCCTCAAAGCCAAGGAAAAAGTTGGGTAAAGGAGAAAGAAGCATTGAACAAGCTAATTGTTACATCGTTGAATCACAAATACTTCAGGTATGAACACATAATTTTCACAGTTATCTACTAATATAACCTCTACTAATCCTAATACATAGAAACCACGTTGAGGATGCTGTCTCCTTGGGCTTCCCCATCATAATAGAAGACATCGGAGAAGAACTCGACCCCGTGCTCGACAACGTCCTCGAGAAGAACCTCATCAAATTAGGCACCAGTTTCAAAGTGAAATTCGGCGATAAGGAGATCGACTTCAACGACGACTTCAGGATGTACATGACAACTAGATTAGCCAACCCAAGTTACACCCCAGAGATCTTCGCTAGATGCTCCATCATAGACTTCACCGTAACCATGAAAGGTCTCGAGGACCAATTGCTCGGAAGGGTGATACTTACCGAAAAGAAGGAGTTGGAGACGGAGAGGACTAATCTAATAAAAGATGTCACCGCGAACAAAAGGAAAATGTTGGAATTGGAAGCTAATTTGTTGTACAAATTAACCACTACGCAGGGTTCGTTGTTAGACGACGATACCGTTATCGTGGTATTGAACAATACCAAGAACACAGCGAATGAGGTTAAAGAGAAGCTTCAGATTGCCAAAGAAACCGAAGTCAAGATTAACAATGCCAGAGAGGAATTTCGACCGATAGCGACGCGCGGAAGTGTTTTGTACTTCTTGGTAGTTAGCATGTCGATGGTTAACGTCATGTATCAGACTTCGTTGGTGCAATTCTTGGAGAGATTCGATTGGTCGATGCGACGGTCAGAGAAAACCCCCATAATATCGAGGTAAATGTGGAGTTTCTTCCCACAGTAATGATGTTTTCTTGATATTTACACTGTTTTAACGAGATTTATTGCATAAGGTAAAACCATTTTCAAATATTTTTATTTAGCATAATGCACTTATTTCCTATTTGATTGGAAGTGATAGAAAACTATACAACCAAATCTCACCTCAAACCGCGAAGGGATGGTTTCAAAAAGTTTTAAACAACTGCAATGTTCTTCCACGAGAAAGGTATATTTATTCAGCCAGTATTAACGCGACAGCTATGATCCCACTGTCCTTGCCTCGATACCTAATGGTGCATTACACATAGGAACAGATGGATTTGCTGTAGATAAAAGTGGCGCAGTGGCGTAGAGTTGGGTGAAAATGTAAAATTAACTTTAATGATCATTATTTCGATCATTCACTTCGATCTCAAAAAATGGCAATTTGTTTTAGAAAAAGGGAACAGGATTTGGATGCTTGAAGAAATAATGTTAGCTGCAGGAGAAACCAGTAGTTTCTGAGGAAAAAAAAATTAAATTTGAAAAGTTTCGCCAAATTTGCCGGTTTACAAAGTGAAATTTTTAAATGTTTTCGTATGATATTCTCATCGTTTAAACGAATAAAGTTTGTTTATTCAACTTTACGCCGATATTCAAATTTCGTGAAAAGAATGCGGAGAAATCGGTGAAAAAACGATTATAGACGGCGCAGTTTTCACGCCTTCGCCATTTTGAAAAATTAAATGTGGGTGTGCGATTTTTCCTATTTTTAAGTACGAATTATGTTTCATGGCATTTCGAGCATCGAACAGGTAAAGTTATAAATTAGCTCATTTCATTGCTGTCAATTCCAAGCAAATAGAGTTACATATAACCATACTGAATGAAGATTCTCATTATAGATGTACTGTGGTACAGCTACTTGTAACCTACAATAATTTTTGTTTCCTTTATTTACCACCTCCATATTACTACTTCAGGAGAATCCACAACATTATCGAGTACCTGACTTACGAGATCTTCAAGTATAAGTCCAGAGGACTGTACGAGGTGCACAAATACATGTTTGTGTTACTGATGACGTTAAGAATCGATCTGGAGAGAGATGTCATTACCCATGAGGAATTCCAGAATTTCATTAAAGGAGGAGCGGCTTTGGATCTGAACGCTTGTCCACCGAAACCGGCTAAATGGCTCACCGATATGACTTGGTTAAATCTGGTCGAGTTATCGAAGTTGAGGCATTTCCAGTACATAGTGCAACAGGTAATACATAGTATATAGGAACCGATATAACCGTGGAAGTTAAATTAATTTGGCTCTAAGTATGGTTATATACACACAGACGATCCTCCCTTATGTTGAGCTTGTACTTCGTTGTTATTTCTATATTAATATTTTTTTGTTAATTCAGGTTACGGCTAATGATAAGGGTTGGAAAAGTTGGTTCGACAAAGACGCTCCAGAAGAAGCTGTGATACCTGATGGCTACAATACCCTTGATACGTTCAGGAAACTCTTGTTGATCAGGTAAACATTAATATGCCCTTTTTATGGAAATACTTTCATTTCGCGATTTCCACAAACATAAGATCTTAGAAATCAAATTGAGTACTAGTTTAATACCGTCAAACTAGTGCTAATTTACTTTCTCATCACATACAGTTCATTCAAAACAAATATGGTATGACGTCATCAGTGGAAGGGCTAATATCGTTGCCAAAATAATGAGATCGAATATAAATACTTCTCATCTCGCTAATTTTATCAGTACAAAAATATTTTACCGCGAAGAAATGTAGTATTGAATACATATTTCAAATTTGGTACTAAATTCAGGTAAAAATAAGTCATGTAATGAACGCTTTAGGGATATCATTCTATTTTTCAGTATCATTCTGTTTATAAGTAACAATACTTATTACTGTTTTATGTAGTTTCTGCCATTCTGTTTGATAGAACTTTGCCCATGATGTACCATTTTGGACGTTGTCTATAAGTCATTCACCATCTAGTATTGGGCTAAGCAGCCGTTAGCTGGTAGCAGCTATCAGGGTCAGAAATCTTCTTGAATTTTCATTATTTTAGTAGGTTGTAGGATTTTTAATGCCCATATTAATTTAATTGGATCGAGAACAGAGAATGGCATGGAGGAAGACGCAATCTTTATGATCACATTGTTTTGGTATATCGTCCCTTCATATATTTTTGGTGATCTATGCCTAAAACCCAAATGTAATATATTGCTCTAATTTAGTCATATGGTAAATATTACAAATTTAAAAACTACACTATTAAAATATTCTATTGGGGTGAAAAAGAATATTAACAATTTATCTTTAATTTAGAGCAACTTGCTATAATCTGTGACATTGCAAACTGAAAATATTACAGTTTCGTTAGCTTCTTTGGATAGGTTTAAAAAAAACCAAATTATAAATATTTTTAACTAGAAAAACCCTTTGACCATATGAATACAGTACGGTGGGTGCTGTGTATATTTAAGAAAATTCTCTAACAATAACTGTTAACTTGTAAATCATATGTTAACAACAATTGTCTAACTCCATTAGTCCTCGTGTTAAATCATCTTTTTTCCACCGAAATCCTATTTTGTTCAACAAATGGTCTCGTATTTTCTGCCATATTTGCGTGTCGACGTGTCACGCGCTACCAGATTTGTTCTGAATGAATTGTAGGTATTTATTTTAACTACCTAACTCCTGATTTAAACGTTTTCCAACTGTTTTAGGGCTTGGTGTCCAGATAGAACGGTAACTCAAAGCAGGAAATACATTGCGAACTCTCTCGGTCCGAAATTTGCGGAACCGGTGATTTTGAACATGGAACAAATGTTCAACGAATCAAGACCTCTGACACCCATTATATGCTTCCTGAGTATCGGATCAGATCCGACCCCGTACATCGAACAACTGGCCAAAAGGTTGGAACTGAAATGTAAGTCGATATCGATGGGACAAGGGCAGGAGGTACATGCCAGGAAGATGTTAGCCCAAGCTATGACAGAAGTGAGCAAGTCGTGAAGATTAGTTGAAGGGTTCCTGAAGTATTGTTGGTTTTTAGGGGTTTTGGGCTTTACTACAGAATTGCCACTTATCGCTGGATTATATGAATGAAGTGTTGCTTCAGTTTTTGGATTTGGAAAAGGGTATTGGCACAGTACATCCAAATTTCAGGTTTTGGATCACTACAGAGGTTCACGACCATTTTCCTATCAGTTTACTTCAGATTTGCATAAAGTTCACAAACGAAGCGCCTTCAGGTAAGGAAAAAAGTCGATATTTTCCTTCCAATGTTATTGTTATGTTTGCATAGTACTGTTTCTATAAAGATATAATTCATTACATTCATTATCATTCCATGTACATGGCCACTACTCCTACTTAATTATATATAACATACAAAGTACACATAATTTAACTATACTTTATAGTTTAAACACTTTCTTAACTTACTAGGTAGCCTCCTTCTTGGACATAGGGTAGAAATGAAAAGTCATGATATTTTATTTATTTTAGTTGTAACAATTTCTAATAATTTATAACAACTTACTTAAATGTCTCCCCTTTGGATGAGGTGAAATATTTTATTTTGGGGAACCGTTATCCGAGACCCGGCTCATGGCCATCATACTCATTGTACCTTCTTAAAATTTAATTATTGTATTGCAATACAGTGAGCAGTTCACCCGCATCCGAAGGTAGTTGCAGTGTAACAGACCCAAAAGATAATTTTAATTTAAACATCAATGTCTTCTAAGAGCAATAAAGGCTATAGGTGTATTAATGTTTCCGTCACCCTATATGTTTAAGACGGTATATACAAACTTCGTTTTTCCATACGAAATGCTTAGGCTAATCGCGGTAAAACTTTAATTCGCTAAAGTATGGTCGTTATTGTCAATTTAGAAATTATTTCGATAAGTAGTTTGCAACTTGCATTTATTAACTACAAAAACCCAGGATGCTCGAAATTATGAATAATTTCTATGTTCTTTGTATTTTCATAGCATTTCTCATCCCACTACCAGTATATTGTCAGTTTATAGTTAATTTCTAATAAATTTCAACTGATAAATCACTTCATCGATTATGTAGCTCTGTCAGTTTCCGAGAAACTACAGCTACTGCAGCTTAAATATTAATTTACAATGACAACATGCAATATATCTCATTTGCGAGATCTCATAACTCATATCTCAATTCGATATCACGAACGGTTTCAGAGATAAGCAGGGGAGTGCAGATTAATACTTCGGCAGTATTCATATTTTTTTTTTTGAAATGTGCAATGCCACAAAATCAAGTTAGACGGTATAAATTAGCTACAGGTTAGCTGTAAATTATGCCACTATATATGACTGATATGTGAAATAGCTACTGAAGCTTGACGAGACATTAAAATATTAAAATATCCACTCTATGAAATGGCGAATACACAGACTGTCGTCGCTATGTTGTATGGTCTGGTGAATGGGCAATAAGATTGATCATAAAAATAGTGTGACCTTGCTATGGCCGAGTACCTCGCTTTACCATGGCTAATATACTGTGAGTAGCAATCGTTATTAGAATTAGAAAATAAAATAAATAACATTTTCCATTAAAAGCTTTATTTAAATCTTAAAAACGACCCAAGAAATTATTTAAATTATTATAATGCAATGCGTACTTCGGAGAAAAGCTTTGGCGCATATTATTCGACTTGACCATAAAATTCTGTAATAAAATGGCGATCACTAAATTTACAACACCTATAATATAAAGAATCGGCAATTGTCCAAGATGCATGCGTACCCTCACGTGTACATTAGTACAATTATTTTATAATTTTTTGCTCGTTATTTCTTGAATTTATTGATAAAGATTTTCATTTATTTTATCTCTGATATCAATTTTAATGTACAAGTCAGCAAGCAGAAGCGAATTACCGGAGCTCATGCCCAGGTCTCTCTTTTTCAGATGCTCTTTAATCGATTACAATTTCTTACAAATGGCCTCGGGTGATCGACTCTCATTCCATTTTCTCCCGTACTACCAAGAAAATCTAAATTTTTCCATGATTTTCGAAAATTTAGCAAAATCTGAAACTTCCTCAAATTTTAAAGCATTTACTGTCATTTGCAGATCTAGAAGGACCGCTGGAATTGATAGTCTAGACTAGCGTTTGAAATTGGAACAAAAATATTTGGAATTTCCATTAACCATCTACATTTGCTTTGGAGGCAGTTTTCAAAATTCCAGGGGAAACCCTGAAATTTTCCCTTTAGGTTCTTAAAGTTTTCTGACTATAAAATTAAAATTGAAATCTTTGAGGTTTCCATTATTCCTCTAGATTCAATTTCAAACCCATACCCATGCTCCAAAATCTTCTAAAGGACTGAATGTTCTAAAGGACCTTCTATAGTTTTTCTTCGGGGTGATTCACATCTCTATGCTTGAAATTGCAGGGAGAAATTTTATGGAATCTAGCGGGTCATTTAGGAAAATCTATTTTTTTTCTGTGTTGCTGGAAGAGTGAAATGATATGAAAGTTGCTTAAGTCTTCTACATGCAATATTAAGACATTCAACAAATTACAAATTTCAAGACATTTTATTAATTCAAATTTCCGGCATAAATCTTGAAATCTCTATTTTAGATTCTTTTTAACATTTCAAATTAAAATTCTTTGGAACTCTTTGGAACTTTTGCAAATCTTCCACATTCAATTAAAGACAATCTATTTTTCCTAAATTCTATAGAAACCATTTTATAGGCAGTATTTCAATTTTTTGAAATCTGAAATCAAAAAGAAAACCCTTGTAGATTCCACTTGAGGCTATTTAGGAAAATTTAAATGATTTTGTTGTCTTCCGATCACGAAGAAATGATTATTCTTTTCCTCTAGATTCGATGCTGAGGCGCTATTGGCCGTTCTAGAATAATCAAAATTATTATTCTGGACTCTCTATAGGGTTTAAAATTAAAGCGAAATTGTTTGGAACGTCTGTAGACCACTTTGGTGTAGATTTCGTGGTACTTTTAGTTGTTTAAGGTTCCAGAATGATTTTTAAAATCTCTACTGTATATTTTTTAAATCTAGTTAACGTTTAAAAGTAAACAGAAAAGTTTTAAAAATCCAAATACTTTCGATTTTCACTTTAAAAAGACTTTCGGCGTTTCAGAGAAATCAGTGGCGCACCCCTGGCGTAATGAACCCAGCAAAAATTTCGAAGACACTCCCGTTACCGCCTTGTTACGCCACTGTTTCTCCATCTAAATTTTTCGTCTTCCAATAAATTAACAAGTGTTTGAATAGCAACGCTACTTATATGGATATGGATTCTCTATAAGGTTTAAAATTAATAACAAAATTGTTTGGAACGTCTGTAGACCTTTGCAATTTAGATTTCAAGGTACTTTTAGTGGTTTAGGGTTCCAGAAGGATTTTTAAAATTTTTACTGTATATTTTGTTTAATCTTTTAACGCTTAAAAGTAAACAGAAACGTTTTAACAACCAAATTCTTTCGAAGTTCACTTTAAAAGACTTTCGAAATTGTAGAGAAACCAGTGGCGTACCCCTGGCGTAAGGAGCTTAGAAAAATTTTCGAACAAAATAACGTTGCTGCGTTGTTACGCGACTGTCTTGACATCTAGATTTTTCGTCGTCCGATAAATTAATAAAAGTGGTGGAATAGCAATAAAGCAGATAAAAAATAATTTCGTTTTAGAGAAATATGCTGATTCCTGCATTACGCTGATTTTCCATTTCGACCTCCCATAATTGTCCGGTCAGAACCCATTTGTACTTCCCTTCAAGTTAAATCATTTAGTCTCATAAAACTATTTACTTTTGATTTATTATTGATTTAATTTTCCTATTAGGAATCCGTGCTGGTCTGCTTAGAACTTACGGCAGCATGAACCAGGACATGTTGGACTATTCGGACGCCTGGCAGTACATCCCGCTGGTCTACGCCATCTCTTACTTGCACACGGTCGTCCAAGAGAGGAGGAAGTTTGGGCCGTTAGGTTGGAACATACCTTACGAGTTCAATTCGGCAGATCACCTGTCCAGCGTGTTGTTCCTGCAGAACCATTTAGACGACATTGATCCGAAGCGCGGTATTAGTTGGACGACTTTAAGGTTAGTTCAAAAATTTTGAGGATAATTTTACTCTATGGTACGGTATGAGTTTCTGTTTGGGTTAAATACATTGGGCAAGTTTAATCAAACACATTGAGATTTTATTGAAGGTACAGGTATAATACACATAAGTTTTGGAATTTGTGGCGTTCATTTGAAATAGCAAGAAATTTCCTTTTAGAATTAGGGTTTGTACCAGGCAAACTCTTCAATAGATCTTACTTGTTATGAATAAATTGGTCACAGTAAGGTAAAATGAAATCACTGATCCTGACGTACCTACTGTATATTTGTTTTTAAATTTAAAAAAAAACTTACAGGTATATGTTGGGGGAGGTCCATTATGGCGGCAGAGTCACAGACGATTTTGATAAGAGATTGCTGAACACTTTCTGCTCGGTCTGGTTCAACGAAAGCATATTCAACGATGATTTCATGTTCTACAAGGGCTATAAGGTTCTGAAATACAAAAACGTCACCGAATACCTTGCTCAAATCGACACCTTTCCTACTATAGATCCTCCTCAGTCATACGGGCTTCATTCTAACGCAGATATAACGTGAGTATAAGGTTTTTTTTCAATGTACGTAAAAATTAATATCAATCGCATTAACGTGATTAAAGATATCAGACGGATCAAACGGTGGCCATGTTGAATCAAATGCTGTCGATTCAACCTAAGCAATCAGGTGGCGGTGGAGGAGAATCAAGAGAAAGTGTGGTCACAAGGCAAGCTAATGATATGCTATCAAAGTTGCCTAAGAACTATGATCCATTTGAAGTAAAAGAAAGGTAAATTTTGGAGGAAAGTGAAATTTAATGTTAATCTTGTTTAAATTCCATCAGGTTGAGGATAATGAACAACTTGAATCCGTTGAATATCTTTTTGAGGCAGGAAATTGACAGGATGCAAAAAGTACTGCAAATTGTAAGAGTTACGCTTAGAGATCTGCTACTGGCTATAGAGGGGACCATAATAATGAGTGAGGTAAGTTAATATAATTCGCCGCCTTTTATTTGAGACTCGAATTGTGGTACCCGGACCCCGATTGTAAAAGATTATAAACGAAGGAAATGAAGAGGCTCAAAAATTGTTATCCGCTCGTTGTGACAGGGTATTTACACATATTAAATGGACCGTACTTTGAGTAAATAGACAACAACAGAGGGTTCAAGAACTTATAAACTTAGAAAGAACTTATTCTCATTGATGAGTCGTGGTGTAAATTTAAATTACATAATAACCAAGTAAAATTGTCTTAACGCTGGGTAAAATACGGACTGAAAATATATTTAAAGAAATGGTGGATCAAAATAAATTCATTTTACTCTAATCATGACAAGTGATCGTTTCATAATTTTTAAAATGTGGTGGCCTTGATTAAACAGATAACTTGAAATGAATCAAGAAGCAGATTCAGATGAAGAAATAGCAGTGGATGGAAGATATGGAATATAACGTAGGACCAGAATTAGGTGAGGAAGAAATGGAAAAAGTCAACGACATAGAACCTGCATTGCAATGGCCTAGACACCACAAGCAAAAAAGAGGAAAGGAGATATTTTAAAAAAAATTTCACGTTGTGGAAAAGATTAATTTGTCTGTGGTCATTTAATAATTCCGGTGCGGTCCAAATATTCCAGACGATCATTCGAAAGCATCTCCTAATCGGCAATAAATCACTTCACATTTCCCCATTCAATAGATAATTTATGGCCCTTTATTAGGGTGTCTTGTAATTTTGTCTGAAATAAAATGCTACGTACAATGTATTCAAAGGACAAATTTGCTGGGTTAAGTGATTGTGCATTCACTATCGGTATGTTTAAACCCACGATCGATTTTTATTTATGGGCACCGACATGCAGGACTGGCAATGGTACTTAAAAAGTACAATTTAAATGTGCTTGTGGTTGAAGGTGACAATACCGGACTAGCTTAGTATTCAAGTCTCATTTATTGCTCAATACTTTAAGCATGTTGAAATATTTGCAAACGTATTTCTTTTTCATACCAAGGTTCTAAAACAACAATGATATTAATTCCATTGTAGCCCAATAATCACTTTATTAATAACAATATGAACTTGTGGTATTCATAATCTGGTTTTACGGTTAAACCAATCGTTCAGGGGGCAAAGGTTTTACAGTTGAGTTAGGCCTAATTCTAATAGCCCATGGAAATTAGATTTTTTACATGAAAAAAATTCTACAAATGTTTGGCAATCCATAGGTTTGCTTTAGTAAACTACAGAGACAATAATTCTCGTGTATAGCAATCCTCATTCTACTCATTGTCGTAGACCGAAAAATCCGAAACGTGTTGTTTACAGCAGACCTTCGGATGGAGCCATAGTCACACCATAACAGAGATTTTAAAAAGAGGAGAGGAATGATGCACAAGATTGACAAATAGTTTTAAAATGTTTTACTTTTTGTCACTCATCACTTTGACACTCGATAAGCAAAGATTACTTAACTGTTAACAATAAGGCTCAATGATCCAGAAGCGACTCCACAACAAACATCGAAGCCTTGACAGAGCATTTGAAACGACTTTATAACCATCGAGAGTACCACAATTTTACAGCTAATAATTAACAAGTCACAGTATGCCCTACAGAACACATGTTGCAGATTCTTGTACATAACTTGCACACCCCTGACACTAACAGCAGTATTGGAAAGCAACATCATCCTGTGACTTTTTGTTTTTAAAAGTATGTGAAATAGGAAGAAATATACATTTTCGACCGTTAATTGTTAATAACTAAGAAAGACCATTGAATCCTTTGCAGGAAATATATATATGTTTTACATACACACATGTAATCACTCCTTAAAATATTTCATCGCCTCTTTCGGGCACATAGTATTCAGAATAAAAATATAATAAATTCCATTACCCGTTATCTTCCTTGTAGGCATTAGGCGATGCCCTGGACAACATTTACGACGCTAAAGTCCCAGAGATATGGCTAAGGGGTTCCTGGGTGGCTAACACCCTAGGTTTCTGGTTCACCGAATTAATGGACAGGGATATGCAGTTCAGGACTTGGATATTCGGAGGGAGACCGGTTTGCTTCTGGATGACCGGCTTCTTCAACCCTCAAGGTACATTAAATATCTGTTAAAATATAAAATATAAAAGGTTGTCCAGAATCCCGAAGTTGTCCATGTTAATGAATGGGAAAGACAAAGGGAACTCTATAATATTGCCAACTATTTACTATAAATATTAATAATTGACAAAACTATAGAGTTCCTTTTGTCCTTCTCCTTCATCAGTTAAAATAATTTTACTTGGAGATGCGACATGTACTAATTTTACTCCAGGTTTCTTAACTGCTATGAAACAGGAGGTCGCCAGGGCTCACAAAGGCTGGGCTTTGGACGCTGTTGTATTGTTCAACGATGTATCGAAGAATTCTAGAGAGGAGATCGTCCAGGGTCCAAATGTTCGTATAATATATTCATCAGTTATGGATTTTAAGTAATCCTCTAGACACATGCTTTATGATGATTTAAATTGTTTTGTACAGGAGGGTGTGTTCGTCTATGGTCTTTATTTAGACGGCGCTGGTTGGGACAGGAGACACGTTCGACTAACGGAATCAACAAACAAAGTGCTTTACACAATGATTCCCGTTGTCCATATTTACGCCTTGTATCAGGTGAACCCGCTAGCGCCGAACTTATACGTGGTAAGTATACCAAGTAGAACAATAAGGACGAATAAAAAATTTGGTGGCCTAAAATGCGAATCTTAAATTGATTACTCATTAGAAATAGTTATTTGGTGATTGTTACTTAATTGTATTTTTTATTGTAGTGTCCCGTTTATAAGAAGTCAAGAAGAACGGGCTTAAACTACATTGTTTGCTTATATCTCCAAACTGTAAAAGCACCTTCCCACTGGACTCTACGAGGAGTTGCCCTATTGTGTGATATCCAGTAAATGTAGCTTATAATATAATATATTTTTTAAACCGTTTTAGTCAGAAGTTACATAATTCTCATCACTCTTATTTCATAAACGCTGGGGCATAGCTTCAATATACACCCTTACTGAGTTAACAAAATTAGACTCGACGAGTTCAAGACGTTCCTGTATTAATTCTGAAGTCATTTAGCGAGATTCTATGTAAATAGAAATTCGCTATGAACTCTCTACTTTCCTTAATGTCGAATTAACTGTATTAATACAGATATACCTAACAGTTTCCACTGATTTATAATCTAGGTAACGACTAGTCATCAGCTACTCACGCACGAAAACTTAATGATAATCATCAAGTATGTTTCTCCGTTTGCAGCTCCTGTTACTTATTAGATTTCGAATGAGAAAAATAATACTATTATGCGATCTCTTCGACGTTTCAATGAGAATTCATTTTCGCGTATAAATTGATTATCTTGGAATTAATTAAGATCGTTATTATTCGTAGATAATCGCCTACACTAATTTTTTTAGTATGCCCTGAATAACCAGTAAATTCGAGAAGAGTAGGGCAATTATAAATATTAGACATGCACATTAGGTTTTTAAAATATTAAATGAATATTAGGTGTACGCATTTATGTTGCAAGTATTATTATTACGGTGGTGTTAGGATTAACAATTTTTTTTAATGGAAAGTAGGTAAGTAAAATGTAGTAGCAAGCAGTTCATACCGCAACGATTTCTTAGAAATATGCGAGCAAAATAATTGGTTGACTAAAATCTAGTAACGTAAATATATTATATTTTTATATTTTCAGTATTCATGTATGTTTCAATGCTGTTATTTAAAGTAACATTTGCTGGCATTATATAGATATATCTAATAGTGCGAGATTTGTACGTTCATCAGACATCCAATTAGAATCTGGTTTAAATGGGAGATCAACCATTTAAGGAGGGGAATACCCATATCAATGGTGGAAGTACAAAATAACCCCTTCATAATTTACCATTAAGTTTATGCTACCATGATATTGCCAAATCCAATTCAGCTCACAGAAGTGCAAGTCAGTCTCGGTATTCGATTGATAAAATGATGACGATAAAAGCAAGAAAACGGACAAAATAAGATCACGGCTTCTACCCGGAACATGATAACCTAGAATTCTAGGTACCAGGATATCGTAGAAGTAAAAGTAAATAAAATAGAAATATGTTTTGTCGGTGAAACGAAGAAAAAAGAAAAGGAAAACTGTGAAACAGACAAATATCCTGATATTCACTAAATTGCCCCGTGAGCTAGGAATACACTCAGGTGCACGTAGGTACGTGTACGATTGCTGATAGACGGTAAGTATATACAAACAACGAATAGTGAAATTTACGTCGACATGACAAGTAACAATGAACATTAACAACCAGGAAATGACCAATTTTGTAAACGTTTATGGACCAAATATAAGTAAGGAAAGAGAGGAGAGAGAGAGAGATTCTATGAAGAATTACAAGTAGTATTGGACAAAATAAAAGCACAAGGCAAAATCGTTATTATGGGGGACTAAATGCAAGGATAAGAAACGAACCACCGACGAAGAGACTATGTACGAAAATGGAGAATTAGTGAAGATATTCTGTGCAAATAACAACATGAAGATTAACAACACCTTCTTCGGATATGACATGAGGTGAAAATATACATGCCAGAATACAATTTTACTCCCCTTCTTGTGGATGGAGCTCATATATCTAATATTCCTGTCTTTGGGAATGTTATCTCTATCAGTCATGCATTTATTCTTAAGTTGTTGAAAAGTACATGTAATCCATTCTTTACTAGTTCAATAGGGATCTATCCAGAACCTGTTGCTTTCCCATTGTAATTCTTGATAAAAATTTCCCATTGTTCCAAGGGGATTAGGCTTAGGTTACAATTTTGTTTTGCTTCTTTAGTTTATGATCATCATCCAAGCTTGTACCCCCAGTTTTTCATATCTTCTTTTCCATGTAAAATTTTCTATTTTTTGCTACTACTCCCTTTATATTTGCATATAATTTTCTGTCAGCTTTGTCTATTGTATTCAACCGCTTATTACACGCCCACTTTTACAGCTTTTCTTTAGTTGCATTAGTACCATTCCTAATCCCTTGCGTTTCTTGATTCCCATCTTCCGATCGCTTCATTCAAAGCATTATGAATGGCTTCTTTTATTTATTCATATCTCACTGTAGCATTTCTTTCTAAGGGTTGTAGCAACTTTATAGCTAATCGTGTTTAGTACTTACATTGTTACGATCTATTCTTTGTAGAATAAAGTTAGGCCCAGCTAGCGAGAGCTACTGGGATGCTGGGTCGAGTAAGAGAATGCTCTAATGAGATATTCCCTATGTTCTAATAAATAAACATCTCTTAACTAAATCTTCCAAAGTTTTAACTAATAAATATGTCTCAACTAAACTACAATTGCTTAGACAAGAAAATATATTAATTTGCGCTTACTTTATTTTTTTACTGTCATTTAGGTGGCGAACTCTCCCTGATAGATTAGGGTCGCCCTTCCAAGGGCCGAAGCATAGATATCAGAATGGACTCATCCAGGCATGGTGTCGGTCCGAAGCTGCTCATACCCTGCACAGAATTAACCACATGACCAAACAAGGATTACCTTTTGATTCAAGTGACCCTAAACACTCCCTTTGCTTTTGGATTCCAAAACCTTCCACTAATTCTTATCCCTTACTACCCCTGGGGATTTCAAATCCCACTTCACTCCAAAGCTCCATCGTGAAAGAATCACTTGACAAGACAAACTTCTGACGTTGTGCCATGCCGCCAACTGCACAACCGAGCCAGGACAGCAACATTTACTTAGCCAAAAGTTCTGCCGTACCACAGGGCCCGCACCATTTGTTTTTCAGAATTCAAATTTTCAGAGTAGGTGCGTTATATTATTTTTTAACTACAATGCAAAATTCACCAAAATCGGATCAGTCAAACAGAAGTTATTAAAGATTTCTTGAATTTGGTTATAATACTAAGCTCCAATTCATTTTAAATTTTATCGAAGTCATAAATAATGATCATGAAAACGCTTTGAAAAAATAAAACGGTAACAACATTTAAGCTGTGTCTACGTCCAAAAAGCAATATTCTGTTCAGAAATGGCCGCTATCCCCTGATAGAAACTCCTCTTCTATTGATATCTATTGATATCTAATAATATTTTATATCGATCAGGAATAAATAATTTTGCAGCAGTATATGGAGACGTCGTTGATGTGTCTATTTGGTTTCTAACCCTCCCATTCATTTTCTTCATTGCACCATGGTTGGGAACTATTTGCTTATAGAAGCCTTCATGTGTAAATATTTTCCCCATTTTACCCAAGACTGCCATTCAGCCCACTTAAGCAATAAAAATGAAAGTCAAATGATCAAAATGGGGCACTGGCTTAAACTGAGCTCTGTTTGACAAATTCTGAATATTCATACCAATAAGCATTACTTGTAAATGTGAATTGACATGTCGTACCCTTTGCCCTTTACATGTCGTAAAGAGTCGCAAGTAGCACTAATCATTGGTTCGAATTTCAGCAAATCAATGTCTGTTATCACGAGTTGTATTCGTATCATCATCATTTAGACGATGTTATGATTTAAAACTTCTTGTTATGATATTATATAAAAATTGCCATTAAAAATGCAAACACGAAGGATATTTCAGGGTCTTTTTCACTTCAAAACGTCCCTGCGTCAAACCGGCTTGCGTCGAAACGATCCTGCGTCGAAACGGCCATGTCTGGACTTCATTTTTAACATAAGGATTTAACCGAATCTTTTTCTAAGTTTTCTAAGTTGTATTTGATGGTTTTAATGTGATATTCTGATGGTTTTGGTATATTTGTATTGAAATATCATTGAAGTTCGTACCATGAAGTGATCGGTTTTCTATAGGTTTTAACATCTATTGTTTGAATTTTAGTGCTTTGTGGTTAATTAATGTAGTCAGATATAGAACATAACATTCTTGCTGATTGGTACTATGTATATTGGAGCGCTTTGCTGCGAGGGAAAAATCCGTTGGTGTAAAAAAATTTTTGGTGTAAAGTTTTGGCACAGGTCTATCAGACGTTATTCTTTATCATTTAAATTATGTTCTCCGTATTTTCGACTAGTGACGCTGAAGTGAAGTGAAGTCACCCACTGTAATCATTTCGTTTCGTGGATTTACGCCAGTTAGTAACTGTCAGTTTGTTTTCTTTGACTTTGCGTCTGTAGTTTCATAAATTCCTATTATCACAATTTCATGTCCACTGTTATACAGTTCTAACTTTATAAGTAATTTTTTATTAGCTTTTTAACATCAGCTCTTCAATCTTTGTTTCCACACCTGTAAAACTGAATATATTTCCCCTGTTTGTTTATTTCCCTCGGTTTTTTTTCTTAGTTTCTGTCAGTAACCATACAACTAATTTTATCGTGAATATTTCTTGAAAATTTCCTGTTCTCTTAGTGCTGAGCTTTGAATATTCCATGTGGCCATAAATTTTGCCCCTTTTCGTTGCCTAAGTAGTCGTCTGTTGTTTATTTTTTTTTATATCCGAGGAATATGTGTGAAATTATTTGCAGATTATGGCTTTTCTTAATGATGAGGTGTAGGCCTATCGCTTAAACCCCCAGACGTGGGGGCCCGATTTTCCATCGGGGTTTACTTCCTTAGTCCATAAGTTTCAGTTAATTATAAGTGCCAGAAATTCGCCTTTCACCCTTTATCGTCAGCTACATTATTTATTTTCATTGTATGCCATATACCCAGGGGCTACGTGACACATGATGCCTTTGAGGACGTAGGATTGGACTTTAGCATTGCTGGGTTCGATTCCTTGAACCTCTGACGCTTTTTTGAGTACCCATTATGCCTTTCTCAGAGTTTTGTCGTCCAGACATTTGATAGATGATATTTGAAGAAAAAATGAAGTGAGAGGGCGAAGTTCAAAGGGCGCCACCTCGTTTAGGAAGCGTTATTGTGTTAGAAGATTTTGGTTAAGTCGGCACAGGTGTTAATTGTGTTTCATTGGCGGTGAACTGTGAACACCATGTGTATTATTTTCTTTATCCGGTTCAAAGTAGTATATACTTCTGGTTTTTTACATCCTCTCTTCCACCCATGTTTTGTTTTTAACCACACTTTTACGGTCTTATTCATAAACGCATTTATGGGTTAAATGGGTTTTAGCCTAAAATGCGTTTAGAATGTGTTTCAATAAAGTAACTATAGTTACATCAATGTTAAAACACGTGTAGTTGTAATGTAGTTACATCTGTGAAACACATTCTAAATCCATTTTAAGCTGAAACCCATTTTAAGTTCAAATGCTTTTATAGTAATCCATTATGGTGTTTATCCTACAGGTTCAAATGCAAGGCTCATCTACTGCATTAATTATCTGAATTGAACGTCTAATGTCGTCCGTTAGTCTAACAGTCTGCCTTCAATCAATTCAAGGTCAAGAAGAAGGATTAAATTGTTGTCAGATTAAACGTGTATTAACAATTTTTGGAACACTTTTGCGTATAAACAGGGTAACTGCTAACATATTTTTTTCTTTTTTGGACCGTGTATATTTTTTTCTCATGACATTATTTTTGGAACTGTTAGCTGTCGACCGTGTGACCCCCATGGCACATTTCTTTCTCCTACTTTTAATACAAATTCTGCGTGGGTTGCATCTAACGCGAGTCTATATTTCGAATTTACCTGTCATCATTACGGAGAACAATGGCATATTAAATTAGAGAATGGAAAGTAAAAACTACCAACATCGATGTTAAAGGAAAAAAATGAAACGTTAGCTGTGCTAAAATTTCCTTACACGTTGATTAATGGGTGATTGATCCTTGTTGCGATGCCACTTTAAAGAGATCGGAAATTTCGCGATTAGACCTTTCGCTTTGAAAGGGAAAAGTTTCTTGTTTAGTGCTTCGAACATTTAGGAAAAAAAACACATTGTATTTTAAGAAAAAAGCATCGTACGAACTAGAGAAAAATTCAACAAACTCGTCCGTGTCGTTTTATTTTCTGCATTAATATCATGGTAATGAGTAACGTTTATGGACTCATTTATGGTCAGTTTCATATGCAGTAAATCACAAGAAAATATTTACTCCAGCGAAGCATTAAAGAAAGACTGTGCTTGATATACACCTTTTAATTCAAATCCCGTTATAATAATTATAATGGTGATTTGTAGGATGAGTAATGGTGGTTGCTTTTGAAAATTTCAGCAAATGCGCTTTAGCAGTTAATTTTCGTACACCTCTACTGAATATATTGAACAGGATTTCTGTTGTTTTTGTAATAACCTGAGCATTGTTTTCAGGTTCCAATACTGGTGATAGTAAAAATTGTTTCCAGAAATGATTTACCGGGAGGAAATTACTTTTAAAACATTTTTCAAAGCGAAATCACTTACTAAATAGGAGCAAAATAAATCGATTATAGTATGAATAAAACGGTTATTACAAATTATTATATTTAGTTTATAGAACGTTCTCTATTACATTTAAAAGTTTACAGGGCTTGTTTTGCACATAAATGTTGGTAAAATGTAGATGCATAACCATGACAGTATTATAGATCAAAATACAAGTTTAATGGCACTTTGGAAAAGTGCATATAAGATGATAAGAATTAACGTTTTTGTATGAAAGGTGATTAAGAAAGCATGTGTAAATAAATCATATGCGAATTGTGAAACAGACCAATTCGTTGCATGGTTTTATTAATAGTAAAAAATATTTTTTTACTGAATGTTTTTTAAAAATTTCTCAATTCAAGTTAATTTAAATTTTCATAAATAACTATACATAATTTAGTTCACCCATTTAGATACAATACAATGGTTTTTCCATAAATTCAGTAAAATTTGAAGGCACGTAATGAATTTAGTGAATTAAAAGGCGTAGTGCCGCTTTTAAGCAGCGATTTTTAGCTTAACATGACAAATGACATATTAAATCCTGAGTTAACTTGACATGACACAGTATTCAGTGATTTTACAAATTTCGTGGGTTTTTTCTGGACTGTTTTGAGTCACAAAGGATCGTAAACCTATGTCGTAGAATGTATAGTTTTCGACATAAGAAAGATTACGGAACAAAACAATTTGTTAGAGATGTTTTCAAAATTGGCTTTTGATACAATGTAACAATCCAAGATCGTAGGAACAATCCTGCCTTCACGACTGGAGTCACTAAGAAGGTTGATTTTCGTACTGTCAAGCCGCGGTCTTAGTAGGCTTTTGATACCTAACGTTTCGTCTACAGCTGCAGTAGACATCATCAGGGGCGGTCTCAGTGTTCTTCTGAGATGTGCATCCTCGATGGCTTCATAGATTTGTACGTGTGTTCTCGCTTCTTTCAAAACTGAGTTTAATGTCCAATTCTCCATTCATGACTTAGTTCCTTTCAATGTTTCCCTCTGGCTTTCCTTTTTCTACTTGGGTTCTCCCTTCTTTTCTTCCCTTCTCCTGTTTATATCTACATGTCTTGTTCTCTTCTACTGTTTTCTATAGTCTTCGTCTCCCGTTGGAATTAGCGTTAACCTTGGTCTCTTCACTCTTGATTTCTCCTTCTCGCCGTAGCCTTTCTCATGAGCGGTTTCAGTGCTTCTCCATTCTACCTATTGTCTTACTCTTGTCCCTACGTCTATAGTTTTCATTTCGTAATTTCTCATTGCTAATGTATCACGGCGCGTCCGCCATCCTCCTCATTGCTTGATTCGGTATCCTCTCTAGGTTCTTGATGTTGGTGTCCGTTGCCCCCATGCTGCTGCTCCATACAAGATGATTGGACTGGTGCTTTCTTCGTAGATCCTCTTCTTTATTTTCAATTCTAACTTTCTTTTTCGTTGCATAATTAGTCCCAGTTGGTTGAGTCGTTGCCTCCTTTATGTCAGTCTTCTATCGATGTGTATCCCTAGGTATTTGACGTTCTTTTCCTTCCACGCTGATCTTGATAGTCGGTATATTCATCTTTTTTGCTATGCAAATCTTCTGGCTCTCCTCGGGGTTAACCCTTTACTTCCATTTTCTTATTAAATCTTCAATCTTGTCCATTTCCCTCTACAGGAATCCCGTTGTTATTTCTGGGTTCAAAGATGCCGCTGCTTTCACAGTGTCACTCGCGTAGATGAATGTCCTCGTGTGTTCTCCTTTATGGTTATGTTGCTCGTATAGATATTGTATGGTTTTGTCGCCAGTACCGATCTATGTGGTGTCCCTGCTTCGATTGTCCTCGTTGTTAATATTTTCCTCCGATTGTGACGGATGTCCTCTTCTCTAGATAATCCTGTATCATCTGGTGTGCGACTTTCCGAATTATAGATTTTCCATTTTTCCATCCTCTACATCGAATAGGTCGTTCTCTTCTTGTTGATGTCCTTGATTACCCTCTTCATAAATCTTATTACTTGGTCCTCCGAAGAATTTCCTTCTATAAGTCCGCATTGCTCGTCCGAGATTCCATCTTACTTTTTCTTTCTGTGTCCTCCTTAGTATTCTCCTTCTCCCATTATTTTTTCTGTGCTACTCAGCAGCGTGATGGGATTTTAGTTGTATGGTAGTATCGTGTCATTTCATGCCTTCGCTATCATGAAGATTTAGCATTTCTTCTGTGTCGTCGCGTTAATGGCCTTTGCTTTCCTTCTCCATTTATTCTTCCTGTATTTCCTTCAACCTCAGGTTCGTTATCCTGACGTGTCCTGGTGCCATCCTTGGACTGTAGATTCTGAATAAATTTCTTAATCTCTCCCAGCGTTAATTCGATCTCGTTTTCCTCGTTTTCTATATTCCTGGCTGTCCTTTCGATATCATCTTCGAATTCGATGTCGTCTTCCTGGTTCGTGTTAAGTAAATTGTTTCTCCATTGCGTCTGTGAATGCTTCTTTCTTCTCGTCAACCTGGTAGTTTAGTTTGTTATTACAGAGTGTGGGTCTTGTAGTGATTGGGTTTCTTTTCTTCATCCTTCGCATTATCTTCCAGTGTATTCCTTTGACATCTTCAATACCCTCTAAGAGTTTGTAATGAATTATTAATAAGGCCGTGAACAATGCATGCTTTACATATGCAAATTTAAGATGTACTGAATTCAACGAAAATGGATTTAGGTTTTCCACTATTTATTTACTGTGGATTGGGAACCACCTTGAAGATCATCCAAATTGGGTATATGTAAATCAGGGTTCGTTTCTTCAAGAAAACGGCATAATTTTTCCAAAATCTCTTTTTATATTCATTACTCTTTATACCATATATTCATTTTTTGTTGATCTGACGAACTAGCCATGTAGCACATTAATTATATTTTTTTAAACAAGCTTATCACGTACAGCAATTGTTTAAAATATAACTACCTTTTTTGACATATGCTATAGTACTGCTCTCCATCATTTATTATAAATAATTTTAAGCTAGAAAGATTTCAACGAACCATAGGGCTTATTACCTATTCACCTCTTGTTTTTCTATGGTTCCTAACTTCCCTACTTCATAGAGTATTCTGATCTGACTTAGGGGAATTTCACCGTGTTGTCCGGGAACCTTGAATGATGAAAGTTGATGGATAGCCGGTATAACGATGTAATTAAATGTCACGTTTAATTTTCCAATTACCTGAGCTGCACCAAACTTGTGTTCTATAACACATTAAGCAGATGCTTAATTTGAGAGACACGTTTACAACTCAGACACGAACCAGACCTATAAAGTCAACTCTACCGGCATCTTTTTCAACTCCGTCTACATTTGCATCACCTACCTACCATATGAATAAATTCTAAACCGCCGATCATTCACGCGTGTCGCGATAACGAGAGCACATGTCGTCTTAAAAAAACGTAATTTTTCTCCTCCCTTTTACCTGAACCGTTGACTGACCACACGAGGAATTTCGAGTGTAGTGCGCCTGCTCCCCCCGACTCGCCTATCCACATATGCGTGAGTACGAAACGCGCCAGGTGAAATAAGTGAATCTTCTCTTCGGTTTTTTATCTTCGCCAAAATATCCTTGCCGATCAGGTAACACACGCGCGCACGTGTCGCTCGAGTGAGATGCGGCGGGGTTTGTCTTCATGTGAAAAGTGCGGGATTTGTTGAGTGATTATGGCCAGTTTCAGAGATTTGCAACTCGACTGGTCCATGCTGGGGAGCGATGAGGCGAGGTGGACCGAAGAAGGTAACGGTCTATTTTGTATGAAAGTTCTGTAACTGTCGTATTGGGCAATTATGTGGTGTTTGGGCATGTTGTAACCCACTCCAAATTACATCTTCGAACTTTTCTTTGATACTCATAGTCGTGTTTAGAGTCACAACCGCTTTTACGTACGCGACGATTAGGTAATACGTTTACATGGCAATAACAACATTTTTAATATGTTAGGTCTTGAACCTTGCTCGACCAAATCATAGTTATATTTCATCAAATGTCGAACAATTATTTAATTCCAACTTTAAATTTAGTAAATTCATAGACACCTAGTATGGCCCAAGAAAGCCACCCTGGCCAAATTTAACCGGAATTAATATACCAAATTTTAAAAATTCTCAGTATAATTATGTGCAATGAAAACAAAATATCTCGCTTTACCAAACAAAAAAGACTCATGTCATCGTTACAACAATAAATCAGCAATATAACGGTCATCTGCTGTATAAAATATATAATACAATTGGCCCCTTTTATCGTTAAAAATTTTCATTATAGTTATTTGCGATGAAAACAGAATGTTTCGCTTTACCAAGTAAATAAAGATTCATGTCATTGTTACAACAATAAATCAACAGTATAAGTCATATCTGTTGTATAAGGTACATTACAATTTGGCCCCTTTTACCCGATTTAGATATCTTTGGTGTACATTGCACAACAGATAAACAAAGTCGTTGGAATGAATTGAAACTAATTTTATTGTTTCTAGACAGTATTAAAAAATGTTTAAACCCACTGAAATATTCCCACAAGAAAAAGCGGTAAATTTTATAAAATACACAAGTAATATATTACTTTAATGTTATCGATGAATCATACCCATATCTTTAATTAAGTTTATTTAAAATTATGAATTAATCACCTACCGAAGTGTAACCATACTGACATCCAAACACATGATATTTTCCAACCAATGTGTATTTTTGTACTTCTGCAATTTGCGATCATTATCTATTACTACTTGAATTTCAATCACTAGATAATTTACCCACTCACCGTGCGTGTAATCAGTTTGTGATTTAATCCAATATTTAATTAAAATGTCAAAAACGTCAATTGCTGTCATATTTCAATAAATGATTTTCACATATCTGGTCAGTGGTGTAACAACGCAGCAACGAGCCTGTGTTAAGAAATTTAGACGAGTCACCAATCAAATAGAACTTAACATGTGCTCGTAATACACCAATTAATGGGTCAAAAAAGTCAGGCAAATTTTTAGAAGGTAGGAGAAAGTTTTGTCTCTATGGGCGATGGGACTGGAAAAAGTGTTGATAAATGTTGATAAATGTCCTGTAATAAATAAATGTTCATCGTCCTCTTCCAATTGATCTTCCTTATCGTTCGTGAATCCAGTTTTTTTTATATATTTCTATATTTCTCTTCTTTAATTATTAATCACTTATTAATTTATCCATTTCATTGTTATCGATAGCGGCGATAAAAGTCTTTGCAATTCACTTCCTATAACGCACTTTAAAGTTTTTAACGATACCTTGTTTCAAAGGATGCAATACTGATATTGTTTTCGAGGGTAAAGACGCCATTCCATTTTATAATTTATTTCTATTAACTAATCATCCATGCTTTCTTATTGAATGCATAATGTAGTCCTAACGATTTTAGTCGTTTTAAACATCTTGAGTTGAGTTTTTAAATTTTCCAAAGAGAAGTGTGATATTTTCAGAACCAGTCATGTTTGCATAAAGCATGCTCATAACTCTTTCCTTACTTGTTTTTAGTCCAAAAGCACTATCCTTTTCAAACGATTAGCAGGTAACTCACCCATTCCTGACGGATTACCTGTCGAGTAAAGATAATGGTAAAAATTCCCTGAAAAATTTCATTGTATTGAACTTTAACTTCACTATAGAATGATATTTTCAACATTATGTTATACGAAGAACAATTTGTTCCCAGTAATAATTTCATTCTAGAGAGATTTTCATTATATCCAACTTCACTATATAGAGCTTCGACTATATATATATATATATATATATATATATATATATATATATATATATATATATATATATATTCATGTCCATTAAGCCAAGTCATCCACTTTATAACTCAGCATTCATTAGCATTAGGCCCATATTTTATTGCTAATTTATTACGTAAATCACCGTTATATCGCTCCACCTCACAGCAAGAAACAGGAGATGACCTGACTTAAGCCACATCATCCACTTCCATATCTCCTGAACCGCCAGAGATATGTACATGTACCAAGAGGCATATTTCATTACTGATAATAGAGACCAGTAGCAGATGCTCAAAATTATCTCTTCAACCCTTAGTGCATTATTCCCTCCAAAAAATATATTTCCCCCTAAATACAGCCTGGGTTTTTTCATTGCTCAATCTTTACGCAATGTACGATCGTAACTATCGCGGTTCGTAGGCCAACTACTGTTATAGGTAGATCCAAATTCGCGCCCTTTTATCATGTTGGCAATATTAAGCGATGTCATGTCTTTGCAACATAAATTCACAAATATACCGTAGTAACTTATAACTTTCCAGATAAATATAATTAAATTTTATTGCCATCCTCCTAGAACCTCTAATAAAAGACTTGGAACGATGAGCACGCTGGAGCGAAGGATGAGTAGGAGACAGGGTTGGATTGTTGAAATGTATTTTCTTTAGAATTACTTTTTATAAACAAAGGTGTATAAAGAAATTAGACGTTTAATTCGGTTTCGCTATCACTATCTTAGCATACATATATTATGAGTGGATTCACTACATTAATAATTATATACGGATATTCAATCTTTTCACATGTCCTACGACATTTTTCCAAGAATCCATGAGGATAGTGTCTATAACCCTCTTATTAATGATACAACACTTTCACTAAGTTACCGTGTGTTGTGAAATGAAAAATATACAATATGGAGGTAGGTGTAAGACTATTCCATAGTTTCAGCAACTATATAGTATATGTATTACGTTTGAACATTATAAGATTTTGAAGTGTGTAAAAAAAGTTTTATAACTATCTTCAAAATACATACTATTTTTGAAGAGATATCCTTGAATTTCATCTTTTGTGTTGGTAGCATTGGTCACTTAAGTTAATTAATCGCTGTGGTAAGGGGTATCCATCACGATAACACTGTTTTGAAGAATGTTTGGTAGTAATCGGTTACCCTCTCCTGTTTCTTGTTGAACCATGGCTGCTTTATTCGATTTTAATGTGTACCTGAACAATTTAGTTCCCAAAAATAAACTAAATGTAAGGTTATTAAAATTTAGGATAAATCTCATCTACAAATAGATTGTATTACAAAAACTCCCTTTAGCCCAACTAATCTATATTATTATTATATGCACATTTACATATGCGTTAAATATATTTGATTTCGTCGTCATCGATAACTTTTATTTTTACGACACTGATTCACGCGATGTCATCCTTAACAAAATGTAAACATTAACTGAGGGCATTGTTGTTATGTAAATGACAACATAACACGTTTAGGTCCTTGAACAAATTCCATACCGCGCATATAAAAGAGTAAATGGAAGCATTATATTTATAAACGCCGACGAACTTGACATTGCTTTCAAACACATAACTGTTAATTGAGAAAAGAATATGCATGTAATCAAATCAGATTAAAACACTTGTTATTGTTATGTAAGTCAACGATTTTGCTAATTAGGCCGCAAGGTAGGGTGGCTGGAACTTGTAGAACCACATTCCGCGAATGTCAATGGGAATGTTAGTAAAATGAAAAATTTACGAGGGGTCGTTCTATGCGCCTACGTCGCATAAAATATTTTTCTCACTAGCATGTACGAGAGGAACACGTAGGAGTGCACGTAAATCGAAATATGTAAGATTGTGTAGAGCAAATTAAAACGTATAATATAGACCTGCGTTGTTATTTTTACGAGAATTTAATTATACGTATAAAAATAAATAATTTAAATAAAAGAATGGAACGGTACTGACATTTATCCCTTAACATTATAATAAGGCGTGATGTAACACCAATGACAACCTTTTAAGGAGTATTAAAGTATATGTAGTTTTTCCGCATTTAATCCAAGCTTAATTTTGATTTGACAATATTGCCTACACAGCTGTGTTGTCAAAACACACTGTAATTTTATTCCAATTCAGTCCAATGTCTAGTAGGGGTTGACAATGTACTGTGTCACCAGTATTGCCATTGTTGCATATTCACCTGAAATAAGATACAAGGGTACAATAAAATATTTTGATATCCTGTATCCTTTAAGTAAATTTGGAAATCCTGGCATTAAACCGATAGAAGTTTATGTCTCTAAAATTGTTATCAACAAATTTGTTGGTGTATTGATTTAGATTTTAATCGTATTATATCTCCGGTAAACAGTTTTCAATACAGCGCTTCCTCCGACGATATTGTATATTTTCGTTAATGATCTTTAATTGTACTTAAGTAACTTAATGTACTTAAGTAGAATAGTGGGATGAAATTCTTTGATTTATATTTAAGCAACAATTCTGAATATCGGTGTTAAAATAAAAATGGTTAAAGAAATTGTTATGCTGATAGAATACTGGTAGGTATACTGTATTAATATTTAACCAAATCGGAACATTTCCTGGCAATTAACGCGTTTTACGACCTTTTTTTGTGCAATATTACCCATTAATCGAAACATACATACATTCATGCATTATTCATACGTATTTATAAATTAATACGTTCGAACATTATTCGGTACATACAGTAATCAGAACGTAGTATTATAGGCATTATCTAATAGCCTCGCATGTACAGCAGTGGTTCGAACAAAAATGAAAATAATAAAGTAATTTTATAATTAGTCATTTTTTAACTCGGTATTATGAAATTAGAGAGAATGTATGTATGTGTTTCTATACATGTTATCTAACTAGAGACGAAAAAAATTGTACAATTTCATCACGGATCTAATTGGTAAACGATTATTGTTAAAAAAGATATAATGAGCTTGCTGAATTTAAATGAATGAATGAAACGTGAAATGGAAGATGAAAATTAATGCATAATTACATAACGATCTTTATTCATGGTGTATTTTCAAGGTACCCGATACGATGTTTGGTTTTTCAAGATTCTTACGGTTTTATTGGTAGACTTTAAGGTCGCCATCGACGCCAGTTATCGTTATAAACAAGGCTAAATATTTTTTTTAACTGCGACAGCTTAAAAAATTATACCAGTTTACTATTTTTGATCACAATTAATGATTATTAACACATATTGCGGTAGGAGCAACAAAGCAATCAAATGTATGCGTTTTGCACATGCAATAATAGGGTTCGTTGGCTTTGCTAAAGTTGCCAAACCAGCTTCAAGTTATTTACGAACATCACAGTGACAATTAACTCTCAGTGAAATATGTAGTATAACTGAATGTTACATGCATTGTCTGTAATACCAATTTTACCACACGAAGTGTTCCATGCTTTTAGCTGGGAGTTTGTTAAATTTATTTGAACACTGGAGCTCTCCAGAATATTCTTGAAGCATATGGGTTTCGATTTTTAGAAGAGCGCTTCATCCCTTATTGCCTAACTTCTTATAGTTTGTCAGTTGCTACGCCGGACGATAATTCTCAAGCAGTCCTGGGTGAAGTAAATTTGTCGGTGAGCTTAGGTGACGCCATAAAAGATGCTAGGTATTGGTGATTACTTCTATTACTCAGCAGCTGATCCTTGGTGTTCAATTTAATAAGCTTTTAAAGGTTTGTCTTCATTTCAGTACGAATACCTGGGTGTTTGCTGATGAAAAGGTTAATTGGCTATTGTTCCCCGGAGTTCATTGATTATTGCTCAGCCATGCGAGTTGGAGACTGTCATTCATCAATCTAAAGGGTCGATTTTGGATCAGTTAGGCTGGTACCAATGTAATCGACCCTGTGTTTAATGTCGATGAATGTGTTCTAGATGGCTGGGTCTTAGATGTATGGTATGTAAACATGTTGGCCCGGATCCAGGCGGATCCTGATGCTTTTTCCGACTTTGTGTTGATCGAGATTGGATTTGTAATCACCTCCCCAGTTCTTTACCATCCGAGTCCAATTTGTTTGATTGGAAATTGGTTAATCCCATTGCACCTCGGTCTACTGGACTAAAGAAATTATATGCTGGAACTACCACTGCCCAGTTGGGAACAGCTAACTCCCTAGCTAGAATTGTAAACACGGTGTAAAGGATTGTTAAATTTGTTAATCCCTAATGGGTGAAAGTATGGCACATCCTGGTTTTATTGGTCGGCCAACTAAATTTAGTTTTCCAGTTAGGGCTATTTCTATGGGCCTATTAGGCCCTCGGTGAACGAAGAAGCGTCTTCTCGAAAAGCTGAAGTCAGTGCCCAGCACCCTAAGATGAAAAAACTACCTTTATCCCTTCCTATTGATGACTACGTATGGAAAAACCCACCTTCTATCTGACTCACCAAATATTTTTCGAAGTTTTTAAACACCAAAGGGTTTTCATTGCCCTCCTCTAATAAAAAAATGAAGTGGCGCTCTACCACTCTGGTAGTCTAAATTTTTGACTAGCAAAATACGCTGAGTGCCATACTCTAAAATAATTTATAAGTTTAGTTAGTAACTTTTGATAAAATTAAGGTTCTTGTTTCACATGATTAGCTTCTTTTTTAAGGGCCTTTGGAGCGTATTTCAGAACACGGACGTCCCGTTAAGTAAAGGAAGGGGGAGTGTTACGGTCGTATTTGCAATATGCACCAAACTCTGCTGGCGTAGTTCTTTGTTTGGCGTCTCGCCTCCGAATTAATTAACTTAGTATAACTCTCGATCCACATAGCATAACTTCGTCAAATTTTGACAGCCCATAGTTGTCATCAATACCAATTAGTTATGAAAATTTGAATGAACTCCGTTCACGAATAAAACCGTCAGGTGATGGGAATCAAAAGTTTTCTCAGTTGGTCAAGCGTGAAGAGCTGTTAAAGGAATGGACAAGAAGAATGCATTCGGTGGGAAGCTTTCAAGGGGTCAAGTTGTGTAAAATGGAGGTTAATTTTTTTTGGATTAAATAGGCAATTAGTTGGTAATTATTGGTAAAATTTTTTGAGCTGAATTCGAAGGAGTTTGTAGCCCTAAAAGGGATTTGCAAATGTTAACTTGAGTGTTTGTGCTATTTTTTATTCCTGAATTCTGGTCTCGCTGCGGGGAATTTCTTGCGTGCTTCGACCCTTTTACCTGTAAGAAACCGACGGCATATCTGGACAGATGACTGTATATTTCCAAGGTTCCAACCGAAGCAGGCGAACCCCTATCACAAAAGCAATGGTGTCTCTATACAAACCTTGATTATATATGCGAAATTTTGTACGTCGATATATGGGAAAAAGTTTGATTGATTGAATTCAATCTATTGTAACGAATGTCCATGTACCGAGATAGTTGCTATGCTACCAGTTTTTTTTCTGAAAGAACAGTAGATGATAGTAGAATATAAAAATTGATCTGTTTTTTTGACGATGAGGATCATGATCAGTCAAAATTACATACTTCATTACGCCAAGGCGCCAGTAACCTATACCAAGTGCCTCAAAATTATGTGAATATTTTGGTTACTAAAGACAATAAAAACAGTCACAGTTGTAAAAATGAAATGTAGTTGTGAACCCACTTATCTCCGTTATACTAAGCAGTCTTATTCAACACTAGGGAATGAGAAAGTGTGCAAGCAACAGACAAAAATTCAAACCAATCAAATAAACTCTTATCATAGAATACTAAAATCATAATCTAATGCCAATCCTAAATCTCTTAATCGGGTGTTTAAAAATTGCTTACTCCTCAATAAACTCAAGAAAGAGAATCAAAATCGTAATGCTCTATGTGAAATTAGGAATTCAAATACAAACATTCGAGCTAAGTTTACATTCGATTACGATTCCTGCCTAATCTGCGAAGTCTCTAGAGGTGAAGTTGATTGGATCCTTAGGACAGACGATTTTGGCGACTATACTAAATCCATGGACACTTCCAGGTGCGAGAGATCAGCCTGGCGATTTAGCGAAGTTCCTGAACGCTGGCGAAGTCAATCAAACCGTTCTCGATACCCTCAAAATGTCGATTTGTCATGACCGAATATCATAGGACAGCGATCTCTTTGCACGAATAAAGAACCTGTTTGGCAAATTAAAATGGGTCAATGATAGTTAATATGATACCTTTTGGAAGGTATTACTCGAATTTTTTTATATTGCCATATGATATTGATTTATATTGATACTGCTATTATGATACTTTATAATATTGCCATACATTTCGTCTTAAGCTTGTTTAAAGTAGAAATAATAAGCTATCATTTCCGAAAATATCTTCCCCTGATATTAAAAATTAAGTTGTGAATCTGTTTAGAAAAGGTATTTTCGTCGTTTTTCCGGCTCTCTTTCGGTTAAGAATGGTATGATCGGGGTCTACAAAACACCATATTGAAGGTTTTTTTTTGATTTTCTACAAATGTTCTATTGACAGTAGTGGGAGTCAATCAACACTTCCCACAATATAAGGCAGAAAAACAAAAAGTCACTTATTTTGGTTATTTTTGTTTATAACAAATTGTCTATAGTGAAATTTTGGCTGTTAATTAAAATTTTAGGTTTAACGAGGTTAAAACAATTACATGATATTTAAAGGAAAGTCGTGCATTTGGATCGCTGTTAATTTTGTAGTGAAATATCTGGTGTAAATGTCTTTCACATGTGATCGTTGTATCGGTGTAAGAGCTGTTGCCTTCCTATAAATTTCTCTATGTATTCTTGTATCTTCTCTATGTATTCTTTAATGATAGTACGTTCTCTCTCACTACCTAACAAACGACTTAAGGAAGTTACTGGCTCAAAGTAAAAATATGAAACTTCTATCTTACGGCTCTGAAAATTTTTCAGGACTCTATGGAGGCCAATCAATTTTCGGGAAAGATGATCCTTTGACGGTGATTGGGGTAGGAAACCTTTTATGATGAGGCAGGCATCTAAGCCTTAACGGCGATATTTATCTTTAGCGATTTAGAATCTCATTTGAGCTTCTACGTAACACAATCAAATTTGACATAAAAATGCCGATTTCGTTAAACAATTATAGAACGTATGAGCGTTATGCCAGTTGACGGAATTAGTTCATAGAAGATATCTATGCAAACTGCTTAATGTGTCTATGTAACTGTCGTGTCATGTATATGTGCATGTAAAGTCCATCCAGTCTGAGTTCGTCCAGTTGAAAAAAAACCATTAAAATTTAATAGCCATGTTACCGACATACAAAGACCAGAAACCGCTCCATAGGCGTGCCATATTTAAAGAAATACAAAGGTTGTTACTCACATCGTCGACGAAATTTTATGACGAAATCCCAAGTTTGTGCCTCATTTGTTTCTGTATTGTGTATCTGTTATCTGTCATTTGTATTGTATTGTGTATCTGTTATCTGTCATTTGCAATATCTGTCATTTGTATTGTGTATAATGTCTATCTCATTGCTATTATTAATTTCGTCCACGTTGAAAGGTCTCCAAAAGCCATTTTAAAAAAATAATTGCAATTACATACATACACCACTGAACTCTAGTGACGACTGAAAACGAACACGTGTTCAACGGTCAAATTTAATGGCTGTAGTGGACCTGTCTAATTCTCGATATTAATAGACTTTTCATATATAGGCTTGTATTGTAGCGACTAAGAACATTTCTGCGCACCAAATGTATGGGGGAATGTTAAACGGTACGCTACATGAATATTCTGCTTTTGTATAGGGTAAAAAGGTATTTTTTGAATGCATTCGATATAAAGTCGGTAATTTTTTTGTTTTTCAACTGGACCAATTATGACTGGATGGACCTTATATATGTATGCTCAACTTGACTTGAACACGTTTTACCTTCTGGAGGAGAAAGATAGTTTTGTAGACGGTATTGTTGTATACAAGAAATGTAGTGAATTGCAAGGTCTTTAATATGAGACCGTTGAGTTACGTTTAGTCAAATAATTACTGTATGAAATCAAAAAAAAGCGTCAAAATGGCCGGTGTGCAACGTTAATAATTTTTGCAAAATGATTTTTTTTTACTTTAATTACTTTAGTTGGAAGCTCTATTGGAAAACGGGATGATTTGTTTTATGAACATTTAGAACTGAATGTCCCCAGGACATCCTATTCTTCTATACATACGGACGTATATTAGTTTTATATATATATATATATATATATATATATATATATATATATATCATTTTTCGTTAATGCGTCACTGGCATTTAAAAATTGATACACACTTCAAAGAAATCGGTTAAATCGTTTTATAGTTAAAAGCCTATCAAAATTACTGTCCGACATTATTTCGAATACATTAATCTTTCTGGCGTTTTACTAAAGCACCCTCAAAAGGAGCAGTTCGCCTCATGTTTCTTCTTCATGTTTTAATGCAATTCCGGTCAATCTCTATTTAATTTTGGTGGCACCATTATTCCTTTACAGCGTGAAACAGGCATCTAGTAAAATCTTTTCATCCATCAAGTATTAAAAAAATTCTTGTTTTAAAAGTACAGGTGTTTTTTGTCAAGTGAGAAGACAAATGAGTCCACCTTGACGATTTGTTTCTTTCCACATTCAAAACTGCATTTGATAAAAATCGCTCTTTCAAATCTTCTCCGGCCTCCGAAAACCGGTCGTCCTTTTCCTTCAAACGTTTTGTTTTAGGAGCGGCACGTCTAAACAAACTGGTCTCGATTAACGAAAATTTCAATTATTTTTCAACACCTGGTGAAAGTACATTATAATTTCGCGAATTTGATTATCGATAGCCACGTAGTAATTATAGTGTGATTTTTTTCTCCTCGCTCTACCGTAAAACTACCGAATGAGATGTTTGTATTCGAAACGGTCGATTATTGTTATTGTCTCTGGTTTAATTGCCTACTAGAATGTCATTGACGTTAATAGGTATGCATATTTATTTGTTAACCGACAGTCGTAAAAGCAACTAACTGTACCCACCACGTAGTGGACGTTTAATGGAGAATTTTTTAACCGCGAGAGTCACAAGAATTTTAAATGTTCTACGGTTAAAATATTTTAAATTCCGTACGTGTACGGGGGAAAATATTACTTACTGGCATTAGATTTAAGGTTATAACGTTGAAATACGTGCAAAAAACTGATCACCTAATTCAATAATACCTAGCGGCAGCTGTCAGTTTTCAACCGAAATCAATGGTGGGAGATATCGTCCTTAATTTTAAACCCAGGTATATTTGAAGCAGTTGATATTTATTAAAATTGCTAATGGACGAAGAGATTGAAAATCAAGATCAACAAGGACAAGACGGAAGCAATGTGGATAGGAAGAACGAGGCAAGGACCGACGACGAATATCAAGGTGGGAGACAGGACGATATCGTGGAAGAAAGAAGTTAAATGCCTAGGGATCTACATGGACAGAAGACTAACGTGGGGGAGACACATCGACGAGACGGCGAAGAAGGCGAGGACAAGGATCAACCAATTAGGACTACTTATAGGAAGAAGAAGAAAACAACGACTAGAGACCAAGAGGAAGATTTACTTAGCAGGGATAAGACCAATACTAACATACGGATTAGCTGCATGGGGACAAGCGACGGGGACACAAATAGGGTACAGAACAGGGCAATGAGAAGGATGACGGACGCATCATGGTATATGAGGAACGCACAACTGAGGAGGGACCTGGAAATCGACGAACTGAAGAGGATCATCAAAGAGAAGAACCGGAAGACCATAACAAAGGCAGAGGAGCACACGAACCCACTAATAAGGAAGGCCAGAGACTACGGAGAGGACGAACCATCTAGGGTGAAGAGACTAAGGAGGGCGCTACTCGAGGACTAGGAAAAGGGATGGATACCACCAAGGAGGAAGAATAACAGGACGGAACAGGACGAAGAGGACAACCACCAGGAAGGGGACAAAAACAACATCAACACGCGGAGGAAGACTATTATAAACATAGAGGTAGAAGTAGGGAGCCAGTGGCTCAACTTTGTATTTAAATTAGGTCAATAAAACAGTATTAAAATTGCTTAAGACATGACCGAAGTATTTGAGTTCACGTTTTCTTTGAGTCTACTTAACTTCTATTTGGCAGTTCATTTTGTGTAAAGACTTCATCATTGTGGATATGGTCCATCAAGAAAATTTTGAGATTTCTTGTGTAAACCCACATTTCGAATGAGTTTAGTATTTTCTCTGTTACTTCAGATAACGTCTAGATATCTGCACCATACATCAGATTGGAACGGATGATTGAGAGAAAATCTAGATTTTCCTAAATGGTCTCAAGTAGACTCAAGAAGCGTCTTCGATTGATTTCAAACAATAGGAAGTTTGAATCATGCAAAAAACACCTTAGAGATTTCTATAAAATTGCAAGTTTGAATGACTATAACATTCAATCTAAAAGGCAGGCAAAAATTTCAACCAATATGAACTCAATTATAAACGCTAGTAAACATATTAGATAAAAAATCCAGAGTGCCTTAAAGTCGAATCTAAGATATCTATACTAGTGTCAAATTATTTCACTCTCTCTAAAGGGTCTCAGATAAGTTCTAGAAGTTCTCTCATTATAATTTTGAACAATAGACTGTGTGAATCTTGCTGAAGAATAATTCTTAAGATACCTTTAGAATTCTGGAAGTTGAATCTAGAAGGTGCGTGTAAATTTCAAAGGTTTCAATTTTAGTTCTGAACGTTAGTAATCTTTAGGAATGTGGGAGAAATTTAAAATAGGTCCTTAGGAACTTCGCAATCCACAGGTGCCATCAACGGAAATCTAAATGGTCGCTTCAAGAATCAAATGGGCAATTTCACCTTAGTTTTAAACGTTAAGAAGGAACTAGAGTAGAAAATTCGTTGGTTATTCAATTGTCCTAAAGTGCATTAAAATAACATTTAGACGCTTCGTTGACATTTCAAATTTTAATTGACCGAAAACCATGGAAAAATCTAAATATTCATAAACAGTCTGTTGAATATAGAAGTTTTTCCGTTTTGATCCCAAACACGAGAATTCTAGAAGATTATTTCAGTGGCGTAACAATGTAGCAACGTTTCTTTGTTTAAACAGTTTTTCTGGGTACCAAATCAAACAAATATTAAATTCTAACAAGTTACTCAGATCATCTATGCTTAGATTGCAATTTCCTTTAATTAGCTACATATAATACACCTGTATGAAATTGTTTAAACAGTTTTAAATTTAATTATCCCAGTTTGAAAAGTTTTTAGCCTCGTTTACTTTTCCGATTCGTCTGTGAATCCTCTTTGGTCTTGTATAACATGGGAACGACTCGTCCGATTTTCTTTTCGAAAATATCCTCGCATGGCGATACATTTCAACGATAAAAAAACCAGGAGAGCCTTTGGCGTATGCGATCGAAGGCAACCAGTACAAGAAATGCCACAGGACGAGAACGCCGAGATCGTTGAACCTATTCCACTTCGGTTTCATCTTCAGCGAAGGAATGCGTCAATATGGTTGAGCATTTGCATACAGCGGACGGGTCGGATTACTTCGACGAATTTTAATCTTCATAGAGATCAATTAGTTAATCATTCGACAGGTGGAGAGGTTACGCAAATCCTAAGGTTTCTCTTCTACTTTTGGACAAATCTCAAAACGATCGTTATAGAAATCGAAAGCTGTTCAATTAGTATCGCCTATATGGAGAGACAGTGGGGTCTGCATAAAATTATAGTCTCGATAAGGATTGAAGGGGTAAAAGGTGTGATTTATTTCAGTAAGATTTAAATGAACACGAATATTTCCTATTAAGAATTGTCGAAGAATGACGTTTTCCAGGCATTTCATTCCTCTAATTCAGCAAACAATAATTCATAACTTTCCTGGAAAGTTTCTTTAATCGGTGTGTTGTCAAGGAATTGATGTGTAATCTGAAATTTAGTTGTAATGTACTCACCGTTTTAAATTCAAAAATTGTAATTGTTAAAATTAATATGTGATAACTAGATCTTTGGATATATGCAAAATGCATATAAAGTGCATATTTGCATATTCCGATAAAATTCTATAAATACATATGTGCTTATTAAAAATGTATATTTTCAGCAATTTCCGGAAAGCAATCTCAAGAAAATAAAAATTTTGAATTTATAAATCTCTGTGTAAATAGGTATGTATTATGCTGTAACCTTCAGCTTAGCGTTAAGTCAAGTGCCTTCTAAAAACAGCATTAAGGGTTGTTGTTGAAAGGCTGTTAATACTAATGGCTGGTATCGTATTGTTAAGAATAGTTGTCGAAAGGCTACAAAAATTAAAATATAGCTGGAGAAATGTGCTCTCTATTCTCGGAACTAGTGTAATAGAAAATTCCACAGGTAAAATCTTATTCGGCTTTTATGAGTGGGAGTAAGCTCGTTGATTTTAGCTTTTAGCCAATGAAATCATCTGTCGTTATTCCATTTGAATGTAAGGTTTGAAGAGCAAACTGTCTTTCAGTTTTTCCGTTATTCCATTTTATTTCACTGGAGTGTTTATTAGGAGTGCATGATAATGCCTAAACAACGTGCCAACAAATCTATTCTTTTCAAGAAATTAATAAATAGGACAACCGATTTTAAGATCGTTGACGACAACCATATATTTTACACAGTTTGCGACAAAAAGTCTTATTATATCTAATGGTTTTACGTTTTAGCAATATTTTAACCATTACCTTATTTTCAATTCAAAATTTATTCTGTTTAATAAATCTGATTGAAATTTCTATACTCATATCGTTCCATTCCAAAGTTTTTAAATTTCCATTTTTTTAAATAATACAACTAAATAATTATCTATTAAAATTCAACAATTTCGATATGAACAGGGTGTTCAAATTAGAATGACCGTTTGCATTCTGTAAATTATTTTGTTTTTAGGTCTTGAGCCAAAAGAAATTTCAAGCTGATCAACACTTGGGAACCGCTTCGCACAGAACTCGTAAACAAAAGTCTCAAGATTTGGTTCAGAAGCTTATCACAACAAACCATAACGAGAAAATTTCAATAAGGATTTATGTTCTTTGCTATTAAGTTGCAATATCTCAATTGTAAAATTGGACAATCTAGTAGTGAATGTAGCACCGGTTATTTGGTTTCTGTTACTTGACTATATCCAGATTTGTAAACGAATCTTTCACTATTTTTTTTTTACCTAAACCAGTACCAACAGAAAAAGCTTTATTAATGTTAACTGACGCTGCGCCATATATTAAAAATATTTTTTCCAAACCTGATACTTGTACCTTGTTTAGCACTTGCCTTAAACCGAGTGGCAGAAATTTTAAGGACAGAATTTCGAGTTGTAAATACTCTAGTATTGAACATAAAAAATTTATTTTTAAAAGCCCCTTTTAGAGTACAGGTGTTTAAAGATCGTTTACCTAATGCGCCTTTATCACCTGAACCTGTGGTTACTAGATGGGAACGTGGTTAAATTGTGGCGATTTCCTAACAAATAATTTTGAGAGAAATAAAGACATAATTTGCAGCTTCGACATCGATAAATGTAACGATGTAAAAAATGTGTAAATGTTTTCAAAAAACAATTACTGAAATGCCAGTTAGCACATATTCAGAAAAATTTCGTTCATATTGCTTCATCGGTTTCTAAATTGGAAAAATGAAACCTTTCACTTTACAAAAGTATTGAAGTCGTTAGTTAACTCAGTACACAATAAAATTAAATGTCTTGGACAAGATAACAAAAGATACGCGAAAGGTTCTGCATTGTTTAAAAAAAATTAAGGATATCAAAAACTAGTGCATATAAATAATGTAATAAAAGAAAATTTCTGCCATGATGAAAATTTTAATTTAGATATAGCACTACCTCTAATAAATAATTTTCAATTTGCTCCATTGACATCTTGAGCAGTAGAACACAGTTTTTCCGCCTACAAATTAACGTTTTCAGATAGACGGCAAAGTTTTACTTTAGACAACTTAGAGAATCACTTTATAAATGCATATTAGCATATAAATGCATATTTTATTGCATATTTTGACTGTTTGTTGCGCATATTTTTGGAATCTTTAAGTGTACATTTCCCGAGCTTTATTGATAACGCATTGAAACACCGCCAAAGCTAATTGAAATCAATATTTGCACTGTTGGTTAATGAAATACAAAACCAAATACCGTCAGTGTAAATGATGACACTATTACCCGTAAAGACTGAAGAGATTAATTTGAACTCCACTCCATTCTAACTCGTGAATAATTCCGTAACAGTTTTTCGCCTAATCCGGCACATATTAGTAACTTATTTCTATTAATATAAATTTCTCCTATAATAACTGATTGTATAAATATGTACTTACAACGGTAACGAGTCTCTTTCTGTGTCATTGACATACTCGGAAATATTCGAATTATTTTGTGGTTTAGAGAGGGAAAAACGACAATTTTACCGAACGTCTCAATCAGGTCTTACAGTTTTGCAGAAACCGCGACGTTTCAGACATGCGAAATTGAATTAAAGAAATTCTAGATCTGAATGTTGTACCGTGAAAAATATTTTTTGGTTTAATTGTAGGAGTATCACAAATTTGCAGTGGGATTATTGAATTTGTTATTAGTAGAAAGTGTATCAGTTTTAAGGATTTCTTAAGTATTATGTTAAAGAAATGGTCGAAATCTTTGTGGTCGGTTGTAGATCTAATTAGTTCTGTTAATTACAAATGGACATTAATATTATTTTAATCCGACTGAATCAGACAGATTGGGTCCAGTGAGAGCTATTCTGAAATTGCCATAAATCAACTTTTTAATGAATAACGTTAGATGAATTACCCCACAAATTCAATCGACTAATTGACTTTTTAAATATCTGTAAGTTTCCATATTTTAGATTACTTTGGTTAATCTCTTATTTATTACATAATTAAAAATGTGTAATTAAATGATACAGTTTTAGTCATTTCGGAGGATTATCGTTCGTTGAAACATTAATTGCAATAAGTCTCCACTAACTTTTAATATTCAAATTAAGATATTTTTTTGTATGAATGTGATTACTTTCAAAAATTCAAAATCTCACACTACATACATGTAACGTAATTATATTTGTGTGTTCAAGTGTATCCTCCTTCTCATTCCTATTACTCCGTTGGTGTAATGCTGTTGCTAGCCTCTTGACAACTATGATCTACCATGGATTTCATTTAATCTACCTATCGATTTACGGCATCGTCATCCACTCATCTTTCCTTCTACGACTTCCACCATTAATCTTTCTAGGCGTTTCGCTCTTGTATCGTTATATTCCTAAGAGTCTTACCTCTTATAGTCATATTCTTATACATATGAGCAAAATATTTCATGTAGACATAGAGTTGTTCAATGATTGAGACGTTTCTTCGATATGCTGTATATGGTACTCTCAGCATTCGCCTGTAGCAGCGCATCTCGAAAGCATCTGTTTTTCGTTGTGTTACTAATGATGGTCCAGGATTCTGAAGTAAGGAAAACTAGGGATTTTAGGAGTCTTGGTTATTACCGAGACTGATTTATCTTTCCATACCCTATTCAGTTTCGTTAGCGGTTTCAGTGCCATGTATACTACCCGTTGAACCTCCACATCATTTTCTCCTCCGTCCTTGAATAGGGAGCCTAAATATACAACTTGGTCATCCACTTCAAAACCTCCGTTTTCTCTGGCGAATGTGATTTCCGATTGATAGTCACTATGTTCGATTTAAACATAAGGAAAAACATAAAGCAACTCGGTCATACTTCTGCTACCAAATCAAATACCTTCGGAATGGTGTTGTTAATTTTACCTTTTCTTTTGCTGGGTTCATAGAGTCTTTGAACTAGACTAACAAGGCGTTGAGGGAGTCTCTCTAACTTTGACCAGAGTCATTCTACTTAGTCAGTTCTACAGTCAAAGGCTTTACTGTAATTTACGAAGCACATATAAGTTGTGACATTAAATTAATACGCCTCTTCGATTTATCCGGACGTTTAGTATTTGCTCTCTAAGATTTCTATCGAGTATAAAGCCCGCTTGTTCTCCTGGGATTTCTGACAGAGGAAAATATATTATCATTGTTAATGATGGTGTGTGGTGATAGTTCTGTAATTGGTGAAATCAATAGGGAAGGCTTTCTTCAGAGGCGGTATGGAGAGCGATTCGCACAACACCTTTGTTTCGAAGCCCAGTTCACCCATGGTCTTTATAATTTCGGCTATGATTTTGCCATCACCAGGCGCTTTAAAGGTTTTCGTGATTTTGATAAGTTTCTCCACGTCAACCCTAAAGATACTGGGATATTGTTCTACTCCAATTGTACCTTCCAATTTAGCTAGCTCGTTATGTGTTTTGTAGTATTTTTTCAACACTTTGGCAATGTGCTCTGCGTTAGCCTTTCTCGTTATTTTAATTTATTATTATTTTTGTGTCCGTGGCCTGAACACACGGAGGAGACATCTAACTTTGTCATATAACTCGTGGGTCTTATTATTATTTGTACGATCCTCCAGCTCTCCACGTATATGCTCATTTTTGTCTTGTTTACATGCCTTCTTAATTTCTCCATCCATTATCATCCTTTTGGTTTGATGTGCCCGATATTGGGGTTAAGAATCGACGTTTCTAAGTTAGTCTAATAAAGTTTTCTGCTATCCAGTGTATCCTCCTTACAGATGTTTTACAAGAAAATGGTTCGATAAGGTGGGGACAAACTATTAGTTTATTGGTTGAGAGAATGGCTTACTGTGAGTTCATTGGTTGCACGGAGAAGTCACTAAATAAATAATGTATGGGCTTTGAGGGGGATGTTTTGTTGATTTTAAGGTATAGGGAGTTTGGTAAATTTGTTTCAGTAACTAGATAATTCCGTAAATTATTTTGCGAATTAGTTCAGTCAATAGAATAAAAGGATTAAGGTATGAGAAATAATAAGAAATGATAAGGTCGAAGAAATTTGTTCAACGGTAATTCAAAACAAACATGATTGGTAACCCCTGAGAAATATGTCACTTCCATTATCTCTCTGACTAAGGGGGTGAACCCCTGAATATCGATGCAGTGCGTCTAAGTGTACACAGTGTTTGATTTTTTGTCTAATCTGAAATTGTGTTTAGTGGTAATGTATTTATTGATAAATTGGATCACATGAAACAAAATTTCTTAATTAATTATTTTCCACCACAACGACCCACAACATATTTCAGGGGAAGGGCCCATGACTCTAGCTAGCCGAGGTTAGTAATATTTAAAGGAAAATTTATGACAAGGGTCATCAGGAGAGTTTGTCTGCCCTTGTGAAGCTGTTTTTTAGTTCTGAGAGTGAATATGGTATCAGTCATGGGAGAAGAAATAATGTTAATATTATTACTTAATGATAATTAATGCTAAGTTGATGCGTGCAGAGCCCTACAATTTCAGTGAAACCAATAAATTCTATTTTATTATAGCCCATCCAAAGTATTCAAATTGACACTCCGTATGTACTTTTCTGTATGTATTATTTACATATAAGCTAACAATTTACGAGTAAAGCAGAGGTATGTACATCTCTACAAATAAATTCTAACCGTAAATGGAAAAGTTGATTCAAACTTTATTGTTTCCGTTAAAACACTTAAATTAAATCTTTCTATGTTTTCATTACATTTTTCCAGTAAAGGCGGTAATGGAGGTTTTGGTTTATTATCGATAATAAAATGCACAATTGTTAACAAATGTAGAAACGAGAAAAGTAGAAATTTTCACATTATAGCGAGAGAAACTGTTGTTTATCTAATTGAAGATAAATAGGAAGGATTTAAATTATCTTTATATTAAATAAAGAAGGAAGAATTTTATTTTTCTAAAAAGTTCTATTTTTTTCTGTTAGAATCAGACCAAAAAGAAGAATTACTTTATATTATCGCATTAACATGATTTAAAGTAAGTCACAAGACGGATTTAATAAAATATTAGGTTTTTAACAATTGGACCGTAAATTAGACCACGGGTAATAACACTACTTTTTTGTTATACAATAACTTGGTGCAAAAATCAGTTTGATGCATTAATTTACTTCAAAATTTCCATTAAAGACATTTGCAAGGCAACAAGAATATATACAAAATACTACTTTCTGTCTTTTTGATTAATACTTTCTTAGTGTAAGTTAAAATAAAATTTAAGATTTTCTATCTACCATTTGGACATATTTGTTGTTTACCACATAATCTAAAAATATAATTTTTGTTTATAACCAATGGTTGAGAATTCGATGCTTTGATTGTAGGGTCCATACTGCGAAGAATTTTTTTTATTAGGCACTTCTTCATTGCTTGGGATTTTTCAAACTATTTAGTAATACTTGTTGTGAAGGCTAGGTCGGTTGCAAAATTAACAGATTTTCAGGCGTGCTAAATATTTATTTAAATCTCCAAGTTTCCAAATTAGCCGCAGTAAACTAAAATGAGTAACGACAATGTAAGGCTAACTCGCGATTATATTAAATCTAACGGGTTAGCGTCCTCCATGCTTAATTTACGATAATGTGGCATTTCATTTATATTCTAATGCGAATTACCACATAATTTTCATTGTACATTGAACAAATACCAACTTCATATTTATGATTTATCTGCTGACGTTGAATAATGTAATACCACATTTACGTTAACGGAAGGTATGTGAAGAGTAATTATTGTTAATACAATAATCGGTATGGAATATTAAAGAGGTAATTTGTTATTGATATAAGATGACAAAAGGAAGTAAAGACGTATAATAAGCCAGAAATGTTTAATGTTAAATACTGCAAATTTTGGAAAATTAATGAACATTACTTTCTTTACGCGAGGTAGGTAGTTCATAATGAATATTAATATTTTGCAATTTAACCCCTCCCTTATATAGCTACTGTTAACATAATTCAACTATAATTGCTTATGTTAATTACCAGAAATTAAATTAGAATATACAAACATATGTTTGCATAATTTAATAATTAAATTGGCATATAAAAAATATGTTTATATTTTCACGAAATAGTGACATGGTGTATTAAATTAGTTATACGCGAATTATAGAAATGAAATTAAATGTCGACCAGATGACGATAAGGCTATGTTAATGCAGAATATTACTCGAACATTCCTAATAGAGGCATCGATAATAAATCTTACCTTATTAGTACTATATAAATAATTGCACGTATGTAAATTTTTCCGAATTATAATTTCGATTATGGACAGCTTTCTTCTGAAAAGTGAACGGCATAAGTGTCCCCAATGGCACCGGAAACGTTTCCTTTTATTTCATATTTCCTCCCATTTTTTCTCGCTGCCTCCGCCCGTAATATTAGATCTTATTTTGTAAATATAATCGCATTTTTTTCTCTCTAATAGTGTCAACGCCCAACAAACGGTGTATTGTTTATTGTACTTTCGCTTTTCAAGTGTCTTTCATTAGGATGTAGGTGCGATCGACAGATTCGGAGCAGGAAATTTGAGATTATCAGAAATGTTTTAAGTTGGTATTTCCTGTATTTCATTGTCGGATATTATGTATTTTTACTCTAACACAATTCTTTATTCTCGATTTAATCCACAAGTCAGCACCAAATTAACAATGTGGTAAAATAATCATTTATTTCTGTAGAAAGTTTACGTTTCGGGTAAGCAGTACTCCTGATCAGCAAAGAAAGGAAGAGAGATTATTTAAACACATATAGAATCAGTTATTAAGAACGAATTAAAATATTAATCTAGTATCATTTTATTTGCCGGTAGAACTGCAAATATTTTGGTGAATGGACCAGAATTCGCGAAAATAATTTCTATAGTTGGGAATCAAGAAATATTATTTTTTGGAAATTGACACCGTTAATTCATAAAATAAATAAATGCTTTAGTCGTCTTTCAAGTAATCATTTCATATTCACGTATAATTTATATCTTAGAGTCCTAAATTTATCTAACACTACATTCTCTTAGTTTGAGAAAGGAATACTATTATAAGGTCTAAAATTTAATGCCAATAATTGTTATACCTCATTTAAGACCAAAAATTGTTTCCTCCATAAACACTTTTAGATCTCGTTACCTTTATTAGAATCAGTTAAATCTAAAATTCATTCTAATCACTCCAAATCTTACTAGGTAAATCGTTTAGTAATTTTAGAGAGATTTGATTATTTTGAAAAAGCAAATAACTTCTTAGTCGATGGTCAAATTTGATTCAACACTTAAGTTTTATAATTAGATTAAAAGGACTTTAAAATCTGTTAAAATAAACCTATGAAGTTCAACGTGGAATATTCCATGTCTATAATTCCCGTGAATCCCAGAACCCTGAAACTATACCATAAACTACATAAAACTAACATACCCATCTGACCTGCGCTGACTTGGATTAACTTTTCATTCTGCAGACTCTCATGAGGGCTGAACTTTTCTCAAATAATTTACTGATTTTGAAAATCCTCATACAACAATTAACTTGACCCAACTATCAGATAAACTTTCCAAAATGTAACATGGGTTCTAGTATTCCATCTGAAGAGTGCATATAACTGAGCAGAAATTTATTATTTGAAAATAAGTTAGAACTAACATAATTTTCAACATTTGCACACTCTTAGGTCTGGTCTTGGAACCAAACATTAAATAATTAAACAAGAGTAATTAAATTTTTACCTATTTGTTCTTTCAAGTTATAAATAGCTAAGCTAGTTTCATCTTAACAGAAAAAAATGTAGTAGGTAGTTATTGCCTTTGATTTTACATTTTTACGTAGTATAAATAATTTACGTTCCTCCTGTATAATTCCTTACCATCTTTCGCATCGAAATTCAAAATAAGTGAGTTTAATTAATTTTTCAAAACCATGTAGACACTTGTTCTTTTCAATATAATTATATTTTGTAAATCCGATTGAATTTTACACCTGATTTTTACATAATTAAAATCAAATGCTCGTTCTGTTTATTTGTGTTTCGTTATAATGTCGGCCAAGACAGCCAGAAGAAAAAATAAGTACACAAATCATTTTTATCCTTTCATTTTTGCTGCGATATCTTGTTGCAAATACATACGTATTTCTGCTTTCTGCTTTTATTCCTCTCAAATTCACAACTTTTTTCTCCTGCATTATTCTGGTAAAGCTTAATAGGTCTTCCAGCACTATAAACAAGGGTGGCGCCCAAATAATAAAAGCATTCAATTCGGTTTTTCTTTGTCAAAATTCTAAAAACACATAATTTCTATGCCAATCTCTAGAAAATGACGACCTTGCGTCAAACTGTAGAAGCAAATGATGAGATAAGGTAGTTAGAAAATTTATGATGATTTGATACGAGACGTTGCGATGCAAGGCTTTTCCATTTCCCCTGGGAAATTGGGGACAGGCCCTTGGTATTTTGTACGTATGTATTACGAACTGTGGAAATAACAGCTAATCAAAAAAATCTTTGTTGTATTTCCTTTTGTCTACATAGAATTAGTAATAATCAGCTCATTGTAGTTAAAAAAGATTCGGAACTTCTTTCGTTGACAATGCAATTTTACTAGTAAATGTTCCCCAATAGATTTCATATTACCTACTACTAAATAAATTAAAAATAGTATTGTTTTTCTGTTTTTTTTTTTAAATTTTGGTATACATTTCCCTTTTCAATTGTTAAATCTCAGGCAATTGTTGAATAGATTTCTCTGTGTTACCCATCTTGATTCCCTTTCTAAACCCATTAAGTTTAATGTCCCCCAAATCCGGTCCTGCCTACTTCCTCAATGTCTTCTCGACAGAAAAGTAAACGTAACACAAAATGTCATTCAAGTTATAACATCACAACAACAAAAAAGAGTTCATATCTAAATCGCTCCCTTTACTCGCCTTATTTGTATTATGTATATATTCGTGATAATATCACTTTCCTTTTGGAATATGTCCGGAAAAAATTGAACACGGAAAACACGAGTACTCAGCGACAAGATCAGAGAATGTCGCCTTATGTATTGTTAGATCTGAGATTCTCGTGTCTAATGAAGCGTAGCGACGATTACCGGCATTGAGATAAATATTTAACGATATTAATAACAATACGGATCGTGCGAAAAATTGTAATAAAGTTTATGATCCAATAAGTAATAACGTGAAGTTTTGTAAATAGGGTGTTTGAGTCTGAACGAGGTGGAGATTATTGAAGATAACATTATTGCATATACAAGAGATCGTGAACTTGGTTAGAAAATTAGAAAATAAATTGCAATTGTTGTTTGCTCAGGTATACTTATAACTCGACCATATTTAATATAGAAAATTTATTCAGGGCAGTAAATGTCTCGAACCGTTAGGTACTCGAAAAGTGCGCCATAAACACGACGGGTGGTATCGATGGAAGGTAAACGAGTAATACAGGAACGTACTTGGTAGTACTACTATAGTAGTAATATTAATTTTATCGTTCACATCGATCATTTATTCAATAATTTTTACAAACTCACTCGAAATGGGAAATACATATATAAGTAATATGGCACTATAAAAATTTCTTGAAGAACACAATAAAAAGAAAATGGAATTTTTTTGAAAATTGTCATTCAAATTTTTTTTAAATCTATATTGAATCTGGCTTGCCATTAGTTATTTCTTTATTTCAGCTGAGTAGGGGGTGACCACAGAATGAGGTAAATAAACGACGAAACTAAAATGAAACTCAAAAACTTTGCTTAAACGAAGAGATGCTCCATCCTCCTCTGTAGATTGTTATCGTTTCTTCATTAATTGTTGTCTGAAGCAAACGTTGCCTACCTTCCCATCATATATGTTTCACATAACTTCAGTTTACATGTTAAACACTTCAACTGTCAACTTTTTTGTTGTTTTCGTGTACTTCTCGTAGTACCCCATACAAAAGCACTCTTCCCCACTTTAGCAATTTTTAAGCTTTTTTGCAATATATTCTTCAACACTGTGGTTCTGTTTGCCAATAGTCTGTTTCTTCATTTCTTTTTGAGTTAATTTTCAATATTCCACTTGGACTGGATTGTCACTGGCCATCTTAACCTCCTTTAATCTTTTATCCCATACTTGTAAATGAGGTACAGTTTTTCGAGTTTTTTTGCTTGCAACTTTCCTTCTTTTTACACCTTGCTAACAATTTAATATGGCTTGGACTTTGTTTTCCTCGTTTATAAATAGGAATTGGCAGAAGAGTGTTGGCGATAGTTCGTGCAGTAGCTTGCTTGGCGTAAAAACTGTCTCTATTATTGGCTCAGTAGTCTCATAGGCTTGTGTGATTGAGTTTTGATTTGAGTATTCTGAAAGTAATTACAAAGAAAATGTTGGATCTGGAGGTCCTAGAGAGATCCTTAGAAGTTCAGGCAGGATTTGAGAAATCAACCAAGTATTAAAATTATTAGGAATTGCATTTTTGAGTCTCATGGGTACATTCCACGCCTCTAAATCCATTGATAGCATTTCCTACATATGCTGCTGTGGTACAATCAGGGCTAATGGAGTTTCCAGCTTGGTATCATCCTCCAACAATATCATTTTCATTAGCCATTTGGAGAATATCAAAGTGTTATGAGATGTATGCTCATCGAGTATCAGTAAACACTTTCCAGGTGGTTGGCTAGAAATAAATGATTAACCAATTAAAGAAGAAACAACTCAGAATTAATGAATTTGAAGATTGACTGAATGAAGACTATATTCATAAAGACCTGATAGCCCGTAGTAATCGATTGGAAAACTCAGGTTTTATTAGCACCTCTCAGGATTATTACTGGAAGAGAAAGCTACTGGCCGCACAGCAACAGGCAATAACTGATACACTTTCACCCTCTTTCGAGGCCAGTATAGGCACGTCTTTAGTTCCTTTACTTGTGACAGATTTTCCATATTAATTGATTAGCTGAACCCCTGTCCCGTACGTATTAAATATATAGGAAGATTTTTCTAACAAGTTATGTTTCGTCACAACTTTCTCCAACAGCTGAAAAAATTTGCTGTTTTATTCATAAAACTACTGTAACCATGCAAACACTACATTTCTTTCGGAATCAGAAATTTATGCCCTACTTCCAACTTTAAGCTTGTGGGCTGTCAGCTGCTGATAGTCTTTGTGTATATGCTACTAACATTTTCTGTACTTCTCTAGCACTTATTTCTCTACCCTCTACTTTTTGAACTGCCTCATATAATTGTTCCTCGGATCACGCGGTTCGCTTTGGTCCAGTCGTCGATTTATGATATTTGCGGGGCGTAATTTCTTTAAGGATTTTTTTAATTTGTCATTATTAGTCACAATAGTGGTCGAGAAATGAATTATTGTGATGAGGTGTCTCTCCCCCTTCAAAGTGCGGCAACTCTCCTTTTCGAATGGAGAGACATCGCAAGGTGAAGATGATAACGCGGGAAAAATGCACACTTCTAACCTGACACTTAAAGCAATGTCTTCGAAAGGCAGCTAATATCACGACTAGCCACTTTAATAACTTAAATTAAGGACGTTCGTTTTACCACACTGGTAACCAAAGTACTCCTAAAATATTTATACTGAACTAGGTAGTTATGATTGCGAAAAACGTCCACACTTAACGTAAATACCGTAGTGCATCTACTGCGTAAGTAGAGTGCTTCTTTTAACTTGTGTGTTATTGGCAATGCCAACTTTCAATAGTAGCCAAAATTTGCTATGGTACGACATAGTAAATTCGCTCTTTCGTATTTACCCTATGCAATTTTTCGTTCATTGAAAAAATTCAAGAATTTGTGAAATCACACGAGATGACACAACAAGAATTGTCAACAAATTAAAAATTTCAATTTTCCCACACTTAAAACATTTTCCTAGTGTTTCAAGAAAAGAAAAAATCAAGAAAACAATTACCCTATTGAACTATTTCTTTTCAAAATTTTGAATCAACGATGCACGCGCTTCAGAAAAAATATATATAAAACTTTTTTAAAACTTGCATATATACATCTCAAATCACTTGTTTCACTTCCACTGACAAACGTTTATACTTTTGTTTTTCTTTTAATTCATGATTTTCTCCTTGATCAACCATTTTTTTGACCTTATGTTCTCCCACTTCTTGCCCGAAAACGTGTTCTACCAATCCTTCTTCTGGTGTTTCAATTTCTCGAACATTTTATTCTAACTACAGCTAGCACATTTTCCTAATATAATTACCAAAAACCACTTGCTGCAACGTGGTTTCTTACGAATATTTCAACGGGATGAATCCCCCTTTCTGTTTCTTTTGATCTAATTATCAGATCTACCACATACCTAACCCATAACTATAACTCTCACAATTTTAGTGCAATAAGTAGAGCTTAAGTTCATGATATGAATAACGTGATTAATAATGAAGCACGTCGGTTTTTAAAATTCCTAGATTATTCCTTACGTTCTCCAAGTACCTTCTCCTTATCTGCGGCTCGTTTATTCACTTATGGGGAGGGATTCGCCTCTTTTATCTACCAGGTAAATTATTGGATGTGCTACTCTGTCTGTCCGTATTAAAGTGACCAAATATAATATTCATAATACCTTTATAGACTTCACAGAAAAATCTACAATACAAAATTTCAAACGACACGGAGGTTAAGATTAATATTGTTTGTACGTCCCTGTACTAGTTCTTAGTCCGGGATATCACCGGTCGTGTATTTCGAACTCTTCGAGTACCTAAGCGACTCGTAGCTTTTACCACCTTGAATAAATTTTCTATATTAAACATGGTCGAACTGTACTTGCCTCTTCGATTCTCCGCAAAATGACACCCTGTTGACTTTAATATAAAAGTTATGTGATATGTCTTATCTGACAAATATTAAAGGCAACATTTAAAATTATTTTACTGGATAAATTAGTAAGCTTCCATAAAAATTCTATTTTTTATCCATAACTGTTTATAGCTGTTTCAGCTAATTATCTAAAATACGTACATCATCATGAAGTCTCCTCCTCTTATTCTAACGGTGTAAACGTTCTATGTAATTCCCCACGTTTAATTAAAATACAATTATTCGGTCTGTTTAAGCCAAAGGGCGGGCTACCTCACCAAGACGCGATCGTTAATTATTTATCTTAATCATTTTCGGAAACATATTAATTATGTACCGATACACAAAAGCGTACCAGTTGATATGTGTTGATATTAAACATTTACACGCTTCACGGTTCGGTGGGATAATTACTGCATTATTTGGCAGTATCGGTTATTTTACTCCGTTCCAGCTCAAGTAAGTAGTATAATAATTTATATTATTTCATGTTCAAGTCCTTTTACCGACCATATTTGATATTTCAAGAGTTTTCCTCACAATACGTGGGAAATAACATTTTTTTTTAAGAAAATTAAGCATATCTACTTTAACTTGGAATATATTACCATTCTTATTACTTCCCACCTTTTCCGTCATATACCCTTATACATTGTAAGCGAAGGAATTGAAACTGTTAACCTGATTGGTTATACTGTTATACTCAGTATTCTCAATAAATCACTTGGTTCCATTCTCTTTCATGAAAATATCGTTTAATGATCCTATAATCATATTTGTGGCTTCAGGGTAGACTCCGTTCTGTATATGCCATAGATAGAATTAATAGGAATACTGGGGGATTTTTTAATGATGTTGTTCGCATGTGGAGGATAACAAGAGGAATAATTCATACAAATCGCTTAAAGGGACGAAATGCAATAGATTCTTATATGCTGCCACAAATATATTGTGCCATGCAAGATTTACAGTATTTATTTTAAACGTGTTTGAAAAATATGGATACCATTTATTAGAATGAATAGCGGGTTTGGGAAAAAATCAAACTTGTCATTTTTACAAAACCGCCGACGTTTCGATCTGTATTTTAGTTCTTTATAAGGACTGCTAATACAAGGAAAAAGTCTTACAATTGGAACAATTCAAAACATCAGTATAGTTAGTCCTACGTACAATGATTCACTATGTTAACATAACTACTAATATGATCACAGAGGTTGTTATACTAAGGTGCCCGTCAAACTCATAGACGCACGAGTCATACCAGGGGGTTACTGATTACCGAGAACTTGGGTGATGGTGCAGGGGCAGGACATTATGCATTATACCGACCTTTTTGTCGAAGACGCGAAATGCCACTGATATTTCGGTATCCGATCGCTTAAGCATAGTCTATAGATACAAATAGTCAGTTCACTCCTTCGATCTCCTCGAAAAACCGGCATTTTTTGCTACCTATCATAAATCGTTTTATAGTCCCCGTAAAGGATCCGAAACTGCAATGTACAGGGGTAAAGCGGCTGTGAAATCGATAATTTCATTGATAGTCTACATACGGGAGGCGAACAAATTTTAAACATATTCCAAGATTTAGACTGGTTGAAATTTTGTCGGCGCAAGATTATTTACAAACGTATAAGGTCGAAGTACACCATAAACAATTGCAATCAGGAATTTATCAGTACTTCTTGAAGTAATTGCTGTTTGCTAATTGTTAAGGATAAGGATTGAAATCGGTTGTAGGACTTGAAAAAGGTTCGCGAAGTAGGTACACCCTAAATAGATAAAGTACCTAGAGATACATATATTTCATTGCTAAGATAACACATAATAGCGACCAACATACAAGTACACACATCAAGACCGTATTAGGTATAAATATAATGAAGTACAATTTTATTATGTATTTGCAAGTACTTACTCCAGCTTTTACATGTTTTTTAATACATTTAGTTTAGAGTTTTCCTTATTATTTTTTGATGTTCTATTTCTCTATTCGCAAATTTTAATGTATAGTAGACTCTCAAACTTGTGTATAGAAAAATAAAATAAATATGAGAGAAATTGGGACATGGGTGTGAAAACTTAACATTTTTAAAAAGATTTAGCAATGCCATCCCTACGCCCTCATGTATACAGAGGTCGTTGAATTTGGATGTAAAAATTTCCCCTAATGATACTAAATAATTAATAAAATCACTTGGAGGGACTTTTAAACCTCTAAATATCCCACCATGACTGCCTTTATATTTCTTTAGCTCGCAAAATTTGATATTTCTATCGGATTTTTTATTGCTGCTGTAATTGACACAAATGTCACATGAGTGTTTTAAAATACACTTACGTAAAAAGTATCCACCGACATATACAAGTGCCTTACAAACCTTCTACAGTTTGTAAATTTCGATAGTCTGAAGTTTCAATGGCTAAAACTGATTTCTGTTTTTTCGATGACAGTTTTTTGTGCTGCAAAAAAATACTTTTTTCCATTAAATTTGGCGTTAGTCGTTGACGGTGCGTTTGTCACACCGTGTACGATCTTACGCGAAGACACCGTGTACAAAATGACCACAAGCTTCTCTAGCTCAGCCAGTAATCCGTCCGGGTGAGGGGGTTGAGATGACAAGAGGTGATGGTTTTCGGCAATTCGGAGAGTGAGACACTTATAATAACTCTTTACACTATAGCTTAAACGCCGGATTTCTTCTTCTATTTCTTCGGACCTTTTGTTATGACACCACTATACAGGGTGGACGCTATCAGTTATTGAAAAAGTGGTGAAAATGCAGGGACTGCTTACGATAACTGCGGAAAAAAATTTCCCCGGTACATGAAAAATACCCTCTTTTGACGAATGCCTCATTAATATTACTTGAGTTGTTGAGTTACTAAGTTGAAGCGAAATATGGTATAGAATTTATAAAGCATAGAAACGTCAAATTTCTTATAATGAACATATGTTTAAATTAGTTGCATACCTCTTTGAAGTTATAGAAGTTCTGCGTTAAGTTGATACAACCCATTTAATTTTTGCCATGGAGTCATGAATCCCGTTCCTCTCAAATAATTACTAATAATATTCATCCTGAACGACACAACAGAACTGAAACAGATACGTAGGATTTTTCTTTTTATATATTACCCTTGTCGGTAACAATTACCATATATGAATGGTATATTATTATATTGTTTGTTAACGCCCTGTACATCGATTTTACTGTTTATGGTATCATCCAGAGAAATGAAAATGTTTTCAAATGTTTCAATGTTTTTCAAATTCGTTTCACGATCTAAAACCTCAATTGATAAGAAATCAAAAGTATGTTCGGTAGTAAAGTGGTGATTACTCAATACGGTTTTTTCTGACTTATGTGTATTATATTGGCGTTGATACTTCCGTTTGTAAGGTATGGTCCTGTTTGTCCTATGTAAATTTTTCACAATGAGGGCAACGACCTACCTAGATTATATTGGATCACAACTCATTAGGGACAGGATCTTCAACTTAAAAAAAATTAAACCAATTGTTTTAAGAGTATAAAGGATAGATTATATTCTGCATCCTTCTTATAATTCTCTGAATATTTTCAGAAAGTCTGGGAAAATGAGGAAATCTAAAATATCTCTTATTTCTTTAATTCTTACCAACCTCGTGACTACGATCATGTTTATATTCAATAATTATCCAATTAATTGATGACATTGTATATTTGTTAAGAGTTAGAGTATGTACGATACTATTCTCAATGTATTCGTGGACTCTAGTGCTACTCAAATTATAACCTCTATAGAGCATGCTTTTAATAGTGACAATCTGGTGACTATCGAAATAAATTGATATGACGTCAAGGAACATTCCAGAAGCTGTGGGGTTTTGATACCAACGCGCTGAAATTGTACCATTCATATTCATATTCATACACCAAGACACCAAAGTGTCTAGTAAGGTACATTTTCCATCCCCCTCCATTTCAATGGTGAATTGCATTCTTTTATGGTAGCTATCAAAACATATTTATCATAATAAAGTATCATCAATATACACCTGAATAAATGTGAGATAAAATGGAAGATTTTCTATTACACTGATGATCAGATTGTCCATTATACGGTTAGCTAACACCGGACTAGCTGGGTTCTCTATTGCTGACCTGTTAAGTTGATAGGAAATTTTCTGGAATTGCAAATAGCTAGAATTGAACAAGAATTCGACCAAATGGCAAAAGATATCGCAAGATATACATGTAAATGCTAAAATGTGTCGTCGTTTCTTTTTTATAATACTATCACTACATCTCTCGAAAGAATAGTGGAAACGGATATTATATCGGGTGATACAATTGAACGTCCTTCGGATATTGCCACCTCTTTAAAGGGTTCAACAAATTGAAAGGAGTTATTTATATTTTAACGGAATATTGAAGTAACACTATCAAAATTTCACAAATTGAAAGGAGTTATTTATATTTTAACGGAATATTGAAGTAACACTATCAAAATTTCACCTATGTGTACAGCTAAATTGTATGCTGGATATAGAAAATGTTTAACAATATTATGGACTTCGTTCTGATACCGGGTAGTAGGATCACTACGTAAAGCCATACGTAACATATTGTTTTTTTTCTTAGACGGCTAGTCTGTGACTGCAATGCAGAAATCCAAATCCAAATGAGAGTGTTCCTCATTGGGAAACGATATTGAAATCGGCCAAAATTAAGATGCAATGGAATATGCAAATCCAAAGAAACTATGAGAACATCTGAAAACATCGACACACTCAAAGCATCAATAATGCGTTCGGAAATATGTCGCTACACTTCAGATATCGGATCGAACCGTGAGGCGAATTTTGTACTGTGACCTTAAGTTACACCCTTACAAGCTAACTATTGCTCAAGGATTGAGCCCAGCATATTGCGGAAAACGTAGAGATTGTCGTAATACAATCCTTACAGGTATTGTGTGAAATAGAGACGAAACCAATTTCCATCGTTCTGGAAAAAAGAGCAAGCAATTTTCGTTATTGACCTGCTGAAAACACACGAGAACTCCGCCAACAACCTCTTAACAGCCCAAAAATAACGGAGCGGTGTGCTTTGTCCTCTGCATTTTGGAGTCATAATTTTTTGAGGAGGATCGCGCCACCGTTATTGTGACTTTCAACCGATGCTGCGACATGTTGGAGGATTTTTTGCACTTAAAATTAAAAAATGTGAGACAAGTGGCTTTTGGTCTCTTGGCGGAGACCACGGAGACGGAGACGGAGACGAAGAGGACGGAGCCACAGCCCATTCGACCCGTCGTTCTCACCATTTAGACGGAGACGCTCCTCAATCGAATAATCTCATTTGGAGAAGCCATTGAATGGCCTTTTTGCGCCCCTGATTTAAGTCCCTGCGATTATTTTTATGTTTTGAAACATATCCCTCGAACCCTGCAAGAGCTGAAGGATGCCATTCGTCAGTAAATCGCCGCATTTGCTGCAGATATGCTGGCAAAAGTTGCAGAGAATCCATGGAACGCTTTCAAACGTGCCTCGCCCTCGAAGGCCATCGTTTGGACGCCATTATTTTGGAAAGCTAATCAAAAACCTTAATACATGGATTTTGAATTGATTAACAGTTTTTTCCAAATTATTCTAGTTTTTTAAATTCACCTTGGAAGGGTAGGACCCCATTATGCCGTACCAAATGTTACTAGATTCTTCAATGTTTGCGCCTGAATACAAAATTCAAGATCCTTAATTATAGTACTAATTGGTATATCTTTTTTTAAAAGTGGTGATTCAAATTTTGGAACAGGATAAAGGATGCTTTGAACTTCGTTTGTCAAGTTTACATCAGAAAAGCTATATAAAATGTTTTCGTGAATTTCTAATGTGAAAGTTAATTTTTTATTAAGTAGGTTTAAAATTTTCTTAAGATTATTTTATTTCATCATAGGAAAGTAATGCTCTTAGCTCTTCCTGCAAGAGTTACCAAGCTGCTCGAAAACTTTATCAAGTGCAACCTAACAGATAGTTACTCGTAAGGTAAAGAAGAAAAAGATTCAAATAGACGTTCTTTTTCCTAACGGATTAAAATAAAGTATTAATAGCAATAAATTGTTTGAAGTGTGATGTTTTGAATTATCCTTGAAATCAACATTAAATATGACACATGAATGTATTTCAAATTCGTTCATGAACCGCTTCATATATGCTTCTTATGCTATTTTTCAACTCATTTCACTTTTTCCTGGGACCCTCCTAAGGTATTCAAATGGTTCATATATATTGTATAAACAATAGAGTGTGTTGGATTTTAGATAAAATGTTACCCTTTAACACAAAAACGTATAATTCAACGCGTTTCCTTCTTAACTGTTCTCACAATATTTTTGTTATTCATGAGGTAATGAAAATTGTTTAGCAGACAAACACTTTCCCATCCATTCATCTCAGCAATTAATTAGGAATTTGACAAGAATTTAAAATTTTTCAAGAGTCCCTTGGCATTCAAACGTGGGAGGGATATGTTAAGATGGTGTTTTAATACGCCTGTACGAGAATGTGCATATTTAAAATGCAAATCGTGGATTTGCAAATGATGGCTTTAATCCACGGGGAAGCCGTTGTATAATCGAAAAGAGACATTTTGCAGGTGTTACAAAAATGAATGCCTCCCCAGAGAAAGCAAACACGACGCCGATCTAAATTTATGATTCTTAGAAGGATTTTTCTCTTTTAGAAATTTGCAGACTCGTAATCTCTCTGTAATCTCTCAGATAAGAGTTGAAAACACTGTACACATAGTAGAAATGTAAACTGCTCTGTATTTGTGAAAACTATCATTGAAACTTAGCAAGAAATAGTGTTTAAGCATTTAGTATTTTATGAAAAAGAGAAATATATAAAATTACAAATGGGTTTGAGACCTACAATATTGTGAATGGTAATTATTATATCTTCTACAAAAATTTAAAAATTGTATCACTCAACTTTGAGCATAGTGAGAAGTACATGTTAAACTATTTTCAAAAGTTGCTTCATGAATTATGGTGCGTGGCACAGGGAAAGCAATTTGGGCACTAGAAACAATTTATGTCAAATAACTGTTAAAATACCAACATAGGTATAATGCACTCGGGGTAAGGAACTCAAGTTTCTACAGTAGACATGCAAACTACAGCTATTGTACTACCGCCCATTTCTTGCAAACATGTTAGTGTTTTCAGTGGGTACCAGTCGAAACCATCAACGATGTACATTCGATCGGGTGGAAACTTTTCTCCTCTTAAACATCCTTCAGCACGTAATAAAACCTATTTAGTATACGTTTTATTGTGTACCAGAAGTTTTCTCACGCTAAGATGTTAGGGCAAACTACACGATAGTTTGAATTAATTTATTCAATGTGGTATTACAGTCAACACTGAGACGAAATCAGCAACGATTTAGCAAGAAAAATTTGTATTGAGTTGTTTTTACTTTAGGGTACATCTGCCATTTTTACGTCTAAGCTCACCGCTCATTGGTCGAAGTGGTGCTAAGGATACGTAATATTTTTTTGGGAAAGTTGTAATCGGATATTTTGGAGTGGGATACATATATAGTAATGGATTTTAGTAATATAGGGAAATTTTCGGTTTATGACGAAAGGTGATTTAATAGCTGGTGGTGGCGATAATTAAGACTGGGAAAGAGAGGGTGTTTTTAATTATGGGAATCACCAGATGATGGGAGTAAAAGAAAACACAGGAAACTATAATTACTAAGAGAAATTTTAGGAGAGATCTCTGTCTTAAAATAAAGAGAATATATTTTTAAGTACTTAATAAATTATCAAAATCATCATCATAATACCAACTGCTTTTCTGCTGAACATAGGATTCCCGTAAACTAATCCAATTTCGACGGTCTTGAGCTGCGTTTATCCGGTTTGCTTGGATCCTCTTAGGGGCAAATTTATAGTCTGTCACTTAAGGGATACTCAAGGAGGTCTTGGTGGAGGAACCTCAGATAAGCTGTTCGATAGTTACATAATCTTCTTGCCCCCGTCAAACAGCATTTAAGAAGGTAAAAGTTCTAACTACAGCGAAAATCGTGAATAAGGAACCGTTTATGCAGTATAATTTCTATTTTTATGGTTCTACGGTGGTGTCAAAGTGAGGTTATAAATTACTACAGATTAAAACTTGTAATTAATCTAAAAAAAGTAAATTTAAACCCTCAACCCTCTTTTGTAAACACTTAAATCGTTCTTTCCAGATTCCAAAACATCTTTCGAAGATATTTCTAGTGCTTCTATGAGCCTTATTATAATTTCTTTCTGCATGTATATTAGGATATACAACTGGTGTTAACAGATATCTTTTACATGTATAGCCATGGTCACACAATATTTCACCTGTAACAACATATAATTTATAACAGATTCATATTGCAACTATGATGTTATACAAATCATTATAGGCTGACCTGGCACTTCATTATTTTCATATTTGACACGAACCCCACTTCTCTTAAATATTGGGTTATCATGAGTGGACCTAGGATACCTAGCGACAATATCTAATATTAACATTCTTGTGCCACATACCATCGGTAAATAACACTTTTTAAACAATCTTATCAATCATTATGAAGATAATATAAGTATCTGTAAATTAATGGATAAAATTTTCCTTCTAGTTCTATATATTTCACCTACAGCACCTCCAGGATTTTTTATTGGGATGTGGGTCCCGTCTATACCAGGAAAGTTGGCAATTTGATTAAATGCATTGATAAAAACTTGATAATGAAAAGGGTCTCATAGAAATTTTACGACATCCCTCGGTTTTTCTGCTATTGACTCTGAAAGCTCTTTGATTTAGAGACACTGTAGGTTGCAAAATTCCCCTAAAATCACCAGCAACACTCTAAAATAAATAGGAAACAGTAGAATAGATAAATAAAGTTCAAAGATTTGAATAAAGCATAAGCGATCATTGTTTTTCTAGATAAAAATACATATATAAAAATGCAACTTGCCTGGAAATTCCCTGTACCGTAGTATCGTAAACTGATTAATAATTGGATAAGTGGAACCACTGACAAACCTCTATTATTGGGTTTATGCAGAGCATCATTAATCAGTGGCAAAATAATATGTACATTTGTATATTTAAAAATGTGATATCTCCTTATAATCTCACGTTCACTATATAAATCTAACGGATTTTGCCCGTCTCTCAAATACCGTTTAGGTAATCGATTTATATTAGTAATAATTCTACTGACGTGCTCATAATAATCGTCATTCTTCTAGAATCAACGTCATGAAGGCGAATTTAACTTTTAATATTTTCTGAGGGATACTCAAGGTAAGATCCAACCGACCCCGGCCTCATCTCAGTACTTTAAAGTAGTCTCCCTTAAGGTGCACTTAGTTGACTATAAAATACAGATGGCATAGTAAGTACGCCTTAAGTTCTGAGGAATCCTCAAGGCGCAATTAAAAATTGGCTCGTTTAATATCACCTTGTTGAATGTCTTCTGTTGCGTTGTGCAATCAATTGCGTTCTCCAATCGAGTGTTCTTTTCGTTCATCGATCGTCAAAGAAACGTGCCCCGCCCGATTGCTCTTCTAAAATTTCAAAGTTGTTATACGTTCAATTCTCCAACTGTAGCGACCACTTCAATACAAATGCTAATTTATTAAGTTCAACTCGAAGTTGGTTATCTACTGGACAACTAATTGAGGATCACAGATATTCTTATCTAATTTAATTTCGTTTAAATCATGTTGTGTCGAGAAAGCAAAAGGAGTATGCAAGAAGAGGAAGTGCTGTTACGTAGTTTTATCAAGGGATGTAGTAGCATAGTGTATACAGTAATAAGTGTAGTCACTCTCCGAATTGCCGAAAACCATCACCTCTTGTCATCTCTACCACCTCACCAGGAGGGATTACTCGCCGAGCAAGAGAAGCTTGTGGTCATTTTGTACACGGTGTCTTCGCGTAAGATTGTACACGGTGCGACAAACGCACCGTCAACGACTAACGTTAAATTTATTGGAAAAAAGTGGTTTTTTTTGCAGCACAACAAATCGTCATCGTGGAAACAAAAATCAGTTTTAGCCATTGAAACTTCTGACTAACGAAATTTACAAATTGTAAAAGGTAACGCACTTGTATATGTCGGTGGATACTTTTTACGTAAGTGTATTTTAAAACACTCATGTGACATTTGTGTCAATTACAGCAACAATAAACAATCCGATAGAAATACCAAATTTTGCGAGCTACAGAAATATAAAGGCAGTCATGGTGGGTTATTTGGAGGTTTAAAAGTCCCTCCAAGTGATTTTATTAATTATTTAGTAGCATTAGAAGAAATTTTTACATCCAAATTCAACGACCTCTGTATACATGAGGGCGTAGGAATGGCATTGCTAAATCTAATTAAAAATGTTAAATTTTCACACCCATGTCCCAATTTCCCTCATATTTATTTTATTTCGCTATACACAAGATTAAGAATCTACTATACATTAAAGTTTGTGAATAGAGAAATAAAACATCAAAAAATAATAAGGAAAATTCTAAATTAAATGTATTAAAAAAACATGTAAAAACTGGAGTAAGTACTTGCAAATACACAATAAACTTGTACTTCATCATATTTATACCTAATACGATCATTAAGTATGTACTTATATGTTGGTTGCTATTATGTGTTATCTTAGCAATGAAATATATGTATCTCTAAGTACTTTTTCTGTTTGGGGTGTACCTACTACGCGAACCTTTTTCAAGTCCTGTAACTGATTTCAATCCTTATCCTTAACAATTCGCAAACAGCAATTACTTCAAGAAGTACTGATAAATTCCTGATTACAATTGTTTATAGTGTACTTCGGCCTTATACGTTTGTAAATAATCTTGCGCCGACAAAATTTCAACTAGTCTGAATCTTCGAATACGATTAAAATTCGTCCGCCACCGGTAGGTCGAGGGTTTAATGAAATTATCGATTTCACAGTCGCTTTACCCCTGTACATTGCAGTTTCGGATCCTTTAAGGGGACTATAAAATGATTTATGATAGGTAGCAAAAAATGCCGGTTTTTCGAGGAGATCAAAGGAGTGACTCGACTAGATGTATGTATAGACTATGGTAGTAGTGGCACCCCTTAGCGTAGGGAACCACCAATACAACAAAAATGCAGAAAGACGTGGTTTTTATAAGTCCGACGAAATCAAGATTATACTCGCCCCTCTATGTGAGTACACCTCTAATGTTATCTACCATTGGTGGGAGGGTTCAGCCTGCATAAATTCTAATATGAAACCAAGTAAATTGTGCTCTACCGGACCGAAACACAAATAACCAACGTTATACATACACACCTAGAGTTATAATAGTATCGATAAATTTACGTTATTAGCCATAAAGTTACTTGATCGATCAAGGAAAAACAGTTAAACGCACACCGATTACAAACCCCACAGGTCCAACGCACTTCCTTCCTTCCTTCCTTGGTTGAAATTCGGCAGAGAAGGAAACTGGAACGATTACTGCTCAAACGAAAAGTTATTCAGGAAAAACCTCAACTCCATTTCCTTTAAGGGATTGTTTTCCAGCGGCTTTCTTTATTCAAGCAAATTATTTTTGGTGAAATTTGTCCCTGGGAGAGATTTTGCTGGGATTATTTCCACGGTGAGCTTTTTCCGCTTGCCAATTTTTACAGATCTTTTCAGTAAAAAATGTTCCAGATTTTAGTTAAATATCCCCCGAAATATTTTGGAATACTTTCGGGGTAAAATTAACACAAAATTTCCTGAAAGGTATTAAATATGTCAATTTCAATCACAATTCAAACACATTTATACCTAGTAATCGATCGTAGCTAGCCGAGATTTATACACTTAAGATTGTTCCATACTTCTCAAGTAGAGAAGTAGAGATGAGTTTCGCAAATTGAGGAAAAATAAGGCGGTAAATAAATCTACGACTAATGCGAGATAGATTTCTCAATTTCACTTACTGATGCACAATGTTTGAAAGTCACAAAAGAGGCTTGTGTTGATCGACCTGTTTACATATATGAGTACTAAATGTGTGTTACATGTAAATATAGTTGCGCCTAATCTCTCGTCTGTTTGGGTCTCTAATAAGGGGGAAACACCAGATCTGTTTGCATTAAACCCAGCTTTCTTTCCATCAACTACATGAAGGTATTTTATAAGGATCCCTCTGACATTTCAGCTCAATTTATACGGCACACCGTATTTTCCTACGGCCGCTTAATTAGTGAAAGCACCGAGGACGGGCCGTCGTTTTTTCATTCAGAAACCTTTCTTCGTGTGGATCACGTTCTCGGAGCTAACCTTTTATATTTCGACTTTGCGGGCGCGTTTCTAGTCGTTAACAAACTCAGCGGGATTCAGTTTCGATACGTACTGTAAAATCGAAGTTTCCGAAAGCGGGAACGGAATTAATTTAAGATCCGTGGCGACGTCGAAGAAAGGGGATCCGATAAGCTGGAGAAATTTCACGTGGACTTTACTATCACTTTTGAAATCGATTTCGAAATCGATTAAATCGAAAAACCGATCTATAAGGTTGAATTTTTTTTAATCATATCTATTTCATACACACATATGGTTAATAGTAGAATTTATAAACAACCCATTCCTCTGCTGGCCTTTAGAATATCGTGGTGATGCAAGTAATATTTTTCTCCCTGGACTCTCCTGGTTAATTTTTGTATCTGAAGGGTCTAAATTGTTGAATATTCGTTACTGCTTTAATCGCTTGATGGACGCTACCTTTAAATTCAAAACAGCTTATGAACAATTCTAGTGATTAATCTCGGTCAAGCAATCCATAACGTGAGCTTAAATTTGAGGCAAAATTGCAACAGCTGGTGGTTACTGTAAATATCCACAGTTCTTCTTCTGCTCCAGGCTTCCTGACACAAAGAGAGAGAGAGAGAGAGATGGATATTTATTTTTCCTTTTACAATATGTGATACAATAAGTTTAATTTAGAAATAACAAAACAGAAATATACTGTTTTGTATATTAAACAAAAATATTAATGTCAAAAAACAAAAAACAAAATTATGTCGAATATAATATGCTGCTATGATAGATGATAAGTAGATAGGTGAACGCGAATGGTAGAATGAATTTACTGAATGTAAGAAAGACGTTTATGGTTTCTTCTTGGCCTTCTTGGGCAAAAGTACGGCCTGTATGTTAGAAATTGCCTTGCACTATCGTGACGCCCGACGATTTGTTGGATTTTTCGTCGTTCCTGATCGCGATGTCTGGGGATGATAAGGGTTTTAATATTGCCGCGTTACCAGCCAACTCCAATACTTCCCCTGCCAGGTATTCCATGGCTGCCGCCAGATAGACGGGAGCTCCGGTCCCGACCCTTTCTGCGTAATTTCTTTTTCTCGGTGGATACGCCCTACGGAAAACTGTAAACCGGCTCGACTTATCCTTCACTTTACCGCCATTACCGCGTCCAGACATGTCGTTATATCAGAGTAAAAGAACATCGAAAATACTAAACGAACACTCACTTTACCCAACTTCGAAATTTCGAATAAGGTATTAATTTCGAACCTTTCCTGTCTGCATTAAATTATAAAGGAGGACAAAGGACGATGCAGTAATAAAATAATGCAATTTAAATATCTTCTAGATACCAAATTATCTCCCGTCAATTCATCACGTGAAAATGTTTTTGTGTCCTAAGAATATTTAATAATACGGATTTATAACTTGCCACCACTATTACCACACACTGGCGGTGATTCAAAAGATGTGTCGTGTGGCATATAACTGTGATTATTTTAAAAATGTTTCTAGGAAATATTAGAGTGTGATAAACTATAATAAATTATATAAATCGTTCAAATTTCACTCGTATTTCGAGCTCTTTTGAAGTAGGCGGAGGAATTTTTTTCGGCGATAGTGATTGGTTGGCTGCTGGATAAGAAATCGATAACGCTTAATAGAGCTTTTAGTAGGTAAATTGAATCTTTAATCGACCCTGCTTTTAATGTTTCCAGATGTGTCGAATTCCTAACTTTCCCCCCTGTTACCCCATCTGACGAGCGTTCTAAAGTTTTTTCCTGTGGCATGTGATTATACGACTTACATAGAAGTTTTTGAAAAAAATTGAGTTTGAAAAAATAAAAAATCAATATTTAATTCAATTTAAAAAAAAATAAGTTTAATAAAAAAGTAGAAGATATATTTCACCCCTATTTCTACCACTTTCTGAAGTAGATGGACGAACTGTTTTCAATGAGAATTATTTATTGGCGTCTGAATAATGAATCTGTGACAAGAAATACAATGTTGGGCATTTAAATTATGCCTTTAATCAGGGGTGCTTTCAAAGTGATTGAATTAATAACGTGCCACCCATATGACCTCCCTTTGACAGCCACATAAATTTTTTTTCGAAAACAAATTAGAGTGTGACAAACTATTAAATAAACTAACTTGTCCAAATTTCGCCCCAAACTGGGGGGTGAGTAAATTAAATCTGTTGTATTGGTAGCTCCTGTAAACCCTATCAGTGTATAGCGAATGGTAAAAAGCCACCTGAATGAGAAAGTATGAAATGCGCATCGCACTTATCCTGCTCTCCTCCACATAAACACTTCCGAAGTATTTTTTCTCCAGTGTTAACGGAAATTAAGCGCAAAAGCGTCAAAAAACACATGTGCTAAAAGTGCGAAAAAACTCAGAGATGTGGGTGAAAGTCTGGCGAACGTCGATTTCCATTTTCGGTGCGGAATAATTGCCTCCTTTAAAAGCCTCAACTGATAAGTGTAATAGGCGCAGGAGTTTGCATTACAGATCACAGTTGGACAAGATGAATGTTAGTAAACCTCCCGACATTGTTCATATCAATCCGACTGGAACGTTCACCTGCTGAAAACGTTTGTTTTTATAATCAGTCAAAAAGGAAGAAAACCGAGGCGAGATGTGAGGATGGGGACTGAGGACATCGCCAGTAGGTGAAAGTTAAGTAGATTTATACGTTATTTCGACGTATCGATCAGACGATTCATTAACGTCATACTGCAGGTATTATACCTTCACCGTGAACTTTTCAATTTTTTCATCGAACTTATCCATCAAGCGTGGTAAAGTTTATATTACACGTCGGCACCGTATTTTATGCGGATATGTAACGAAAGTGAATCGTTCTGCACGTTTTGTTGAAGTGCCGCTCCCATTATAAATAAGGAGATCACCGAAATTTCGCAAGGGAAACATTACTTACTATATACTGTACTACTTTCATAAATGTTATATTGATGATGTATTAATGCAATGTAATGTGAATTGATTGGAATAGGATGAATTGGTGGAGCCTATTTCCCCAGATTTACCTGAATTTCTCTTAACTTTAATTATGGTTCCCGGATTATTATTCTTCAACATCACTGATTGTAAAAGTGTTTGATTCTCAAAGGGTAAACACTATTATTATTTAATATTGCCTCTGAAAATGAGAATATTTTAGTACAAAATGGCAGTTTGTTGTACTGAGAAAATAATTTCATATTAAGGCAATGAACTTTTGATTGGTTTTTGAGAAAAAAATATAAAATGTTCCTATTTCGCCAAATCATTCGTAAATTATTCGTATTATTACATATTCGCAGAAACAATATGGGGAGATAAGTGAAAAATCGATAAGAAGCAAGCACTTTTCGCGCCTTCGCCATTTACAAAATATGTTGACAGTTTGATTAAGAGATCTGCTTCTGGTTGAATGACCGACGTGACGGTTACGAGTTTCAGTTTTTCAGTAGAAGAAATGTTAGCAACATGGAAAGTAAATGCTAGGCACTTCTCGATTTTGCATAACTTGTGAGGAGGAACAATATTGCAATGCTTGTGAGAGTGATTTTTTAATAAAAATTAGTCTCGTAAGTGAAATCGAAGTAGGAAAAACCGGTACTGGTTTTTGGAAAAACCATCCATTGACACTATCACGTGAATATATAATATTGGGGTAAAACGTCGTGTAATTTTATTACTTCTTATAACACGTTAGTGTATAGTCGGCTTTCCTTGTAAAAGTGGTTCCAAAACTCGCATACTGGTTGTAAACATAAGCATGCAATGTGTTACAACAGAGAAATAAGTGATTTCGAAAATAATTTAACTGGTTGAAACCTCTGAAAAACTTGAAAAACTATTAATCTAAAACGTTTTCAATATCACCCTCCTTTTCATATCGTCCCTACTCTTATTGTTACGTTCCCTGTGGTTGTGTCATTGGATGAGAAGTGACGGACATCTAGGGGGAAGTCAGGGGGTAAAAATAAATATTGTCATTTATATGTGTTACTTCGAGGTCTCGTATGAAAAATTTAGTGACACTTGAAAATATTTTTCTCAAAAAGTGGAAATAAGGAAAAACGATTAAGGGCATGTTTTCCACGATTTTCGCTTCACCAACAACTAAGTTTTTAATTTTGAAGCTAGCGACCTCTTATGGAAAATTGCATTTTCAAAAGGCCATAACTTTTAATTCATTTTCAGTCTCCTTTGCTATCTCCGAAATAGATACCTAAAATCGTTATTCTCTAGTCTTATATAGCATTTGTTTAATTTCGACATTCAATAAGAAAATTGTCAGCTTTTTGGACTTGTTGGTTATTTCTTTTACGAAAATACCGCCAAGGAGATTACTATTTGATTTTAGGGCCCATTTATTGAAATCAGTCGAGATATTGCAACTTTGCTTGAAATAAATATAATTAATTTAGTAAATCTGTAATAACTGCCAATCAGATCATTTAATCAAAGCCAACTTTGAACGACGGATAGGATTATGCAAAATCTATCTTTCCTGAAAAATTGAAACCAAATGGTTGAAGGGTATAGCTGATATCCATTGAGGGAGGTTTTGACACTATAAAAACTGTGAAGAGTTAGTAAATAGGTTCTCAATGGATATGCAGCATTGTCTAGCAAATTATAATTTTTTCCACAAATTTTAAAAATCCATCCCAATATAATATAGGAATGGTGGATTTTTCAGTGATAACCTCCAAGAATCTCTTATTTGCATCGCGTACTGCTTGATGAGTTATTAACTTTGGCCTATTGACATACGTTGACTTAGTTTTATTAGCAGGAGTTCTGATCGGCATGTATGAATGAATGAATGACACTGGGGGGCCTTTCGGCGACACTTAGACTAGAATCCATCGTGTCATCCCCCACCGCTTAAGGTCTTTTTCCCCATGAAGGTACTTATGCTTCCTAGTGAGAGGTTCCTCGCTTCCTCCGGGAAGACCTCTTCTACCCCGAAGGTTTTCCACCTGGCCCCTGCGAGTGCTTCGCAGCGCACAAGATGTGATAGGAGGTTTCATCTTCCTCCCAACAGAACCTGCACAATGAGTCGTCTTTCAGCCCCATATTGTGCATATGGTAGTTTAGCGTCCAGTGCCCGGTCAGGACCCCGGTTACCGTATGCATATGTTTCCTGCCTAAACTAAGCAGTTCTCTCGCTTTCTTCTGGTCGGTTCCCTCAATGAATGCCTTCGATTGACGGAGTCGGTCCTGTTGGCTCCAGTGTTCTTCGAATTCCGCTCTTAGGCGCCTTCTGAAATATCCCACTGTAGTCTCTTTGGTAATTCCATAAGCCGGCTCGGGCCCAGCGAGGAGAGTCTCCGCCCCTAGCCGGGCCAGTCGCTGATTGGTATGTAAGAACAATGGATGTATTCAATCAGACCAGGTAATCCGTTTATGTGCAATGAATATTTTAAAATGATGTAAAAATATTACGAATCGTTATATCACCTAGTGAAATTTTACTGAAACTTTTTGTTTCTCATTTGGTAATCCATGAAATTTAATTATATTAGAAAACAACGTTGGCAATTGGCCATAATTTGGTAATATATTTTAAGAAAAATACTTTTTGTGCAATGCCAAATAAAATTGATGTTTCTCTTACAGTATATTCAACCTTAGAGAACTGGAGAAAAATCATTACTTTCTCTCCTGGCGGAATTTCAGGTACACCTCAAGAATTGCCTGGTTTTCGTCCTAATGTTGATGACTTTAGTTTGAGGACTAAATCAAATGTTGTTCTCTTCGATAGAAAATTTTGCCTGAATTACAGATTAAATCGGAATGATTATTTGAAACAATATTTGGTTTTTTTCTTACCACTTCATCATCCTACTGATCATCAACTGTCTGTTTTAACTTTGCCAGTGGAATGGGCATAAGTTATTTTTTCATCTCAAGAATCGATGAAAATCCACATAATAAGTAAATTTTCCTGTCTTGTAGCTACATACTTTAGAAACTTTGGCTGTATATAGGACCTATGTAAACTAAACTAAACTCTCTCTCTCTCTTTCATACAACGTCTGTCTACAGACTATAAAAATGTAATTCTCAGAATTATCATTTTCATTTGGACATAAAAGTAAATTTGACATTTATTTGTTTCTAGGTCTAGAAAATCCTTTACAGTATGACAATTCCCCACAGAAACACCACGTATAAATTATTCATACATTATTCCTCGTTCCTGTTTTCCTTATGTGTCCGACACTCCAACTGCACTGCACCTACCACAATTTCTATAGAAAGAAACATATTTCCTTCTCTTCCTATACCTTTCGCCATGTCATGTTAATTTACTTATTACCTTTAATAAGGACCTCCTGATTAAATCGAGCATTCTGCTTTCTCTTCGAGAGTAACTCAAAGAAGTGAATTTGAAACTCTGGTGAAAATATGGTATCCTTATTAAGAAACAACAATAAACTTAAGCGACTTGTTCCCTGACTCCATGACTGACCTTGTTCCCTTTACTCCCCGAAAACTTTTCAATGAGCTCGTTAAAACATTGGCAGTGGGGACATTAAAATATTGCCTATTGGAAATACGAAACAAACCCATGTCTTAATTTTTGAGAAAGCCAACTGCATAAGAAGAAATAAACGAATTTTATGGAATTTGAAAGCAGGTATATGGATTTAAATTTAATTTCCCAGCAAAACTTAAAATTCCTGTAGTTCAAGCACCTTAACTCTCTATTGAAAGATGGCAATTATTCTAATTTTGCCGCAGCGTAAGTTTCCGCTCTATTCACTTATTAAAAGTACGAAACTAATTATTGAACATTATTATTTAACGCTTTTTTTATAGTTGTTTAATAGCGCTTTAAAAATATTTAATTAACAAACCAATATCGAACTGTCTTCGGGTGAACGTGTGACAAAATTTATTGTCATTAGATACGTTTTATGCCGGTGAAAGGTGCATTTAGTTGTATGTTAGCTTTCTGCAGTAAAACAGCTTGCCATGCCAAAAATTTTCTAAGGTAATATATCTAACGTATAGGTACTTACTTCTTGATTTGTCAATGAAGCGGGCTTTCACTCGACAAATCCGTGCCAGTGGAGTTTTTGATGTAAAGAAATTTATGCATTTGTGCTGTTTAACTGTTTATACAAGAGTAATGATTAATAATTTATAATATTTTAATTTACCTTTGTTATTCAACGCGTAGTAAATATTTATTTCCAATATTTGTAGCCAATTACTCTCTTTTCTTCTGCTTTCATTTCGCTGTAATAAATTAAATTATAATTTTAGACTAATAATATAAAAAGTAGAAGTAGGTAGGTAGTAATGCCGACCTTAACATTAATACGAACATATAAATATTACATCAGAACTTTACGTCAATGTTAAGGTTTTATTGTTTCTATGTAGATGGAAGCACTGATACAGATATTGTTTTTAAATTAATTATTCCAATCGAAATAATAACAGGCTAATAAGTAGGTAATTGATTCAGTCATTTCATTAATATTATTTTGCTACGTAAATAAAGTTGCATAAATACAAGTGTATTTGATTTTCCGTTATTGAAGTATAGCCTATTCCAAAATTGTTGATAGCACGAAACTTCATAATCCCTATAACTTCATTAAAAATAAACCATAGGCAGAGCATTTCTCAAGAGGCACATATGCAAAATTGTAGAAACATTTTTAATATTTATTATTTGAAACCTTAGGTATTATTGTTGTTCAAAATTAACGATGCCAATTTTACCAACTATAATTTATTTCACAGGTACCTGATGTACCTTCCACAAGTTATCAAGATGTATCCATTTACAACTCATTTCTTACAAGAAAAAATATCCAATCTTGTGATTCAGTCGCTCATAATCCTTGAGTTTTAAGTGAATATACACTGATAAATACATTGTTATGAAACAATTATTGTCAAACGTCGTCCTCTACTTAAGTAATACAATTTACATAGTCATATACCTCATTTTATAACTACAGTCAGTTATGTTATGATATTTCTCTCATTGTAATTGTAATATATCTTAAGACTTCTAATATCTCTTGTAATATCTTATATTGAATCTGCATGATGCGTTCATACTACTCCAGACATATCTCTAATATCAAATTGAGATTAATTTTTATACAGGAAGTCTCAATGATAAGTAGTGACGTTTCCATTTGGCAATTTAAATATGAGTAATTCACAACTGAACTCAAGGTGATTTATTATTATTTGATATTGTATGAGTAAGACTTAAAATTTTAATATTGTCCGAGTTCAAAGTGCCCCGGAAAACGATTTTCGGAATGTAAAACCCATTATTGAGGGAGTAAATTAAAGTAGGATGTTTATGGCCGTTGTAGTTTATGTCTCTATGTTAAAAGCGATTACAAATTCCTCCACCTTAAGTACCTCGAGAAGCCATAAATATGCCAAGAGAAAAGATCGGTGCTGTCACATGTTCGAAATACAGGTTTTCTCGACGGTTTTCGTTAGTTTTCATGAATGACAAAGGGTGCAAAATCATATTTTACAAATTGTTATAAACAAAGTATTGGAGAAATCTTTTTAACATTTCAAAAGTATACGCTCTACATACTCGTAATTACACCAATCAGGGAGGTTGTAGCAAATGGATTTGCATTCAAGACGGATTCTCATTTATCAAAATAGACGTTTAAAATTGTAAAAATTTCAAAATTCAATTTTGTACCAAATGTCATAAACTCTTATAATTTTTTTGAAAGCGAATAATTGTAACACTATTGAATTGACGAGGAAATTCTCTTGAAGAAATTGAAAATAAAATTTAATTTCCAACGAAAGATCACCCAACAATAGGAAATGAATAAATAATTGTTTTTGCCTATTCAACAAATGTATGTAAATTATTTCCTGCCTTTAGTGTGTTGCATAGTGAAATTTTGCAATCGATTTTAAAAATCTTGCTGAGATTTTATTCAGTTTTGTCATTGTATGTCATTATAAGAGATTTTGTTTATAGGTTTAATCCACTCATGTTAGTCAATATAATACATAGTGATCAGTGGCTTCTTCAAAATATTGGAATATCTATCGTAGATATTGTAGATAAGGAACCGCAAAGAAACATTGAAAGAAACACTGAAGCCGATATTGTAATTTTTTTAAATCACAGTGTTGGTTGAAATTTGTGCCTTTTTAACAAAAATTTACTTCACAATATACAGTTGATTAATTTTTTTTCCAAAGAAAAATGGGAAAGAAGGAGAAAGATTGGGCCTTAGGAATTCGATCCCGAGAATGATCTTGAGCATCTCTTGTGCTCGAAACGGAGCGGTCTGCAAATTTTGCGATATCTCAGGTTCCAGACGTCGTTCTTCTTTTTTTAAACTGGAGTAACTCGAAGAGAAACTAACAAGTTTTAAATACTTACAGAAAACCTCTAAAATTTGTATGAATCAGAATGATTTGTGTTTATGGTTATTTTGGAAACAATATTAGTTACTGACATGAATAATTTTGTTAAAACACTATTTTTTTAGATAAACGTCATTTTTCTTGTAAATTGCGATCAATCAATAGTTTGCTCCGATTAATTTTTCGGCTTTGTTAATTATGCTATAAACATACACGTAATGTTACAAAATTATAAATATAAATGGAAAATGATCTTCGCAGTATGCGAGAAAAAATTTTACAAAACTAATATCACCATATATTAGGAAAATAATTGTGGAAAACTTAAGGAAAATCTCCGTCTCATACGTTATAATAATGTAAGCTTTGACATTAGAAATTTGTCAAAAAAATCATTGGTAATCATTAAATTAGGGAATTCAACACTATAATCTTACTGTCACTAGATATTAAGTGAGACACACCCAATTATATCAATATTATTTCTACGAGCTTGATGATAAGTTTATTGTAAATGTAAGATATTTGAATATATTGTTTTAAATTGTGTATATCAGTTTTTTTGTTTAAACGTTTTCACCGTTATGAATGTGTCATCTTCAAAGAAGACCTTTTAAATAAATTTGGTTCATGAAGCAATATTTTTATATTATTAAAACTGGGGTGAGGGTGGGTTTTATCTTACTTGACTGAATACATTTCCAACGTTTTTTAACGATTTTGTAGCAACAAAAAATTTTTTTCTTCCTTCAAAACATTAATAACTTTGGGGGTTACTTCCTTTATGAAATGTAAAGATCTGTAAATCTCGTTGATATTTTCAAGTGCAATAAGTGGATCTTAATCCATAATACAATTAGAATTAATTCGATCCGGAATGTCAGGGGTGGAGAAAATTAACTTCTTTAATAATTGAGATTGCGACTTTAGGAACTAGTATTCGATTCGTAATCATAAGGGCTTCCTACTAAAAGAATTAAAATGAAATAACCTCATTTCTGCAATAATTATTACCGTTGCAAGAAACAGCTACTGTTGACGGTTTTTTGAGAATTTTATAATATGTATTTCAGCAAACGTACCGTATCGCATTTTCAGTTAAAGGCAAGAGGTGATTTTTGTTAAGTATGGACGCCCACCATTTGTTACATAGGCAAATTTAGTGGTTTGATTTAGTATAGGTGACTTCTATTAACTATTTCTTATAACTGACAGTACGTTGATGATTTTTTTACTAAAGAATGCTAATTTGATTGGGTTAATGGGCAATGTTGTTCCTGCCCACAAAAATTTAAATCGAAAAGTGTCTAGTGTAAACATTTACTTTTTATAAAATCACTCCATACGTTTTCTTCAGTTGAAAGTAGCATCCGTCACGTCGGTCGTTTAGCAACTACCAAAAACCCTCTTAGCCTAGCGGTCAAGGGAATTCGAATATGGTGAAGGCGCGATTACGTGGTTGCTTTAATCAGATTTTCACTGATTTTCCAGTTTTTAAAAATATACCCATGAAAACACTGAAAAAAATCCATTTCGATAATCTGCTAATTGCCAATTTAAAACAAAATTGTTTTTCCCTGTGCACAATTTCATTAAAAAAATCTCATTTTCAAGAGCGATATTTGAGGGGCCAATTTATAGTCCATCACTTAAGGAATACTCAAGGAGGCCTTGGTGGAGGAAGCCTTGGTAGAACCTCAGATAAGCTGTTCGATAGTTACAAAATCGTCTTGCCTCCGCCAAGGAGCACTTAAGAAGGTAAAAGTTCTGACCACAGCGCAAATCGTGAATAAGGAAGCCGTCTATGGAGTATTATTTATATTTATATTTATATTTATATTTGTATGGTTCTACGATCGTGTGAGGTTATAAACTCACGAAGTGAGGTTATAAACTGCAACAAATTAAAATTTGTAATTAAACTAAGAAAAAATATATTTAAACCCCTGAACCCTCTTCTTTATGCATTTAAATCGTTCTTTCCAGATTCCCAAACATCTTTCGGAGATATTTCTGGTGCGTCTATGAGCCCTATTATAATTTCTTTCTGCATGTCTAGTAGGATATACAACTGGTGTTAGTTGATATCTTTTACATGCATTGTCATCCAATATTTTACCTGTAAAAACACATAATTTATAACAGGTTCATATTACAAATTTGTTGTTAAACCAGTAATTATAGGCTGACCTGACACTTCACTAGTTTCATATTTGACACGAACCCCCTTCTCTGAAAAATTGTGTTTTCATGAGTGGACCCTGGATACCTAGCGACAATATGTAATATATACATTCTTGGGCCATATACCATCTGGATATAACATTTTTTAAACAATTTCATCAAATATTATTGAGATAATATAAGTATCTGTATATTAATGCAGAAAAATGCTCCTTCTATTTCTGTATATTTCACCTACAGCGCCTGCAGGATTTTTTTATTGTGATGTGGGTACCGTCTATACAGGATGTTGCACCAGGAAAGTTTGCAATTTGATTAAATTCATTCATAAAATCTTGATAATAAAGGGTCTTCTAGGAATTTTACGACATTCCTTATTTTTTCTGCTGATGGCTCTGAAATCTTTTTTATTATTAGACCCTGTAGATTGTGAAATTCCCCTAAGATCACCAGCAATAGTCTAAAATAAGTATGAAATAGTAAAATAGATAAATAAAGTTCAAATACTTGAATAGAGCATAAGTGATCATTCTTTTTCTAGATATAAATACATATAACAAAATGCAACTTGCCTGAAAATTTCCTATACCATGGTAAACTGATTAATAATTGGATCAGTGGAACCACTGGCAAACCTCTATCATTGGGTTTATGAAGAGCATCATTATGTCATTATAAGCATCAATACTATGTACATTTGTATTTTTAAAAATTCGATATCTCCTTATAAACTCACGTTCACTACGTAAAGCTAAACGATTTTGCCCGTCTCTCAAATACCGTTTAGGTAATCGAATTATATTATTAATAATTCGATTGACGTACTCATAATAATCATCATTCATCTTGAATCCACGTATTGAAGGCGAATTTAACTTTTAATATTTTCGGACGGATACTCAGGTTAAAATCAAACCGACATCGGCCTCATCTCACCCTTAAGGTGCACTTAGTTGACTATAAAATACAGATGGCACAGTAAGTACGCCTTAAGGTTTGAAGAATCCTTAAGACGCGATTATAAATTTGTCGGTAAATAAAGAGCAGGTTTAAAAATTTGACTCTAAATGCGCGGAATTAGGTACTTAACAATACTCCTAATAAGCCTGCAGGTGAAACATCAGACTTACATGGGGTGAAGCCTGCATACGTCCGTTGCACCCTCAGATTAAAAATTCGACATACACGCGAAAGAGGGTGAGCTCGTATATCGATCTGCCACCCTTCTTGAAATGTTGGCATTGCGCCTGCCCAAAAACTCCACCATTTACGTCTCCGGTTGACTCACCGCGTCTGGCAGTCGCGAATTCATAGACGGCCTTGCTTAGACTCTGCTAATCAGCTGTCTTGTCACACAACAACCAAGCAGTAGCACTCTTTTCAATGACATTTTAATCCGGTAGTGTAGTGGACGCGGCGCAGTGCGGAACGTAGCCGGTTTTCCCGCGATAATCCGCGGCGGGCTAAATGTGAACCCATCTAGGATACCTGCCTACCGATCTATACATCCAGAAGGATGAGCGGGTTCAAGAAATGCGACGTCTCGGAAGAGGATTACGCCAGGAACATCATGCTGGATGGTGAGTCGCCTTTCGGGTTTCTCTCCTCTCTCCAAACGATTAATATATACCGGAGAGGTCGAAAGTCCTGAACTGGGTCAAGAGCAGAATGGTAACACTGCAGTCGTTTCGATGGCGAATGTTGTCTGGTCGGTTTAGCTATTAACTTAAATATGCAAACTGGGTGTTATGTCACATTTCACATGTTCACTTGCGTTTTCTTCATTTTGTAAATAAATTCACACCAATTCCTAGTTGCCTATGTCCACTTTGCTACACATGGCCATTAGCAAATCGAAGTGAGTTACAGTATAGACTCGGAATATCAGTGCGTATTAACACCTACAGCAACAATTAATTCACGAATAGGAACTGCTTAAAAACAACCTCTTACAACCCAGCCCATACTTGACTTTCTATCTATTTTTGCTTTGACAACAAAGGAGCTACTTGAACTGATAATACAATTAAGAACTCATTGATTAAACCAAAAACAAAACCGTTTCTACAAGTATCCTTAATTATTCTAAGATAGCTGCTCATCGACACCTGTAAATTGACGACCTCTTTTGAAGCTTGATTATTGATTTTTCCATGCCATAAGGTGTCGTAGGACAAGATTCAAGAATACCATGCAAATAAATTCATTTGAAACAATATGTAATTAATATGCAATAGGTAGAGTAAATTGAGAACAATCACAAGTATCACACCAATGTATCATAAGGACTTAAACTTATGAAACCTCTAAAGAGGTGTGAAATATAAATTATTTCTTGATGATGTAAATTGCTTATCTAGTAATCTATTTGTTAAACGTCAATTCTACAGCTGGAAGCGATTTTCTAGAGGTCTTTCATACTGCATTTAACGGTTTTCAGGAAATTAAAATGCCGCTGTGCATTATATACATTTATAGGTATTTACATATAGAGTATATTTACAAATATACCGTAGCGACTTAGGACTTTCCAAAGTACCCAAATAAGGATTAGGCCAATATGGACAATACCGTCGGGGTTAGGTGCATTATTGAGCGTTATCGCTTATAAGGGTAGGACTGAAAAATTGTAAGGTTAAGTTAACGGAGGTTTTGTTGAAATAAAAACAATAAACGGTTCCTTTATGAAATATTAATTTAAATTACTCACTATAATATTATAGATTCTAGAAAATATCAGAATTATTCTCTAAGCACATCAATACACAGGTAAAATACATAGGGAATAAGAATTTACTAGGCCTTACCTAATGACATGTTCATCGAGTAAAAATTGCAAATTCGTATAGAACTATTGATGTAGCGAATCCACTCATAATAAATGTAATAGTTACAAGAAAACAGAATTAAATGTTTAATTTCTTTATATACCTTTGCTTAATAGCAACCATATATAAATATGTACATGGAAAGATGCACCAAAAACTACATTGATCTTGCACCTGATTTTACTTGTCCTATTTTAACCGAATGACTCCCTATATAGTTTCAATCTGGATATACCTTCTAGCACCACATATACATATACTTCCTCCGATAAGGACTGGAGGTAGATTGGACCTGAACTAGAAATATCGTACAACAAATTAGTTTTATAGTTGAGGTACAGAAGATTTCCGAACTGTAGTGATATGTTTGAAAGTGCTAAGAGAAATCTGCTATAAAATAGCACTTTAAATTTGGAATATTCGGACAATGATAACAAAAATAAACATTAGTGAGATATTTATTTCTACATAATGTTAAAAATAGTTCTCTTCGAAACACGTTAAATATTGTACGTCACATAAGTTACTTATATTTTGGTTGTCGTTTTACCTACTGTGTGTTTTAACATTCGTTTACCATAGAGACAGTGTGACATTAATTACAAAATTACATTTTTCATTCCCACATTTTTTAATCAGTACTATATGATTGTTTTAATACATAAAGATTAAATATATAGGGTGAGCTGTCGAAAACGTACCGGAAATCAGAACTGTCAGAATAAGATCATGTCGAAGGAAACCTGAAACACGTCAAATTTTTTTGTGAGGTGGACAACTTTTTGACGCAAAAATTATTCTCCAAATTTACCCTCATAAACGGGGTTGTCATCCCCAAAAATATTTCACATGGCAGTGAGGGTCAAAAGTTTCCAGGTCGCTGGATATGACGAAGAGATGCAATTGAGTGGCCTCCTCGATCACCCGATTTAAGTCCTTTCGATTTATTTTTATGACACATGAAAAGCAAAATTTATAGCACTCTACTCGATACACTGCGAAAATTTGCGCAGACGCATCGTTAACGTATGTTGTAAAGTGACACCGCCAGTTCTGCATAATGTACAATTATTTAAGCTTAGTAATTACAGAAATACCAAAACTACAGAAGTGCGATTTGTACTTGTAATTGTCGTTAATTTTCAGATTGCAAGAATTTTATTATGGAATTAATTCGAGAGTGGGGAAAGTGGTAAATGCGTGTTTAACTTGTTTATGTAACCATTACTTGAAGACAGAGATGTTTTAGCCATTACACATCTAAAAACCACGGTTTATTACCATTTCTTGTAGAATTTTTTTCACATAAAACCCAAAAATTATTGGTGTGAAGAAATACGTCTAGTAGTAGTTTATCCTAAATAATTTCTAAGAAATCATTATTTTGTTGGTTTTCGAATAAAGGACAGTATTGAAGGAATCTTATAATAGAAGCTATACCCTGTCAAAGAATGAGGCGAAGTAATAAACCGATTATTTCGCAGCTAACCAGAGGCGTTCTTAAAGAAATCAACGAATATTAATAAATGAATTAAAATTGTCTATGTAATGTTGAGTTTCCTTAAAACCGGTATAATTGATTTATTAAAAGGTAGGTATTACGACCGCGATTGTTATCATCTCAGGAACGCTGCCCTTTTTATCTGAATTGTTGTTAACTCGTCATTAATATAACATACTACAATATTGGAAATCGGTATTTTTTATAATATTTTACGGTAATGTTTTTTTTCATACTGTTTGTCTAATAAATCCTCGGGATATGGAAGAATCGAAGAGATATGAACATTTCCTACCGAAGTACAAAAGTGGGTGCTGTCTAATCGAGGTGCAGATAAATACTAAAGTTCGGATTATGTGATTAACTATTCCAAGAAGGGACCAAACGGCTATTATTTTCTCAGTAATTCTAGGTAAGTTAAAGGAACTGATTGCGCATAATGCTTGCGTTAACATATCAGGTGGTTATGTGTATAAGATCGGCCCATTTATTCCATTTAAGCCTAAGACAGTAGTCAGTCAGCATTGCTTATAGACGTGTACGTGTGTGTGATTAGACAGACTTTGACAGTGACTTTCCTGTGTGTTCATAGTGGTATTTTTACGTCCGAAAATTTCCTTAGACGAATTTCTAAAAAGGGGACTACGTCGAAAAGTTCACGCTTTCTTTTTCCGCAACGAACTTCCAACACTAGATAAAATTCTATTGTCTGTCCAAGAAGACGAGGACTTTCCAAAAATGAGCCGATGTACATTATGGACGATTTTAAAGGATTTGGGATTTCGATGGAAGAAGCACAATAGAAAATCTGTATTGATGGAAAGAGATGACATCATTGTGTGGAGAAGAAGTTACCTGCGCGATATTCGAAGGAGTAGGCTAGAAATGAAAAAAATTTTCTATCTGGACGAAACTTGGATTAACGCAGGACATTCCGTACCAAAATTTTGGCAAGATACCAGTGTAACTAATCGAAGGCAATCTTTTCTAGAAGGTTGGTCCACCGGTTTAAAGCCTTCGTTGGGTAAAGGGCGACGGCTTATTATTACCCACATTGGAAGCGAGGATGGTTTCGTTGAAGGGGGAGAACTAATTTTTGAATCAACTAAGACAGGAGACTACCATGAAGAAATGACTGCGGACGTGTTTGAAGAATGGTTTGGTCAAATGATCGATCTAATTCCGAATGGTTCCGTAATAGTTATGGACAACGCTAGTTACCATTCCCGATTAGAAGAGAAATTACCAAATAGCTCTTGGCGAAAACAACGTATCGCAGAATGGTTATCCTCGAAAAAGATCCAATGTGCCGAAAACCTATTAAAAGTAGAACTCTTGCGTTTAGCCAATTCACGTAAAGGTGATTTTAAAAGGCACGTCGTCGATGGATTAGCCAAGGCGAAAGGAATAACAGTGGTTCGGCTTCCTCCGTACCACTGCGACCTGAATCCCATTGAGCTAATATGGGCACAAATAAAAGGTGACGTGGCGAGGACAAATACAACGTTCAAATTAGCAGATGTCAAAAATTTGCTTAAAGAAGCAATATGTAAAGTTTCCAAGGAAAATTGGCGGAAATGCATAAATCACGTTCTGAAAATAGAAGACCAAATGTTTCAGTTAGATAACATTTCGGAGTCGTTGATAGAACCAATTATTATCAACCCAAATGATGATTCTTCTTCAGATTCCGATGTTTGGGAAGAATTCGACGATGACGACGACGACTGAGGTTACCAAGGAGAAGGTGACGGCTGGGAAAAACTTTTCATAAACTGGCCCTTCTCAGGGCCGCAAAATTTCATAAATTAATGTACGACCATACATGTACTGACGTGTTGTCTTTCTTTTCCTCTCTATCTCGTTCAAGCGCGCGCCCACACACAAACACACACACACACGCACGCACGCACACACACACACGCGCACGCACACGTAATTTTTTCAGTTATCGATTATTGCACATTTCGTCATTTTTCCCGACCGTACGCCAGTGAGTGGTTCTTCGCATGTGTCGAGACGCACAAAATAGCAGATGTTCAGGGAGAAACACTCGTAATATAAAGAGATTAGGGGAGGTAGCGTGCAAAACATTAGAGAACTCGACACATTTAGTGGGTGCCACCTTGTATCGGTTTTGCATTTATAATTAGTTTTTATTACTTCGCCTCATTTTTAGACAGACTATAGCAAGGAAGGAATTCCTAATTTTCAAATTTACCTAGCAGGCACCGTATGAATGGAAAATATAGAATATATGTTTTTAACAATCTGAAAATTTAAATAAATTAAAGAAAATTATTTTTGATTTTTGAAAATTATCTGTTGATGACCACATATACGTAATACTTCAAAATAATTATCTTTCAGGTTTCCAAATTAGGAAAATAGTGTCCTTGAAGTCTAAAATTCACTTGAGTCTTCACATTAATTACATTACACTAATACTATCAAAACATTTTTTTCTACAACTTATTTTACTTCCATTATTACATCCCATGTAGAATGATTCATACGTTCCTCTTGTGGTTTTTTCCTCAAATGCTAATTTCAAGATAAACAAGACTATAATTACCTATGATTCAGTCTATAACTGTATTATTTGCTTTACCTATACTTGCATTAGTTTAGATACAATCGTTTTTATTTTTACTCAATCAAGCCGTTACACTTATTCCGGTTTCCTCGACATAACTACTAAACCTATTCTTGTTTTCTACTTATCTTATTTAGAGTTGTAACAAACAAAAGAGGACATGAAGGGCAGTGTTCTCTAATCCTGGTTTCTGTTGGACTTTAGTTCGATTAGTAATAGGAAGATCTGTGATTATTTTTATCTGAATTATTTTAGTACATATTGATAATTCAGTAGCAAAAATATTAACATAAGGCATTCTACATGCTTTTTTACTTTTCTCGTTTTGCAGAAGAAATATCTAAATAATGCAAATATTAACCTTTGAATCTGGTAAGAAAATTAATTATACGAGGTTTTTATCTACACATGAGTTTCACTATTAGAGTTTGGATTCAGATTGTAAAAACCGAACACATGTTGTGTTACGACACTTTTAATGTGTCAGACATGTGGCAAATTTTAAAACTTGAAGATTTAAATATTAATTGTGAGTTTAAAATGTATGTCATTTTAAAACAAATAATCAATACGTCATTCTTATTTATAAATGGTTCTGGAGTCCTTGAAATGTAAGTGACAAAAATATGAATATTTATGAAACATCATAGTTACTAAGCACCGTAATTTTTTTCCTTACCTACTTATCGAGGCAAAATTCTCCATGAGGTCAATTATAATTACAGAAAGTTAAATTGATAACGCAAATTTTAACCTTTATTTCCTATTGAAAAAGTATTTCTAACATCGTCTTGCCCAACCCTTTCTGTTGTTTTTCCCACAGATTTCTTAGTTAGAAAGCTGGTTAACCCTATCACGATTTTGCTGGCAATTTCTAGTTGACTTAGATAACTTCCTCAGATAGCACTAATTGGGCCTGATGGACTTCATGCAATTAAAGAAAGTATCAAGGAAGTAAGTTCGAGGTAGATAATGGTGGTTTTTTTTTCGGGAGAGTACGAAATTTACTTGATTCTTTCGAATTGGAGCTCCTGAAATTGATCGAAATTGTCAGGACATAGTTTAAGGGGATATATTCACGTTTTTAACTGTATTCTTGGTATCAAAGTGTGATATTTCACTTTTCACGTTTAAATCTTAACAATTTTATTGTCAAATGCTGTGCATTTTATATGTCTTGTATTGCATGAATTGAAATGGGGTAATAATTTGATTAGTTTTCAGTCAATATTGAATTCAAGTTGAATATTGAAATATTGAATTAATATTGAAAATCAAGCAATAGTTTTCAATCAACTGAAAAAAAATGATTGTATCGTTCATTTTGTTTCACAAAAACCATTTTTTGAAGTAGCTTTAACTCTAAATAAGATTTTATTGAAGTTAAATATAAAGAGAAAAATATCAGGTGTCATTTTTTTTTAAATTAATAAACAAATTTTCCTACTTTCACCTACTATCTTACACCAATCGACAGTTTTTTAAACAATTTAATTATTTCTGCAACTATTTTTTTATGAGCCTTCATTAGGTATAAATTGTCCCGTAATTGAGATTTTGTGCCATTTGTTTAACGTCGACTTTTAATTGTTTTTTAAAATTTGGTTAATCCATCCTTAAATGCTTTAATATAATTTAATTATGCAATCGGATTAAAATATTAAATTGAATTTTGGTGCACAATTTAAGTAGGTTGTTGTCACCTATTCTTTTAGCTTCGTAGAATTAATAGAAATAATGGCAGAGGAATCCTATGTTAGTAATTAATATATTCTTTTACTAATTTAATTTATTCAAATTTGATATAAAGAATAGATTCTCATATTGGCTGTTAGCAAAAGTAAAAATTAGTACCTAATTATTTATAATTGCATAATGACAACGGGTACTTTTGCCAGAAGAGTGCAAAATACAGAGAGTAGGTCGCCCTGGCTCCAATCCCTGTACCTAACTATGGGATTATACGAGTACAACCCCCGAATTCAGAAAAATAAATCGAACTTATATTTAATATTAAGTGTGTTTTTATAATATGTATTGCCCGTGTATTTGAATTCTTTGAGGAGTCCACTTTATCACTTTTCCACCCCCTCATAAAGTAACATTTTGAAATTGTGGGTTTTTCTAAACCATCTAAACCATCTAAGAGCCCAGTCTATAACAATACCAATTTTTCAGTTTCTAACTATTTAGTAGCTGTTGCACAAGTTTCACGGTAATGTACTCCTATAGGCATGTAGAGAACAGAAAGGGTTGTTACTGTGGAAATTGGCTGTTATGTGCTAATGTCGAATGCTTCAAAGTTCATTCAAAAGCATTCAAAGTTCCTGTGCTTGTGGTGAAGATTTATTTTAACTGGTAGCAATTTTTTTAAACAATATAATACGGCATATTTCTTTAAGCAGATAAAAATGTAACACTTTTCTCGGGCTCTCTTAAATCATTATATATTGGTATTCTAAGTAGCTTATCCCCAGAAGTTTATTAACGAAAAATCTACTCTGCTACAGATGTGGCATTTTAATTTTAGAATGACTTTATTTTAAAAGAGAAACTTTATAACTTGACAATGAAAAAAAATTGGTTTTTTCCGATTAGTTAAATTTCATGAGTATGTTTCATCAACAAATTATCCAACGTTAAGCGACATACGTCACTATGCCAAGGCGCCAGTAACAAATATACCGAACACCCCTAATGTTACGTAAATTTTGTTACGGTTTGGAAGTTTTCACCTTATGTCACGGCCGCGTGAAGTAGGGGGTTGGTAGCCACAGGGGGTAGAGCTTGCTGTGAATAAAACAAGAGATCGAAAACACAAAAAAAAAGAAAAGATTTTATTTCTGCTTGGAGCGGAGAATCTATAGGTCAGGAGCACTAAACAAAACAAAAAAGACAAAAAGAGATTTTCGGGCACAGCGAATCCTAAGGGCTGGAGGGTGAGAGGCGAGAGAGATTACTTATATAATAGAAGGCTGTTTTCCGAACCTTCGGATTTCGAAAGTGCGCGACGGGTCAGAGAGCATCTTCGAGGCTCTTCTTCGGACCTTTCGTCGACAGATCGATTTCTTAGACCGGATACTCTCTCTACTCTCTCTTCCCCGGCCGCCCAGGCGGCTGTCAGGGCTGACCCCTCGGGACGACCCTTTGGACAACACTGCCCTAGACAGTTCCTCTTTCTATTTATATTCACATTGTGTTTTGTGTTCTTCGCGCTTGTTTTTATAAGGCGTGTCGTTTATTGCAAGGGTGTCCACTAACCGTGTATCCCAAGCTCCCGGGAGCAACCGCTTTATCAGTGGTACCGGTAATTTATGGCGCCCAAAAAGCTATTACCGCTAATCTCTTGGGGCATTTTCAGTCACGAGATCCAGGGTTCAATTAATATGATTTTAGTTAGACGTGTTTGAGATTTTAGAATTTTATTATTTCATATATGAAACATTTACGAGAATACCAAAAATGTTTTTACGTGAATATTTAGTACACAAAATCGTGTACAAGTAGTTCAGTAATTGTTCCAAGTAACTAGTAACTATAAGGATGATTGAGAATTAACGTGTTATCCCTTATCCTTTCAAGAAAAATGTACCCGATGCGTCGTTATGATCAGGTAAAAATAAGGCCAGTAACTGATTGATTACCACAAAATATTGACGTAACATTAGAAAAATGTATAAATTGCCACCTTATGATTAATAATATGTAGCCTGTGAGTGACTGTACTATAGTCTGTCTAAAAATGAGGCGAAGTAATAAAAACTCATTATAAATGCAAAACCGATACAAGGTGGCACCCACTAAATGTGTCGAGTTCTCTAATGTTTTGCACGCTACCTCCCCTAATCTCTTTATATTACGAGTGTTTCTCCCTGAACATCTGCTATTTTGTGCGTCTCGACACATGCGAAGAACCACTCACTGGCGTACGGTCGGGAAAAATGACGAAATGTGCAATAATCGATAACTGAAAAAATTACGTGTGCGTGCGCGTGTGTGTGTGTGCGTGCGTGCGTGTGTGTGTGTGTTTGTGTGTGGGCGCGCGCTTGAACGAGATAGAGAGGAAAAGAAAGACAACACGTCAGTACATGTATGGTCGTACATTAATTTATGAAATTTTGCGGCCCTGAGAAGGGCCAGTTTATGAAAAGTTTTTCCCAGCCGTCACCTTCTCCTTGGTAACCTCAGTCGTCGTCGTCATCGTCGAATTCTTCCCAAACATCGGAATCTGAAGAAGAATCATCATTTGGGTTGATAATAATTGGTTCTATCAACGACTCCGAAATGTTATCTAACTGAAACATTTGGTCTTCTATTTTCAGAACGTGATTTATGCATTTCCGCCAATTTTCCTTGGAAACTTTACATATTGCTTCTTTAAGCAAATTTTTGACATCTGCTAATTTGAACGTTGTATTTGTCCTCGCCACGTCACCTTTTATTTGTGCCCATATTAGCTCAATGGGATTCAGGTCGCAGTGGTACGGAGGAAGCCGAACCACTGTTATTCCTTTCGCCTTGGCTAATCCATCGACGACGTGCCTTTTAAAATCACCTTTACGTGAATTGGCTAAACGCAAGAGTTCTACTTTTAATAGGTTTTCGGCACATTGGATCTTTTTCGAGGATAACCATTCTGCGATACGTTGTTTTCGCCAAGAGCTATTTGGTAATTTCTCTTCTAATCGGGAATGGTAACTAGCGTTGTCCATAACTATTACGGAACCATTCGGAATTAGATCGATCATTTGACCAAACCATTCTTCAAACACGTCCGCAGTCATTTCTTCATGGTAGTCTCCTGTCTTAGTTGATTCAAAAATTAGTTCTCCCCCTTCAACGAAACCATCCTCGCTTCCAATGTGGGTAATAATAAGCCGTCGCCCTTTACCCAACGAAGGCTTTAAACCGGTGGACCAACCTTCTAGAAAAGATTGCCTTCGATTAGTTACACTGGTATCTTGCCAAAATTTTGGTACGGAATGTCCTGCGTTAATCCAAGTTTCGTCCAGATAGAAAATTTTTTTCATTTCTAGCCTACTCCTTCGAATATCGCGCAGGTAACTTCTTCTCCACACAATGATGTCATCTCTTTCCATCAATACAGATTTTCTATTGTGCTTCTTCCATCGAAATCCCAAATCCTTTAAAATCGTCCATAATGTACATCGGCTCATTTTTGGAAAGTCCTCGTCTTCTTGGACAGACAATAGAATTTTATCTAGTGTTGGAAGTTCGTTGCGGAAAAAGAAAGCGTGAACTTTTCGACGTAGTCCCCTTTTTAGAAATTCGCCTAAGGAAATTTTCGGACGTCCTGGAGACTTCTTCGCAGGTTGAACAGGGCCACTCTTTCTTTCTTTTAATAACCTGTACACTGATGTCTTACCAACTCTCAGCATTGCAGCGGTTAATTCCACGGTTTTATCCACACTCGCATCTAAATTTTGTTTCTTGATGGAATCGAAACAATTCAAAATTAGAACTTTCTCATTAACTGAGAACGGCGCTAATTTTGGGCGTTTCGATGGTCCTGGTAAATTCTCCATACTCCAATACGTATCTCCGTACTTTAAAAATACCACTATGAACACACAGGAAAGTCACTGTCAAAGTCTGTCTAATCACACACACGTACACGTCTATAAGCAATGCTGACTGACTACTGTCTTAGGCTTAAATGGAATAAATGGGCCGATCTTATACACATAACCACCTGATATGTTAACGCAAGCATTATGCGCAATCAGTTCCTTTAACTTACCTAGAATTACTGAGAAAATAATAGCCGTTTGGTCCCTTCTTGGAATAGTTAATCACATAATCCGAACTTTAGTATTTATCTGCACCTCGATTAGACAGCACCCACTTTTGTACTTCGGTAGGAAATGTTCATATCTCTTCGATTCTTCCATATCCCGAGGATTTATTAGACAAACAGTATGAAAAAAAACATTACCGTAAAATATTATAAAAAATACCGATTTCCAATATTGTAGTATGTTATATTAATGACGAGTTAACAACAATTCAGATAAAAAGGGCAGCGTTCCTGAGATGATAACAATCGCGGTCGTAATACCTACCTTTTAATAAATCAATTATACCGGTTTTAAGGAAACTCAACATTACATAGACAATTTTAATTCATTTATTAATATTCGTTGATTTCTTTAAGAACGCCTCTGGTTAGCTGCGAAATAATCGGTTTATTACTTCGCCTCATTCTTTGACAGAGTATAGTGTGCTTTGTATGGGTAAAAGATTTTACAGAGTATTTGTTTTATTCCAGTTCTGTTTGTCAATTTTGACTTGAAACGATTTTCATTTTCTCATTTTTTTAATGACCTGTGCGTAATGGAATCAGAAGGGGGCAAGATTACGATACTAAAAAGGGGGATTTATTTGGGGTTTTCAAAATATATAAGACCATTTTATGCGTCATATATGGGCAATGTTTTGTAATATTAAAAAAATATAATATTCGGCGGCATTATCAAAAACAGCATCATGATTTTTATAGAGATTTTCCATTTGATAGTGCGTCACGATCCAGAGAAGCCTGGATACCAGAAAGCCTGGAAAAATGAGAAGGGAAAATGACAAATGGACCCAAGCCAGTGCTTTTTTTTTTAATTTAACGAAATAAATTTATTTTGAAACATAACATTACGTATAATTTTCATTAATCATTCATATATAAAAGACGTTAGAATTATTAGTTAATATAGTTATCATTTTAGTATTTACAATTCTGTAAATTAGTACCTATTTACAATTATACAAGTATTAGGTAATTGCTCTTCATAGCTTCTCCTCAGCAAGAGTTCAACTCGCTTTCTGAGTCCGACCCTTTGCGTGTTGTACGGAAACGGCATGCATTCCGACTGTCAGCTCATTAGGGCCCGTTTATGGTGGGTTGTATCTGTCACTTCACTATCTCTCTTAATCCTAGTGGACACCTCTGGTTTATTGAAACATTTTTCACCTTGTTTTTTCAGCATGTTTATAAACGTTTATATCGCTTCACTTTGGACTGAGCCGAGATACGATTTATTGTTTTTGTTGATAGCTGTGTGAATAAATTCAGCTTATGGAATGCCAGGGCTACCAATTTTTCTCATTTGTATTTCTTGGAACGACAAGCTCCAGCAATAGGCATTTTTTGCATCATTTTTGTCATCCTACAACTCATCTTTTTTAACTAAAAATTTTTAACGGATAATACAGGTACCACACTCAAAGAAAAAGGCAAAACAACTACGAATATCTACTACTCAAAGGGTAAATAAACAATATGTACCACAATAGAGATCGTTTTCTGCTATCCCTAATATATTCTGATGATGTAGAGGAGATGAGATGGGTAAGGTGGTAAAAGGGAGAGATTTAAAGGAGAAAATCGCTAAACAAAAGAAGCACTAAGATCCCCTCACACGGAATTCAAATTAGTTAAGGATGTGTGCACTAGATTAAGGGAAAATGGTTCAATAGAAGAAACGAATGAAGGAGACAAATACTCATTGTATGACACGCTAAAGCAGCTAAATATCTCAGCTTCCAAACATACCATTAAAATAACCCTAGGCAATTCGAACGCATAGATAATAAAGAAGACTACATATATAAGAGCAATCGCTGGGAGTCACACCCTAAATGATGAAATCAACGACAACGGAGCACCCCTAACCCATTTTGCTACGAAGTATAACATTGTAATTAAATTCACCCAATTTCAAAAGAAAAGCATATATAAAATAACATGGCTATCGAACGATGGAATTATCCGAAATCAAATTGATCACACGATCACGTCGACACTCGATGGTAGGTACTCCATCAGTATTATTGGCTGCAAAGCGCTGATAATGAGTGAGTGAGCTACATGGGTCGTACATGTAATGAGAATTTTTAGAGCATTGCCTAATTAATTCGGTGTTATGGCAAAAACAGATGGCAGAAGACTGATAAGTTGACCAAGCAAAATATGTAAGGTTTCTGTCACAGATGACGCAAAGAAAATGAATATAAACGATGAGAAGAGGGGACACAAGATAGAAGTCGGTGGAGAGGCACAGTAAACGCAGATAAAAGTCACGAGATGTGAAGGTAAAGAAGAAGGAGAAAACAGTAAGTAATTTTACTTACGATGGCCGTATAAGATTCAGACACTATTGTGTATTAAATAGTATTGCGTTTTACGTAATATGTTATGTAAAGTAAAGAGACAAAATAAACATAATCTTTCTGATTTCAAAGCAAACATTAATAATTTGTCAATCGTCCCAGAATGGCCACTGAAGGTTGTTGTTACGAAGCAAACATTGTTTTTGCTTGACCTATACCTCCAAATTACATCGTTAATAATGTTTAAAATATCTTCAGTAATTGCAGTCCAGTGTATTTATTGTATATTTTGCCACACTGTGCCTAATTTTTTTAAATTCAATAGACTAAACACTTAACTTTTGTTGATATTAACGAAAACTAATTGAACATTTGAAACCAATCCTTGCCGATTAGGTTGCAAAATTCTAAGATTTTTAATTAACAATTGAGAGTGGTTGAAAAATGGAGTGGTTTATTGCATTGAGCCAATAATTTAGTTTAAAATTTGAGCCTTTTACTTCCAAAATTAATACATTTCATTAATATTGTTTACAATTTCTCGCTCGTCTAAGGACACCAGATTATTTCCATAATTTCCAATATTCCTTTGCATTATTTTTAATGAAGGTCAATCGAGACAAATTTTATTGTTAAGGTAATTTCTCGGCTCCCAAGAAACTTTTATCAAATGAAAATTACGCAGAATTAGCACAATTACACATTTTTTTACTTCCTCTCGCCGCTCGTTCATTAATTCCGAATGGTACGTTATTAAAAATGTATAAATGAGCATTGTTGCGAAGATAAAATGAAATAGGTATTACCTTTCCTTCCTGTATAAGCACTGACGATAAAACTTTTTCGCTATTTCGTTGTATAAGAAAACGTCAATCCAATGTTTATCAATGGAAACGTTTTAATTGTGCCCGTATAAATAAAAGTTGTTAACCTCAATTCTGCTACTATTTACTATGAGTGTGTGTATGTGCATTACGAATTTCACTACTGTTACGTAACCGTACGGTATTTCGACTTAATTCTTTCGCTGGGATACCGGTAGGTATATGGGTTAAGAATCTCGAACAATAAAAAATTTATTCTAACGCCACAAATGAGATTTATATCTGGTTTAATGCTGTGCTGGAGAGCAGGAATTTGTATTGTTATTTATTACTTATTACGCTAGAATTTCCTTATAGTATTTTTCTGAATAATTTTTCAGTTTAGATAAGATATCGAAATTGGGTTATATATATATATATATATATATATATATATATATATATATATATATATATATATATAGCTTGAATAATTTGAATGAACGATAGAAAGTTTGTCAAATACTTTAAACGCACAAATTGGAACAATTACTAATACCCCTTCGTTAAAGTTTTCGAGGTTACAATTATTTTCTCCCAGATATTGTTGATAGGATCGTTCAGGGCTTGGTGAACTATGATCATTCCGGGACTGAATTCCCAAATTCTGTTCGTTGTTTTCAAGCAATTGTTATGAATTTTCCTTTAAATATCACTAACTCCTGCTAGCTTGAGCCATGAACCCTTTCCCCTGATATACATAGGGGTTCCTGACTCAGGAAAATAGTAATACAAGAATTTTCCTTTTCGCATCATCTAGTTAATAAATAAATTATTCAACTTCAAATTAGACAGAGGATCAAACACACTACGTACATATGGTAAATTCAAAAACAATTACATCTCAAGTTACTTTCCCCAAAATAAAAACCTACGGTTATCTAATCAACGACGCGCCACACAGTTTCTCTAGTTTACAAATTTAAAATCCTTTCTAGGGCTACCTATTTTGCTTTCATACTTTATTTCGAAAAATTCCTAAGAATGAAGTTCCAAAAGTATTTAGATGCTCTTGACTACAATACTTGAGCTCAAATGACTTCCCTAAATCACAAAATATTTTACTGAAATTCACCAATCCAAAGCTTATAACCAGGTCCCTCTCTCCCTAACCCTCTTCTTTGACAGTTTCCCCTTCTTCCAAATTCGAAACTCAAATTGCTGCCAACTTTAACCTGATGATTTTTTCTCTCATCCAATAAACCCATAATCCGTCCAATAGTTCTTAGAGCTAAAGCAGGAGTGTAACCTTAAATCGTTAAAATCGTATAGAAATTATCTTAATTCGAGATCACCTTCAGCCACTTGCAGACACACCCCTGATTCGTTTGATTTCAAATTTCCTGGAATGAGGGATTTTATAGAATTTCATATCATCTAGCCGAGGTTCAAGTTATGCCCCAACTGATTGAGTACATCGGAAGTTATTACTGCTTTACTAACTTAGCGACATACACAAGAGGTGACTGGCTGACGCCAATAAGACATTACATAAAATTCAAGAGCCTTTTAATTCGCACGAATCTAATAATCGTAACGTAACACAATGTCAGTCGTGTGTTAAATATTTCGTTCTCCTTTGATTCTCCCTAGCAATTTTCTACGAAATTAAAAGGAAACCTGTTTCGAATAATCTTTGTACTTCTCCTGAAGAATTGGTAGAGCAAATGGACGGCCAAATTTAAGGACCTATACTAGAACACACACGACGAACAGGATATGAACACACAACCCATAAGAAGGGGAAATACTTAAAACAAGTCAGCATTACTAAAGGTACTATGCGCATTCAGATTTGGCAGACAGTACCGATTAGTGCAATTACTGCATCAAAACAGACACGATCCAGCATACCAAATTTAAATGTAAAAGATGGATTGAGAGTAGAGAACACATTTACAAAACAAATAGGCTGCTAGGAAATGCCATACAGGGCATGACTAGGAGCATAATGAGAAGCAAGGAAAATAAGAGCTCATAAGGCAAAATGAGCAAAGGCGGCGATAATAATAGTAACAACAACTGCCATCAAAACAGACCACCATTGTCATTCTGAGTAATTTAGGTGTAGTCCAATTAGGCATTTAGAGAGAACAGGGTTGATGTCTTAAGGGTAGCCCGTGATTGCGCCTCCCTCACACCTGTAAGGGCATTTTAGACCACTTAAAGAAGACATCCAAGAGAAATAAGTGGCGAAACAAAGGCAACCAAACGTCTTGTCAGAACGACCTAGATGAGGACACACACTACATGATAAAATAAAAAATAATAATGCAAGGGAGCAGTGTGAAATTCAAGACATTATAACGTTTGATAGAGAAGGAAGAAGGAACTCGAGGAATCGTGTAGACAGAACGAGAGTAAAGAGACTATCCAAAATGGTCTAAACCATGAAATCAAACATGACGAGACTATAGGGAAGACCACTAAAAGGAACGTACCAGAGTTCTATCTCCGCATCTCAAGAGGAAACAACAAAGGGATAGTATTGCAGAAAGTACAGGACTTAAGTCCAAGAAGAAAAAGGAGAAGAACATTGAATCTTCAGATTCATGCAATTGACTCATTTTATGTCCTGAAAATACATATCAATTCTATTGGTGATGTGTAATTATGTATGTATTTCAATATTTGTGTAATATCAGCAACTCTTTACTTTGCTTCTCGACTTAAAATAGTAATTAGATCAACATTTTATTAAATTCAGCACCTGAAGATAAGAAAATAGCTATAAGTGAAGGTAAAACGGTAATAAAAAATATACCGTGTGACTAGTAATTCATCGAAAGAAAATTCCCACGTTTTTTTTTTTGAAATCACCTTGTTTTTAAGCAAAAATCGATTATCCTCATAGAATAGACATATAAAAACGCTCCGAAATCGTGATTGAAATTGAAAGGAAAGCAAATTTGTAGATGCTATGAACTTTTTCAATCTTCCATAATAATACACTTCGCCGATGTCTATTATAGTCAAATGGTACCATTAAATATGGATTTTAAATGAATTGATAGACAATTCTTTACCTACTGTAGTAGTGAAAGTTTGGTATTAAATGTTAATGAAGGATACATCTGAATTATTGCCTTATAAAGAAATATGATTTTCTCTCAAACATTAACAATAAATATTCTGCAATCTTTCCTTCAACGCGAAAATCAGAAATCATCACCAGTCATCGCCAAATCTATAATTAGTGATGATGACTTGGCTCTAATGGGAATTTCATTTTTAATAAACGTTGTTATTCAACTGAATCTCTTGTTTGGGTAATAAATTTATACACAACTAGTAACAGAAATGTTACCATCAGTGTTGATACCTTTAAATTGTTTCAAATAAAACAACGTTACCTAATGAATTTCTTGAGAGTCTACCAGCAAATGTTTTAAAATCTTCTGTAACGTACATTTTGAAGTTGCACGAATATCTAATTTTAGCACCACTTGTTACCAATTTGATGTGAAAGGTGTGAAATTTTAAGTACCACAATTTTATCCAAAGTTTGCATGTATGTTTAGCTCTGAAAATGAATATACTTAAAAACGGTTTGTATGATTCCCATACGATTTGCACAACAGTCAAATAAAGGACGTGTTAAAAGCTGTGTGTGCGGTCTCTATAAATCAAAACAAAAGACTCCTTCACTATAATCTACTATCTTCGTAAAATAATTCGACATTTCGTATTGATTACCCAACAAGACGTTTTACTGTACACACGCACACGTCTTATAAAATATTTCAAAATGATATATCAGGAGTTAATGCGTTCCACTAATAAGACGACCGGTGCAGATTTACAATTCCGACTCGTCGATATGACATTTCATGAGAAATAGAAAGTGCAAGAGATGAATGATTTACTGGCACTTCTCTAGACAAATACGAATATCATTATTAATGGGCGTTCCGACGGTCTGAAATATTAAAACAAAGGAACGAATATGAAACGAGGCGTTATACGAGCATGTGTGCGAATTTTTTCCTTTACGCTTCTTTTACGCTTGTAGAAAGCGAAAATTACTGCTCAATTTGGACAGGGGAATAAAACACAAATTATACCGAATAATTACAAAAATTTACATCCATTATATTTTGTAGGTACTGTGCTACGCGTCTACGCTTAAGTGTGCGAGTATTTCCAATACATTTTCTCCACTGGGTTGCCTATAAAAATATTTTCTATGCGCATTTCAGGTCACCTTAAAAATAAAAAAGGTAGAAAATGCTAAATTTAAGTAAATGCATATTTAAAATAAAATCATGAACAGACTTTTCGCCTCTGTCGTTGTTAGTGCTATTCTCGACAATGGCTGTTCTACAATCGCTATCCTAATTTAGAATAAACGATTATAATGCAAAAGAAATTTTATAAAATTATGTGAAGTTTCGGTAATTAATCTAGATTTTCATTGAAAGCAGTTTTCGATCTTAAATATTCCAGAAGAACTTCTGGAATTTTTCTTCTACTTTCTTGAAGTTTACTGGTTGATTTAATTGAAATTGCCATAAACCTTTTAAATTCTATTTTAAAGCTTCTTCAATCATTTATAGTTCTGCAAGAACGTCGGAAATGTATATTCCAGATCATTTTTCAGATCATCAGAAGATCATTTGGAATCTTTCTTCTATATTTTGAAAATTCTTAAAACAATTTGAAGCTTCCATAAAACTTTGAAAGATCCTTCGATCATTTGAAGTTTTTTGTCCCAAACCATTTATTTTATCTCCCCCTTTATCTCGGAAAAGGGGTGGAGCAATAGAAATGTTTTTGGCATACTAAATTAGTAAAAAAATATAGTGCTATAAAGAATGCAGACTTATGAAATGGATGAACTGGCTTAATAGACGTAATTTTTACAGCAGAAAATCGTAATTAAAACAAATTAATGGAAAAATATAAAGGAATGTCCATGGCTACCGACTGAAAGTTATTAAAACACTGTTTAAAACTGGGGAAGATGTAATAAGAATATCTTCTTCTTTTTCTTGTGCCTATCCGAGCCGAATGTTGGCGACCTTCAGTGTACTCCTCACTTTATCGACTGCCTCTCAGAATAGTCCCGTGGTTGATTTTCCGAACCAGACTCTCAGGTTTTTCAATCTTGGGATCTTCCTTCTTCTCGGTCCTCTTTTTCCGTGTAGGATTCACTGGAGGAGATGGTATTGATCTTCATTGCACTTATGTGTCCATATCTTGCACTAAGAGCTTTTATTGCAGTACATTTAAGTTCCATTTTCACTTTATTTTGCCTTTCTAATCATTTTTCTAAGGATTTATCGAGATCCATGTACATTGCAGAATTGTTTTTGCTCGTACGCCTTTGTTCGATGAGTTCGAGAATTTTCGTATCACTTTTTCGGGTCGCAATAGCGAGGTTTTAATGGCCTGGACAATGTCACACACCTCCTGAAGCTCCTCATTTATATTAACATACAATATAACAGGTGTTCGTTGCTCTAGTGATGTTCATTCTGTTTCATATTTACCTGTTCTTTTACTTTTTGTTAATAATGGAAATACCACTGTACCTAATGAGAATATGTCTAAATAAGACAATGAATAATAATGTTTTCAGAGGTGTTGATTAATTGGGCGTAATGGATTTCTTTCCTTTCCATAACTTTTTTTCTCCACTCGTCATTCCTTCCCTCCCTCCATTGAGTTGAAGTCGCCTGCCACTAGGGGTAAATTTAGTTTCCAAACAATGACTAGGGACTTTATGTGGTTGATGTCAAAGATGCCAACAAATTCGACATAATTCACATTCGTCACTGCGCATTGAACCTATATATTATTTATATGCAACAATTGGCGAAGGAATAGATTAATCAACGCCAATTTTTCAACTCATTAATAAATGAAACCTATCTTCCATACATTTTTCAACATCATGACATCCTTAGAATTTGATAATTATATAGAATACGGCTAATGATCACATTTGTATTTTACAATTATATGTTTGCAACTGATCAATTACAAATCTCTAAAACTTTCTGGACAGCTACTTCGAAGGTAATTTTCCAAAACAAAGCAACATGTATATTATATGTGCTATCATTAACTATTTGAAGTTAATTCACATTTACTTGTATGCACGTGTCAACTGGAGGAATTTCTAGAGTTCTAATAGCACTGTTACATTCATTCAGCGATCCATTGCCCATTCACCTGCTAAAGTTTTTAAGTAAAATGTAACAATTTCACGACGTACAATTCCAAGCACCGATTTCTGCGTTCAGCGGAGTATAACAACCTTGCGATGATTTAAATTCATTACGAGTTATTATTCCAGACACATAAAAACGAAAATGAACAGTTCGTTCACTCGAAGGAATTTTTTCAGACACGTAGGAGTCGGTTAGCATTGTCTTTAATTGCATAAACGGCGTTTGTTTGATTAATTACTTATTTGTTTAAATAGACGAAATTTACTGTTCTCTCCTCGAATTTGAAAGTATAAAGGCAATACCTAGACCGAAGGAGAAAAATCGCGGCCGGATACCGTCTGACAGTACAAAGCCGTCGGGTTTCCTCCCGAGATAATAATCTAACATCTCGCCTAAAAACTAACACCGGTCTAGGTGCAAACGGTAAAACAATGAAGAGGTATTGAAATCGATGGACTGACACGTACTGGTACGTCCACGGACAATCCTCGGAACTATTACGTACAACTGTATGATGTACCGTTAATTAGTGGTACCTACCATGAGATATTATTATTGTAAAGGAGGAAAACTTAATGTCACGTGCGATGCAATTCAAAGAAAATCAACCTTCCCTCGTGCAATTCCGTTGCGAGTAACGAATTTTGTTTTAATTGTTATTATTGATATTGATAGGCATGCGTATCTTCAAATGTAAGACAGAGTGGTTGGGTTTGCTCTCTTTGTTTATATATATGAGGACTTCCTCAAATAGTTTTTGCCATGCATTTTAGTAACTTTTACGTTATTTTCGCCTTTGACAACTTACGTGTAACACTAATCATAACTGACTTTCCCTTTGATAAATCTGATATTTAATTGTTTTCCATAACTTTAATTTTTTATTCCTTTTTTTCTATCTTCACTTTTCTAGTTATTACTTCTGCAATTGCAGAACATTGCGATACATTAGTACATGTGTACATAAGTACGCAAGGGGTACCCATTATACCCACTATTCCATCCATCTTACTATCCCTACCTATCCACTATCTTGAACTTTGAAAACCTGATTACAGGTTTGATATCAAGACCTCAAAAATCGTTCTAACCATGATCGTTTCTGTCAATGTTGTTTTAAAAAACGTGCCTCTGAAAGGGTTAACGTAAAATAAATATAGTGGGGCAATTGTTTAAGTTTTTGGGGGATAGGGACAACATGAAATTTGGTGGACCAATTTTGACTTTAATTTTAATTTAGTATCAAAATACTCTCGAAACATTTTCGTAGTGACTTTACTTTTCATGTTACGATCGTAGACCTTCTCTAGGGCTGTCATTATATAAAAATATATACTGATCTGGTGCCCTGGCTCTAATAAAAATTTGTTACAGCCTTTTCTCTCTCAATTCAGCGAATAATTCTTTTTCTGTGAACCGAGCATATTGTATACTAACAAGAACAAGCAGTTGAATAGCACCGGAACAAATTTTCTAGCTAACAATCCCAGCGCCAGATACCACAGGCTTAGTTAAAAGCCTAGGTAGTATGAATTCTAAATGTTGTATAGACAAGATCACTGAATTGTTCTCAAAATAATTATGAACATTGTTTATGGTTCTACGGAGTAGGTAGTGAGTAGTATGATTCTTCATGTACCAAAATTTAATTGTCGGCACCATACCTTCTTGTATCATTTTCAAACACCAAGCAGCAATGTTAATCTCCATTATTATCAATGTTCAATAATGTAAACAAATATTGTTTTGTTGTAAAATCTATGTTTCTTCGGAAATGGTTTCACAACAAATTTCATTGTAGCAGTTTTTTATTTTTCAATCCCTCTAATTATACCCTAGGTTTATAATTTATTTTCTTTTATTTCTTTTATCCTGCACAAGTTAATCTTTAGATTTAAATATATATATATTCGTTACGATACGGGGCGTTCGTTACAATATTATCTTATATTCCAAAGGAAGGTCATCAGGGATCACGGAAAAATACTACAATTTTTCCACACATACACTACTATTTATCTCAATCCCTATAGGACGTAATTGCTATGATTTTGTAGTCTATTCCATTTCATTTTATTGGCATACAAAAAGTTGATCCATTTTATTCTTATAGAAGTGCCCCACGTAATCGTTTCCCACACCATTTCGTAACGCTATACCGACCGCATTTGTAAACACATAACGCGGTTTTCTTATCGGATGAAAACATGAAGGATAGGTGGGCAGAGATTAAAGACGAACAACATAAGATTTAATTTCTATATAATATTTTCAAGTTGTCTTGAAAAACACTCAAATTTTTCTTGTAGAGTCAAACTAAGGGGGGTATTCGAGAGCAATGTTTTCCTAGAGGACAACTTTTGGTAAAATATTTGGAAATTTCTGTTGTCAGGATAACGATTTTCACTTCTTCTTCTTTTTCTTCTTCTTCAACTTCTTCAAAACTACTATATTGTTTCCGCGAAAGTGTGTTTCTCATAATGTTTTTCGAGGTCTTGCATAACTCACAACTTAACTTAATGAGTTGTAACGACGGTTGAGAACATACATTTAACCTATGTGATGGATCAAATTAAACCCATTTTTTAAAGTCTAACTATATTTAACCAAATAACTTATAATAAACGATTTAACATGTTGAGGTATCCTTGCAGATATGTGACATCGCTTCACTAGGGCACACCGTTGAGACCCCAAATGTTACAATGCTATTGAGAAAGTACCTACAAAAGACCATCCTCTAATTATGATGTATTACCACGACATATTTTTGGCATAAATGGCTCCATATAAAACGGTTATTTTTTGGAAGTAAGTAAAATTATCTACAGTAGACAGGTGTTAAGCATTAAACCGAAAATAATATTAATGTGGATGTTGCGTCTCAACAACGATCTAATTTTCATTTTAACCAAGAAATAAGTAGTTGAAAACGTAGTAAACTCCATTTCATAATTCTGCAACAAAACCATCATTTACATTACATGCTAAACTCTTAACAATTTTCCATTACATAAGACATCCTACAAGCGCACTTTGAATCTCTCTAAAGGAAATAAATCCGTTTAGTATGATATTGTGTTTAGCTGTACAGTCGTTGATCGCGCATTATCGCATTACAAGACGTCTCTCTAGAGAAAACTTAATATACCTGTTCGCGGTTCCGTAAACGGTAATATCAAATAACGACACGTTTCAAATCGAATCGTTTTCTTGAGGATGGAAGAAAGTGAATATGAAGGTAATTTTTTTTTTAAATAACAAACGGGCACGACTTTTCGTACAAAAAACTTGGTTATCAAAGTTTTCGCTTCACACGGGTTGTAGAAGTTTTGATCACATGTTTATAATATAATCATATATTATATTTGCGGTTACTTTTTAAGATGGTTATAACGTAACGTTACATTAAAATTAATCCTTATTATGCCGATACGTTAATCTGTTATATTTCAAATTCAGTGATACATTTTCCATATCACTAACTCCTGCTTTTTCATTCCTTCTCAACGTGTATCATTTAGCCCTAATAAACGTGCGATAGAGATATGTTTTATCGTTTGTTACACGAAAGAAAGTGTCCGAGAATCGCTTTCGCAAAATTCAATCAAGCAAAAAAAATACACGGAGTGAAACTGAAAATTGCCTATTATAATTCGTTGCGACAGATACTTATGTGGTTTAGGGAAAATATTTTGGAAAAATGATGGGGTATTCGGGGTATGGTTGAACGAACGGTGTTAAGTGGGGTTAATTGTTTACGCAGATTACGACAATAGAATAATTGAATTCCTATTGAGTCACTTATGCCAGTTGGACAAAGCAGCTTTAAAAATCTTCAATTACAATACAATTACAAAAATATCTAGGAAACTTCAATCTAGTGTTCACCTAAGTTTAGATTCCCTGTTTTCCTCTTGATTCATTTAATTTTGAAGGCGGGTGGCGCCCCCTTCGGCTCGCAATAACGCTGTCTTGAATTCAGAGTGTTAAATCTCTTCATTTTTACTTTTAAGACTGAATAAAACAAATCGCAGAACAAACGTGGGAAGTGCATGAAACTCAGTGGGCATATAATCTAACTCTTCTTTCCCATCTTCTTCCAAACAAAATTAAACGTCAAATTGTAATTTCAACAAATTTGGATGAAACTTTAAACTTCTGCGTTATTTGTGATGATATTAATTCTGGTTGCTAATGTAAGTAGATACTTTCAAAATCCAACCCAATGTACAAGGTATTAGCTCTTAGCCCAGTTTATAGAGCAAAAAAAGCTGTTTTGGTAGATAAAATTTAACAGCAGACGGACCAAAAAACTTTGTTTAAAATGAGTCAAAGATGATAAAACCCCGAAATCTAGACAAATTTGAGCTATTGCGTATTTTTAAACCATAAAAATTTAAAAAAATAGGTCATTTTTCGGTTTTCTCTCCACAGCCTGAAAATTATTAACGGAAATGAAATAAGTCGTAGAGACGATTCGTAGAGAATTAAAAGACCTTCAAAATGAGCCTTTCTAATAGGTAATCGGAGCATTTTTCACCAAGAACACTTCGAAAAACCGTTACAATGGACCTTTCATCAAAAATTTACAGCTTTGCCCAGTTTAAAGCTGAAGCGCTAATTTTGCCTGAAATGTTAGGTTATTATGTCTACTTTAAGCGTGCAAAAGTTGAATGCTGTCGGATAAATATTTCTTGCACAATTACGTTATTAACAATATACACCAAAACCTACAACTTGGTTATCTTCGACTTTCATATACGTTTGGAAAAAAGTGCGGAAAATGGCTTCAAATATTGCGCGAAACGCACGATTTCCTATTTCGAGCTGAGTGATGGGGACTTCAAGTAGCATAAAACAGTAAACATAGTAACTTACAAAGTACACCCACTAGTATGAGACATAGAAACCTAACATTTCTTGCAAAATTATTGCTTCAGCTCTAAACTGGGCGAAGCTGTGAATTTTTGAAAAAGAATCCATTTTAACGGTTTTCCATATTTTCTCGCTGAAAAATCCTCCAATCACCTTTTAGAGACGCTCATTTTGAAGGTCTTCTAATTGCCTACAAATCGTCTCTACAACGTATTATATTTCCGTCAGTAATTTTCACGGCATGGTAAAAAAACGGAAAAACGACCTTTTCTTTTAAATTCTGATTGTTAAAAGATCACAAAAGCTCACATATGTCTACATTTTGGGGTTTTATTATCTTTCATCCATTTTAAACAAAAGTTTTTAATACCGTCTGCTGTTAAATTTTTCTACAACAGTTTTTTTTTTGCTTTATAAACTGGGCTATATATACTGCTTGCTGCAACTAACCAATCAGACAATGAAAGGGGTGTTTATACTTAAAAAATGTTTCATTACAATACCAACAATATTAAATATCTTAAAATTTAATATATTTAATCTAGCATTTTTTCATCGCAGATTCAGACCCCTTGCAAACCGTAGGCACATCGAAATACGCAGGTTTTATGCAAACTAATTTTATTTCATATCAATATTACATTTGTCTAGTTTGAATTGAAACACATTACAAAACTACCGCCCATTTCAAATATGCCGAGCGCATCTAAAAGTTAATTTTTTCTGTTTAACGAAACGCGGTACTTATTTACGATCCCCGTGTAACTAACGGATTCGAATTCTAATCAACCGCATGGGGAATAAGAAATAGGAATGGCGTATATGTATTGAGTGTTCGAATGGATGTGTTCGGTATGGTCGTTAAAATTTTATGGCCGTACCTTTATTGGAACCTCTAGCAGTGAATTTGTAGTGGTAAAATTAACGATAAATTCCAATAATTCTTGTTATTTGAAAACGGTTTCTGGAGAAGTTTCCAAGATGTTCAAGTTGTTGGCAATTATAATGATAACGAATACATTACAAATGATGGCATAAAATTTGGGGGTTTTCACCTAACGATTTTGATATTCTAACTCAGTATATATATGAGGTGGTATGTGATACATGCACCTCTGTTGAGGCGGTAAAAGGTTTGCATGTTGCACGTTGAGCTATCACTCAGAGTTTTGGTGATTTTCGTTGAGATACGAACGCGTCTTCGGTTGAAAAGTGATTACCTGAACAATTTAAAACATTTCCTCAAATTTGATAATGGTTTTGGTTGGCTACAATAGTTTACCCCCATTCATATGCCCATTTAACAAAGAAATTATACTGTATTTCGCTTCAACGCAAAGTAATGAGGTATCTGCCAAAAGATGGTATTTTTCATGTACCGGGGGGAAAAATTTCGTAGTTATCGTAAGCAATCCCTCCATTTTCACCTGTTTTTTAATAATTTAATAACAAAAGGCCCGAATAAGAGGAAGAAGAAGAGAAGAAGAAATCCGGCGTTAAAGTGATCGAATATCGAAATATCAGTGGCGTTTCGCGTTTTCGACAGAAAGTTCTGAATAATGCATTTGTTTTAATTATGAGTTGTATATTTCGCTGTAGTAATTGTTACGCAACATGTTCTTCCTACTTTATCCAGGCTTAAGACTGGCGTTTCTTAAAATTGGCGTGGTTAAAATGTTGCCTGCTTATTGCAATTCGTCAATACTAATTACATGCTAACAATACAATATGTGAATATGCAAAATTAATATTATAATTTGTTTCAATTTGAAATTCATTAATATTTATAACACTAATCTTGTGAAAATTCAGAGGAGTTATTATCGTTATTTATTGTGATAATCAGGGGTTCTGTTATTCTATCAATGAAATTATCAAGTTCCCAAAGTTTGCCTCTCCCTTTATGGCATGATCTACGGTTTTTTTTTTCAATTTTCGGGAGTAACACTTTTCACTCCATTTGATAACAGTACTTTTACATCTTTCAATGTAAAAGTTGTATTGTACCTTGCAACATGGCCTTTCACTTGGGCACATATCAATTCGATTGAATTTAGTTGACAATGATACGGTGGAAGTCTTACGATCATGATGTCTCGAACAGTAGTTCCTTTTTTTATCATATCAGTGTTATAGTGAATTGATTCACCAATATTTCTTTTCATTAGCTAACCAGTTAATTATGTCAGTTTTTTCCACAATCTAGTAGGTGCCTTCTCGACTTGTCTAGAATGATAACTCACGTTATCCATCACAATTAATCTTCCTACTGGTATAAGGGCTAACATTTGAACAAAGTATTCTTCAAATACATCTGCATTCATATCTTCGTTATAATCGCCGGTTTTCTGAGTAACAAAGTTCAAATGTCCGCCTTCAACAAATCCTTTTTCACTGCCAATGAATGTGATAATGATCCTTTTTCCTTTTCCGCTAGGTGACTCCAAGCCTGTAGACTAACCTCCTATACGTGCTTGACGAGCATTTTCAATATTTTTGTCACACCATTTTTTTTGCATCGATATGTCCAGCATTAACCCATGTTTCATTTAATAATATATTTTTTATTTTTTTGTCTAAATTGATTAATCGATCGTAAAGTATTGTCGTCTCCACAAAATAATTTCATCGTTATCAGTTAAAACAGAGGTTTTTTGTTACTTTTTTCTCAAGAAATATTACTTTCTCTTAATTTTTCCCATGTTTTTTCTTCGATGTAGCAGGAAAGTCATCACCATCATTGGTTAATTGTAGAATTTGTACTAATGTTAGGATTTACGTTTTAAAGAGACAAGAATGAACCTTTCGTCTTAACGAATGAATGTCAATATTCCAATAAGCACAAACTCACTGATTTTTTTTCATTTACCAATTCTTTCTTTACCTGTCCTTTTTAACGGTCTTTTAAGACGAATTAGAAAAAACTGTATGATATTTTGCTAATGATTCCTTATCCAACGTAACCAGCCTTAAAGCCAGCATAATAATCTCCCGCAGTCCTGCCCCTGCACCATCACTCGAGTCCTCGGTGCTCGGTAACCTCCTTGTATGATTCCTCGCGCGCCTATGAGTTTGACGGGCACTTCATTAATATTAGTTCACCTTGAAGCGAAATATAGTGTAGTTTGGGAATTCCGTATTATATATGTAGCAATGTGGAGAATTCTTTTCCATTAATTTTCATACGCATTTAACAACCAGCCTTAATATCCTTTTAACGATGCCATCCGGCTTATCGCTTAGGAAATAAAACATACCTGTTGTGTGTAAAGCTGTAAATTTTGGGAGAATAAACCTCTTTGTATGAAAAATGTGTTACAATATGTATATGCATTTAAACAATTTTGCAGCACTAGACATGTATGCAACTATGCTCATTTTGCATATTTCCCGAGCCTTACGTGAAACCTAAGGTTGATTTTAGAATTACAAAATGACTTTTCGAAAGTTAGAGAAAATCGTGATATTTCACACAAATGTGAGAAATAACAAAAATGCAGAAAGACACAAAATTATTGTGCCACAAAATGGTCGCATAAAATTTATTGATGTGTAAACGTCAGCGTTGTAATATCCACCTGAAATAAATTTAAGTGTTCAGTGTATGTCACATCTTTTAATATATTTTTTTTGTTACAGGTAAACCATGCAAACAATATTAGCGTGTAAACAACCAATTCTCCAACCGTGAGTGTTTTATATTATTAAACAAAAATAAACAAATAATTTCTCGAAGCTGACGGGCCTACTTCACCTTTTCTGGCTGAGTGATGTACCCATAGATCTCTCAACTTTAATAAATCGCCATGTTACGTAACGACATTCGCTTGGCACACTTCTAAAATCTTAATCATCTCCGAGAGCAATTTCACTTTCGGCGCTATCTCACATCTGTATCTCGTTGTTCTCCGCGGGATTAAAAAAAAGAAACCGTACCGAAAACGAGCATCTTCTCCCATGAGCCCGTGAGCGTTCTCCACGAAAGTTTCTATCAGCTTGTTATCCTAGATCTGGCAGGAATCACGGCCCATCTGAACACTGTTATAACATGCGATCAGATTAACGGTGCGTCGGATGAATTTTGGAATTGAGATATTCTTGTCGAAATTGGAAGTATTTTCTGCAGAAAATTTCACAAATGAATTACCTAATATCAGAAATTGAAAAGAAAAATTACTCCTCAAAGATTCGCTTATGTATATGCTTTACGCAAGCTTAATAGACATTATTATTTGGAATAACAACAATTTAACATTTTAATATTACCAAAGTTTATAAAATAAGACAAATAAGCCTGTATTTATCCAGCAAGAAATGATGAGTCTCAAAATTGTCATTTAAATGTTTCTTTAAATTTTCATTACTGCCTCATCCAATTTTACATTTTCATTTGTCTGCCAAACATGTGCTTTAACAGTGGATGGGCAAATCATAAAAATCTTATTTTTGTTTTTAAAACTAAATTTTGCCTATGACCGGCCTACGTTTAAATGCACATATATTCATTACTAAGGCATAAGAAGTAAATTTTAGATACGCATTGCCTGATGCCATGCGTAATATAGTAAATGAAAAGTTTTATTAATTAAAAGTATTGCCGCAGGAAAAATGTATAAACGAAAATCAAATATCACAGATATTTCACAAAATAAATTGTCTTTTGACCCTTTAGATGTGTTTCGATAAATTGCAAAATTATATATATTATAGGAATTATATACTATAGATTTTCATTTCGATTCATCACTATTCCCATTTAATTTATAGAAAAATTTAAGCAATGGGCATTACTTGTTGTTGCGAATATTTCTTATTGATTACAAGCTCTGCTAGTTAGAGTTATGAGCATCCTTTCTGACAACTAAATATTGGGTCGTGGTGGAGGAAATAATATAGCACAGTGTCTAATTTTATGTGATTTAGTTAACTATCAAATTTCTGGTAATAATATGGTCAAGAGATACTTAATTTTCAAATGCTCAAAAGCAAATTATCAACAAACACTTAATTAACATCAGCTATTCCTTAAAATGATCAATTAAACACTTTTACCCTTTGTCGACATAAAATTATGAAACATACCTGGCCAGGGTTTGTAAAAGGCGCCACTCATATCTATTATGAGGCATTTATATCAACGCCCCCTCTTTCTTGCAACCTCTCTCTTCCACATCCAATTTGACAGGCTGTTTAAACAGAGGGGAAATAAATTCGAAACAGAGTATGCAGTTCTAAGGGCGGTGTACCATATTTTGCGCTACTAGTTAAAACGGGCAAGAGATATTTTCGCACTTTTTCTATAACTTATTGGCAAATTCGCCTTTCGTAAACTACTCGATTATAACTATTTACCCTCCAAATACAATTGACGTTCATTATTCAATGCCCAATACGTTTTTTTTATTGCTTTAACCACGTTCTAAAATATTAATGGATAAAACCCAGAATCACATTCAAATATTATTAGTTATAGTATTTGACTCGTTCAATATGGCATAATTTCATTAAAGGTGAACATCCTTCTGGTCACCGTATTGTTTATATATCACAGTTGATATGTTTTGAATTTCAAGTGTCAATCTTACGTCGTAAATATTTTTTTAAAATTGACTCCACTGTTATGAACCTGCGAATAATAAATTTAATATGCATATAGATATGACACTTCCTACTGTTTTTTGTGATACTGAGTTCATTTTATTTTTGTTTCTATTTGTATATTTAGATCCTATTAGTCTGATGATAACTACAAGATAGTCGAAATTGGTTGCTACAAATGCTAAAATCATTGATAGTTGGTTATGCATGCGTGCTTTCTTCATTCATGTTCTCTTGAAGAAATTTATTCCTATATGCTTAACCCCATCTTGAAATGCAGTGGTGAAGTTTCGAACCAGAATTACCACATATTGTTACTATTTCGTGTTTTATTCTGAACACATGTTATGTACCTGGATTCTGCTTCTTACTTAGTAAGTGTTTATTACTTTCATCCATTGTTTCAGTTCGGTTATTAATAGTGCCAAAGATTCTGTTTTATCACTTCATCGGTATCATTCGAGAGCTGATCGCGATTATAATAATGAACTTTTTTTGCGACGTAAGTCGATATAATGGACCTCATTATTATCGTGTAGCACGTAACATAAATATATCCGGTTTGGGGACTAATTTGACTTTCCACGGAGCAATGTTCCATTTGGATTAAATGTCTATTTTCATGTCAAGCCAAAGGTCAAGGAAACGTAAACATGTGGAATTATGATCGATGTGATAAGTACTGCGTTGTTGTAGACAGTAATGCAGTTATTAAATTACAGGAAATACTGAAAGCAATAAGATAATGAAAACTTTCTTTGAAATTACATGTCAAATTACAAATCTAGCCGATAAATTGTTAAGCAGTTAACCGGATTTCAGTAGAGTAATTTCAATTACTAGATAGAAAATGGAAATTTCACAAAATTATTCTAGCTAAATAAACCACGTGGCCAGAGGTAAAAGATAATTATTAATTATTAGTATTAGACTCTTATAACGACAGATTCATAATGAGTTATCAATGGTAGTTAATTGTGTCACATTTTATCAGATGTAACTATCCTTATGTAGTATTCTCACTTTATGTACTCATTATTTTCTACTATGAAGCTGCTGGTTTATAAACGCCAAGCTAGAATAGCTACATTTAGTTCAGGAGTACAATTTTGGTAGTCCTATTACATCACTTTAAAGGAGAAAATACTGTATCCTGATAAAGAAAAACAATTCTCCCTTATTGAGAAATAATCTGCTGGATCGCCATTATCTTAATAGTATGCTAATGGTGGTCTTAATGGTATGCTAATATTGCTAATCATGGGGTAGTGTTGTTGGGTTACTATTGAGAAATAAAATTTAAAATTTTTATTTCAGAAACTTAAGTCCAATCTGCGTTAAATATATTATGGCGATGAAAAACCCTTTTGTAGTTTTAGTCGATTATGACTTAAAAGAGATTAGTGTGAATAGGTAGAACCAATATCTTTTTCAGCAGTATTACATAATAGTATACAAATAATATTTATTTGGTAATGTACTGATAGTACATTGATGATTGCTGATTTTATACGTGAATAATATGGTCCTCTTGACACTTGGCTTTAATTAATATTCAATCCGAGGTTTACATCAAACCAAGAAGCAAAGATATATGGCGTAAGGAGATGATAAACACAGTAAACTTAATTGCAGAAAAATGTTGCTATTTAAATCCAAGCAGATACCTACACAGATTTGAATTTATTTGCGAATTATCCATCAAATCTCTTTAGGTTTAAATTTTTAAATTGTTGACGACATGTATTATATTGCATATTGACTCCATTTATGTGTATGTTGTAAACTTTGGACTAAAGCTATGTGGTTACATTACTGTTTAGACATTCTAGTATCTAAAACACACTGCCAGTCTTATGCTTGGTAAAATGTAAAGGAAAAATAATTTCTAAAATAAGACTGCCATTTCGATACTACCTTATCGTTGGCGGGAATTGCGACAAACCAAATCGTACCCGTTGATCAGGGAGAGAATTTTTGCAGGAAGAGCATAAATAATATGCTATATATATTAAAAACGAATTTAAGTAATCACGGTTGTATTGTCTGAGTAGAATGCATGGCAAGTACTTTAATTAATTGTATAAAACTTGCATGCGATATGTTACACCAGTTTATATTGAGTTATTAATTATAGAAATTATTCCTACTTTCATATTAATACAATGCAGGTAGAAAATTAAAAGCATTTGTTATAACTAAATATGATAAAATCATTATTCACTTGTCCTGAATTTTACACAATGATCAAGTTTTAAAAGCAATGCATTCAGAAAATGAATACAATTTTAAAAATGTATACTTCATATTATTACTAATTTTTCCTTGTTTAAAGTTAGGTTTATAATTTACATTAAATATATTACATTAAATATATTCGCTATTAAAATCCGTATAGGTAGTGCTGGTCTGCTATCCCGAATATGCGTCAAGAAGCGTTAATTACCATTAACTATAGTATTATTAATAATTTCGAAACAATAAAAAAATAATTTAAAACTGTATTAAAAACTGAAATTACCCAACAATAACACAAACATTTATTTAATAAAAACAATTTCGTGTCCAGATATATATGTTTTTTATATTGTAAAACAAAAATTTAAATAGTATGAAACGGTATAACAGCATTGTGAGACGGCGCCACAGTCAAAAGTTCCATATAAGGACTTTGTTTACTTAATTACAGTTGCGGACGTTCAATTATTTGGTATTTTGTTCGTATTATTTTGAATACATTGTCGTATGTTTGATGGACATAATGTAAAGGAACAATTTGAACGTAAACACCAGTGGGGAATCCGTCACTGTATGATGGAGATGCCCCATGGAGAGGATACAGTTGACGGCATGAACAAAGCGGCGGCAGACTTTGTGAGCAACATGGCACGATTTATTACCAAGAGGAAATTATCGGATGTCCCTATTAACATTTTTACAAAACTTTTAAGTTTAATGGCTTTGTTTCATTGGGGTATCAGTCTATTTTTAAAATGGCCCCGAATAGAGCCACCTGTAAAATTTTCAAACTTTTGGCGAATAACTAAGTATTTCGCCATTTAGTTATTCCTTAGCGTCCTGAATCCTTGCATAGTAAAACTCACTTGTCAGAGTGATACACCCCATAGTAACTCATTTAGCACAGCGCATAAAAATGTGAATATTTTTAGTACATTAAAACCTTACATGAACAGAACAGGAGATTAGAGTTAAATTTAGTGCCAACTTTTAGGCTTGTCCTATTACATAATAAACAGTCATCAAATTTCAGAAGAAATCATCGAGTCCGTTGTTATTAACAATATTTCGGAAAACAGTCATCCAAAAACATAACTAAAGATAAGAAGTCGATTTTTTTACCAGTAAAAGAAAGTCTAAATTTTGCATCACAAAGAGTAGCAAACGGAAAACTATGTCAGTCATACCTTCTTGCTCAAGTTACTACGAAAAATTAAAAATTCAGTATGCTCATGACCTCAGTGAAGATGTAAATGTAGACCGGTGTTTACATGTCTACGAAACAATTTGCTTCAAGAAAATTATCGCTTTCTTTTTGATAAGTTTAGGAAATGGTGAAAGTGTTTTGATCGAAATATTGAGTTTTAGAGTTGATCTTGTAGATGTACTAGGAGAGACCCTCATAACTAACAATCTGTTTATCACTTGCAGAATTTTCCTGTAAGCAGCCATTGTGTTCCCATTTAGGATCAGTGACATTATTTAATTCGTATGCATCGAGTAAAGTCTCGTTAAAGCTTTCTGCTTTTCTGCAGACAAAAAGTCTGTCTGCTTAAAGAGCGAAGAGTCAACAGGCCGCACACCACTACATTTTGACCCTTGGGCAGAATTCTCAGTCGCTGCAATTTTACCAAATGCTTTCGTCATTAGTATTGAAATCTGGTATTGAGTGACCCTCAAGCCACGATTATTTTGAAACCATTTTCCTGCGGCTTGTATGAAACATCTTTTAGGACGCTTGAAGGAAAGATCTGTTCATTCGTTGGAATCGATGAGTTATGTGTCCTGGTATAGTAACAGAATTACTCCTACATCTCAAGCTGTTTCTAAGATATCTAAGTCGTTGAAATGTGTTGAGTGTCCATCAAAAAGGAGAAGAATTTTAACCTCCTTTGTAGGTTTAACTGTGTCAATGAAGTGACGGAGCCATTAATAAACAATTTTGAGTTCAACCTTCAATCCATTAGGCATCCTCATGATTTTAAAAATTATCATCGTTGATATGTACATCTCCGCTGCACTAGAACAGCACACAACAATCGTATTGACCCCCTACCTCCACTGGTTATCGTTCCCATAGAATAGTTCCCCCTTTTAGCTGCGATCTTCTGGCATTCATTTTGGGCTGTATTTACACATGTTCCATCTATACTGATACATGTAGGTACTTGAAGTATCAAGTGTATATTCATCAATAATATTTTTCAAAATCTCCAAAAACTCATTAATATCTCCCTCACAAAATCCTTTTGCCCCAGCCCAGGATGTACAGTAGTACCATTTCTATCCAGCGATCTGTTTCTCTATGTTGAATATGTGGGGGATTCCATTTTTGCCCGCAAACTGATATGCAAGTCTACGAACGTCCGTAATTACGTTCATATTTCTTTGATATGGTCAACTATCTGTAGCTGTACATTTAAGGGCAATGAAGTATGACACCCCATTACTTTTGTGCCTTCTTCAACTTCAACCAACAAACTCGAACAAAAATGAAACTCACGCTCGCCCTGATAAGGAACTCCCAAACAGTTATTAAAAGGAAACGAGCTTTGTGTTTTATTCACTAGTTCGCTCTAACCCTACGCAGTTACTAGTCTCTAAGCAAGTGAAAGATATTAACATTGTCAAGAGAAGTATTTGAACGTGAACTAGAGTATTTAAAACGTTAGGCAAAAATGTACAGCACGCGACAAAAATATAGGGCCAAAGGGGTAATGTGAATACACTTATTAATTAACATTTATTTGTTTCAAAATAAATTATGTCAAATTATGAAAAGGCTTTATCCAAGGATTAATATTACGAACATATAAAGACTATATATTCTTACAAGTGTTATTTTCTACAATTATGTTAATTCTGATCCGACAAAAAGAGAAGGATATTAAAAAAATATTTATTTTCAATATTAAACTTAATTGAAAACGGGAACATTTTCCATTTGATCTGATTGTTTCGAATATTCTTTTTGGAATGTGGTAATACAGTCCTTTAATATAATCTTGAGGAATTTGACGCCAAGCATCCATGATAGCTTTTACAGATCACCTACACTAGAATACTGTCTTGAATTTTCACAAGCTATTTTTGAAAGATTTGTATTCTCAAATATGTTTAGATCCTTGGAGGCCACTCAAACACTTTGATATTATGTTCCTCAAGCCATGTGGACACTACTCTTGCTGTGTGTACTCTATCATTGTCGTGTCGAAAAATGTATTTACCTCCTGTCATAGCTTTTCCTTGCCTTAAATTGATACTATTTAGAATATTTACATAATTTTGTGCATTCATGGTTTTTGTCAAAAATTGTATATCTGTTTTTTTCTACTACCCAATCGGAGCCCACATCATGACTAACCTTCCACAAATATGACGACGCGAGAGAATTATCTCTTTATTTCTTAAATCATGATATAATACAAATAGCCGTCAGGACCGTCCAAATTAAATGTTTTTTAGTCGAAAAAAAATACTTTGTACCATTCTTTTACTGTACTGTAGCCGAGCATTAATATATGTTTGAGAATTAGCGGAGGTGTTTTTTAAATTTTCCTCTGGAAATTAAGGAAGAAGCTCCGAGTAATCCTAGTACATTTCGTACAGTGGTCTGCACACAAGCTTGTTGGGCTATTGCCGATGCAGAAAGCATAGAATTAGAGGCAACCCTCAAAATCGCTCTATCTTAACGTTTGGAAAGTGCTCATTGGCGGTCTGGCGATTTTTTATTTCCCTAACTCTCCTTATTTTTCACAAAATTATCAACAACCTTAGTACTTCTCTTTTAATTCTTTTTGCTATTTCTCTATTACTAAGACCTTCAATTTTTAAAGCAAGAGTTTGTCCTTTCTCCAAATCGGTCAATCTCTTTCCTCGGCCCATTAGAAAAAAATTGAAAAACACTAATGCCTCGCAATAACGAACAAAATGTGATCATGCGTCCATATGTGTAGCGTATAAATAACAACTAAATCACGAGTCCGTCTGCTGCCTCCACCTTTTTGACGCGTCAAAGAATAACCTTTAAGGTATTGTTTACATAAATTTTACTAACGAAGTTAAAACTATGTATTATAAGAATTGATAACAAATATTATTTTTGTAAAAAAACATATACAAGTATTATATTAAATTTGTAGTTATTAATAATCAGTAAATCTATTTACCTCTATCTTTTTGTCGTGGGCAGTATTCTAAACACATTTAAATTAAAAATGTTTCGAATATAACTCCAAATACAGGAATTTAAATATTTAACAAAACTGCTTACTGTGATAACCTACCAAACACTTGTAAGTAGTGTACGAAACTTAGAATTTTATTGGATGTACTTACTTGCGTCTAATTTGCGAGGAGACGTCTAGCTTAATAAAGTGATCACTGATTTATACGATAAAACATTTCCAATGAGAAATTCACTCGTATTATCGTGTTAATGGGTTAGCATATTACTTTGGATCTAAAAGCCTTTCACCCTCGCAATCCGATCCCGCCTCGAACACTTCCCAGGCAATAAACTCTCATCAAAATGATGCAGCGCTTCTCCTAGCCGATTTCTAGGTTTATGGGACGTTCCATCGTCGATCTAAAGTATATCAAGCGGCTCTCGAAGCACTTCGCCCTAAGTTTCTGCTCTACTTGTGCCGATGGTGACTTTTACACCTGTGTGGTGCAGCATGATATATATAGGAACGTATCGGAATTAAAATTCCCCGATCGCCGTTACGGTACGTGTATATTTCTTCCGTCAAGCCTCGGCGACCCCACATCTCTCGGAAAATTCAAGATCACGATTTCAAATTGGTCCAGCAGCGGAGGACACGCTCCGGCACTCCGGCTGAAGAGGAAAGGTAGAAGAAGGTGGGGATGAACGAAGAGAAAAAAATTTTGTAAAATGAGGGATATACTAGTAATCTCAACAGCTCACGATAGTTAACACTTTGAAGTACAATTAATTTTGTTATTAAGTGTCTTAATAGTTCTTCAGCAAAGCTTTCCACGTTTATTAATTGGATCTCGATTGTTGTTTCAACGAGATTAACTCACACGAAGATTTCATTAGCAGTAATTAACTTGATACCGACAATTTTATTAATACAGTGGCAAAAATCCTATTATTTCGAATTATGTATTCAATGAGATCTGAATGAATTTGTCCAATTTGGTGGAAGCAATTAATTCGCTGGTAGCATTTTTGACACCATAGGTGAAGTGAATTGTATTCACCATGGAATATCCATTAATAGAATACTATGGTATTCCATTAATTATGCTTTGAGTGAAGTGTTGATTCCATTGCAACTCAATAAGTAAAATATTATTCATTGTTTTTGAGAACAGCAAGTGGCATTTTTATTAAAATAACCGATCTACTTACCTACAAATCTTATCTATGTACATATCAATCATGAACAATTTTATTTTCCGAATAGTTCTCAAAATTGCCTGCATTCTTACTCAAGTTTACCTCGTCTAAGGTTAACAGAAAGAAACTGTACATGCAACTTTAAAAAAAAATCGAGTTTCTATTGGAAACCCCTTCATTTATTACACCACAATTAAATTTTCTAAACCAATAAAGATCCTCGATTTCATCGTGGTTTAACCAGTATACTTCCAACGTAATCAATTTACATTTCTGCTTTCATCCGTCATGTCGTCGCTAATAAACCGACATTATAACATAATGGCTAACTCGAGCAGCCTGAAAACGCTTGCCTAGCAGGTGTTTTATAGAAGGTGTCAGAATGTTAAAGTGTAACAGTTTCTCACAGAATGGAGCGTTTCATGAATCGCGCGCTCTTATTTCCTAATAATAGCCGGTGGAGTTTTAGAATGAAAATACAAGACGAGAGATTCTGACATTTAAATCGGTTTAATTCCGTCCGCGCCTCCTGGACGAGGTATGTAACAGACAATATGAGTATAACAAAAATTGTGTTGATTACGCTGTTTGATTCATATTTTATTTACGGGTCATTAAGGTGTGGAGGTAATGCAACAAAATTGTTGTTACTCAATCGTGAGGAAGTTGAAGATTCAAAGATTTGAATTTTCACACCAACTACCTTTCTTAATTATACTAATAGTGGAAACAGGCTGCTGTTATGATATAAACGTTTGTAATTAGAGAATGATAATGTCAATTATACGTTATTTATTTTAATTAATAGTAGCTTTGATTTTAATAAATTGCGAATTTTGAGATTAACAAAAGTTATGTTTTCTTTAGTTATAGACTGCCGTAAAGTCGTCATAGCAACCCCGGTAGCGGTTCTTTTGCGAACAAACACGATGCCAGCATTTATTACTCATGTAATTATGGGTTGTCCTTTCAAATAATACCACACATATTTTAAAGCAAAGCGTCTTATTGGATGCTTCTTTTAACAGACATTAACACTAAAGCGTAACATGCGGTATGCGCATGTGCACACGTGTAGTACAGTGTGAGGGAAGATCAAACCGTTACATATCTGATTACGTCTCAAATGCGCATTACTGATTGCTTAACGTACAATGGACTATGAACCAAGCATAAAGCTTCGATTACAACGCGCATCCACGAGTCGACGCGTTCGGTTTATCCATGATTCCAGCACCCCACTACTCAGTGTGCGCAGAGAATTGGGTAATCTAATTCCATCTTCTCCTGAAATTACTGTGGAGTGATCTTTGATTTCGCTATTCTTTCCTCCTATCCCTTTTAGGCAACAAAATAAAAACGTTTTTGGAATATGGTTTAATGTGTGTGCCAATAAATTGTTAAAGCACTTCTCTCTGTTCCATCTACAACATGTTTTAGATTCCCAAACCGACACATAAATAGAATATGCATACTTGATGTATTGAAGACATCTTACAAGTACAAAATTCGCAAATTTGAAGTGGTTAAGGTGTACAATTTCATATCTCTGATTTTTCGAAAAGAGCACCTTGCACTCACCATATATAACAATACAGTCAGAATTCGACAGGTTATTATATAGTGTCTGCGAAACAACTTGCAGAGTTATGCAGAGTACGCTACTATACCAAGAGGTAGAGTCACTGTCTTTTTATTTATATTAATTTTAAATGATATATTCATACCTATCCTCTAATCAAATTTACGCCATATTTTATTTGTTTAATAAATGTCAAGCAGTGTATTTAACATAATTTATTAAACTACTATGATATTTACAAAAATTAAATATAAACATCCTTATACACAATTTCAAAATATAAAATTGCTATTGGAAACGCCTCCATTAAAGATAATGGAAGGAAAAGATATATTTTAAATTGTTGCAAATATAGATATTGCCATGGACATATCTTTGGGAAAGATTAGTCCCAAGTCCAAGTTATTTTAGTAATGGTACCACTTGTTATTCTCAAACAAAAAAGTATGAATAAAAATTTACGCACTGAGTATTACTATTGAGCACTTCACTCAAAGTTAATTAACAGCATTTGTCTCATTTAGCATTATATTAAAATTGCTATTAGCAAATCATATGCTTCCACCCAATTGATCTTTCGTTTAAAAGATTAACGTTGCATCAAATTCATTCAAACCTCTTTAATAACTCCATTGGAAATAATAGACTTGAAAAACCTTTTTAATATAATAATAAAATTGTTGGTAACGAGTCAATTCCTGTTGACAGACTGTCATTATATGCTCGTGTTCGTTAAAAAAGTTAAGAGGACTCCAAGTGAGATACAATCTCGTTGAAACCATGATCGAGATCCAATTAATAAACGTGGAAAGTTTTAAGATAGTATTGAGATTTTTAATAACAAACCAATTGTACTTGAAAGCTTTTCGAAACAAAATCTAGGTTAGAAGAATAAATCATAGAAAATTAACAACGCCTCCAAAGAACCTTATCACGGTTTAATTAGTAACTTTGAATAGTTTTATTATTGTATTGATAAAATTATCTGATACAAGTCAATTAGTTTGAAAGACTTCCGATGTACGCCCTCGGCATTATAAAAAAATTTAAAGGCTTCCAATTGAGTTAAATTCTCGTTGAGATCTTAATCGAAATGTAATTAACGAGTTGAAGGAACGTGATTGGTGAAATTGTCTTGACAATTTAAATAATGTTACGTATTCCTCAAGCTCCCTGAACAATTGGACAATGCTTCCAACTGAGATAAATTAAATGATATACGGAGTATAAGATATCAAATGTCCCACGAATATCATCAATCAATTGGTAAAAGCAAGCAGTGCGTCTCAATTTAAGTGTTCTCGTCTACAGAAATCAATTTTGATTGTGTAAAAGTATTTTTGGTGAAATTGTTAATTTGATTTCAGTTACTCCAAGCGCCTTCTGATAGAAGTAAAATATTAAGATATCTTAGTTCATTAAATAAGTATTAGGCTTAGAAACGAAGGTTTATAAGATAAAAAAAATAGTGGGTACGATTTTTTGGTGGAAATTTTTGAGAAAATGGATACAAATAGCTTCTCACCTCGTGAAATTTTACTTGCGCCATTGTTTTATTTCAACAATTATGCAGAAAAATCGTCTTTGTTTTTGGTTTTTTTTTTTTTCGATTTTGTGAAAAAACTGTGTACCGTAGAGAAAAATGTTGTGGGGAAAATTTGTGCGTTATGAAATAATGTTAAAAATGAGTTTCCACAAGTTAACATTGATGTATAAACAAAAAAGTTATTGCAAAATAAAAGGGAAAATGTGAATTTTGTATAACTTTTGAACTAGTTATCAAAACTACCAAACTTTCGGAAATTGTGAATTTTTGTGTACTTAAAAATGTACACAAGGTGGACTCAATCCTTCGAGTATTTTTTGAAAAATACCTTCTTGAAGGTCGCATTCTCTTCGTGAAGTTTTCAAATATCATTTACTTAAAAAAAAAATGTGAAAGTTTTCCCAATTCGTTTATAAAAAATGGCCGTAGAACAAATGACATGTTTTTAGTTATTAAACATTTAAAATACATTTGGCATCTGTTTAAAAAATATAACTAAAAAAAAATAACTAAACGTTTTACTGCTAATAGAACCAGAGATAACAATCCCACTCATCCCACTTATTGTTCAATAACCTTTTTGTTTACTGAGCGATTTTAAGTTAACTTAGCTCATTTGGTTCACTATTTCACGACACAGAAATCTTCACATTTTTCTCTGCGGTACGCAGTTTAATGGTATAAACCCAAAAAAGACGAGTTTTCGGTATGATTCTTAAAAAACCAATGACGCAGGCAAAATTTCACGAGATGAGAAGTTATTTGTATTAATCAAGACATTCTAATCTCAAGACATTCCCACAAATAAATCATATCAATTTTTTTTTAAATTTTTTTGGTGATTTTTCACCTTCGTTTCTTAGCCTACGAGCAATTTATTTTAATATACATATTTCCGCCTCCAGAAAAAATTCAACATTGGAAAAGTTGGTAAAACTCTAAAATAAATTGGTTTTGAGAAGGCGCCCTGAAAAACTGAACAAAGCATCCGATTGGGTTAAAATATCTCCAAATTGTGGTTCACAAAATAATTCTTAAGAGTTTCATTAATCGTTATGTAGATCCATTAGAAGGGACCAAAGAGAGAAATAAGTATCGTCAGTAGAATGGTCAAAAAGGAAGTGTTGATGTATTGCAAACGTATGTTGAAAGCTTTTGAATTAAAACATCTCGAAAATATGCAAATTGAAGAATCTCATCTGTCAATGTTATATTTGTAAAACTGCAGACTTCCAGCAATTTAATTTCATAGACAGATGTTTTCAACTCTAGAAAAATTTCGCTACAAAGTTGTGGTGAAATTTTATTGTATTAATTTTGTAATAATGAACGTATAATATAAGATAGTTAATAAATCATTAATCAAATATTATACTGTATTATTATATTATATTATTACTAATATTATATTAAATATATGTATATAAAAATTAAATATTAAAATAAAATATAAATATTAATTAAATATATATATATATTGGAGTTATTAAATCTCGATTATTTTTACGCCATTAAAAACGTTACTCTGTGAATCACAAAATTTTTTTAATGGTTATTTAGAAACTGTTATGTATTTCTTTTAAAATGCATAGTAATTTTTGCCAAATTTTTAAAATTTGCATTCATACATTTGATAACTCGTATATTATATAATTCTAAAAACGTCACAAGTAACATAAAACCCTATTCGTTTGTACAAATTACGTTTTTAGAAATAATTTTACATTCAAATCAATATTTACCAAAATATGCAACTTTTCCAAAAAATTGTATATAACAAATTGCTGTTATAATTTGTTGGCATACTTTGCAATTGTTTATTGGCAATACTTTAGTAATTATTATTTCAATGGGTTATCCATTTTGAAAAGATGATCAAAATCTGTTTACACTTAAGGAGATATGACAAAAAGATTTGTGAAATATTGGCAGCAGTCTCAAACAATTATGTATTAATTATTAACAACTCCAAATGTGTCTTAATAAAATATAATTTATTAACCATCGAATAACGCTAATATTATCTCTTACTTATTGTAAATAAATTCAGAGTGATTAAAATTTAGGAAAATTACCTCGGCCTAGTGGTCGTAGAATAAATTTTTTCTTAATTTAGGTAAAAATGAAGGCATTTCACTTACGAAAACTATCATTTGTTTATAGACCTAAAATACCGCATTTTCAATATTAAAAGTAATTGTGTTATTTTAACGATTTAAAAGAAAAGAAAGAAATGAATTGAATCGCCTGAACAATTTTTGCCATAGAAAATGGCAATGGTAAAGCCACTCATTCAAATGGTAATACGAGCAAACGTGCAAACCGTATTTCTGCAACAAATTGACGTGCAGCGTGTTACAAACCCTCGTTTTTCGTGTCATGAAAAGGGTTAAAAAAAATTTCAATACCATAAAATTTTGCTTTACCTATTAGAATTTTCTGTACCATTCTGAAAATTCCTCATTGACTGAAATATTTTCACTTGTGGCAACAACCCTCCTAGAACTTTAATATATAATCTGGTGCGTAATCACCCTCTGAAAGTGACAGGTAAAAAAACCGACCGTCGTGCACAGTTGTATTATACACCGAGATTTCCCATAAGGCCACCATTCTGGAATTGTAATTTTCTACCTGAGACAGTCAAGGCTGAGACTGCGGCCCACCATGCCAAAATATCCACAATTGACATTGATTACGTATTGTACGTAACGTTTTATTTGAGACAAAATTACAGTGAACTTGGTACAGGACACCCTAAATAAAAGGTCATAAATTGTCTGTTGAATGGGGAAAGGTGAAAGTGCTTTATTGCCGATTAGGAGATGATTTCGAATGGTCGTCTAGAATATTTAGACCATATCGGAATTTTTAAATGATCACAGACAAATTAATCTTTTCCACACCATGAAAATAAGTTAAAATCATCCCCTTTTCTCTTTTTTGTATACAGTGTCCAGGCCATTGCGATGCAGGTTCTATGTCGTCGACTTCTTCCAATTCTTCCTCACCTAATTCTGGTCCTACGCCGTACTCCATATCTTCATCCACCGATATTTCTTCATTTGAACCTGTTTCTTGATTCATTTTAAGTTATCTGTTTAATCAAGGCCACCACATTTTAAAAATTATGAAAGGATCACTTGTCATGATTAGAGTAAAATGGATTTATTTTGATCCACCATTTCTTTACATATATTTTCAGTCCCTATCTTAACCGCCGTTAAGTCAATTTTGCCTCTTTATTGTGTAATTTAAATTTACGTCACGACTCATCAATGAGAATAAATTCTTTCTAGGTTTACAAGTTCTTGAAGCCCCTGTTGTTGTCTAAGTACTCTAAATACGGTTCATTTAATATATGTAAATACCCTGTCACAACGAGCGGATAACAATTTTTAAGCCTCTTCATCTTCTTCGTTTATAATCTTCTACAATGGGGGTCCTGGTAACGCGTACCACAATTCGAGTCTGAAATAAAATGTGACGAACTATAAACCTCCAGCGTTCATATAGTCTATGTGAAAAGTGTAGACAGCAAGTATTTTGTATTGACAGCCAAGAGCTGCCGTCTGCGAACCTCCAAGCTGCACATCTCAGATCGGGCGACGACTTTTACCATCATAAAATCATTAATTTATAGTCGCGTCTCCGTCCGCTCCCCCGCAGAGAAGGTCTCCCATCAAAACTCAATCACGATCCCAATTACCGAGAAAAGTAATCTATTCCATCGTAAAGCCGAAAGTAAATCCTTCCCTACCAACTGCCTATTCTCTCCGTATTATCGTTACTATACCGCGGTACCTGCACAGGTAATAAACGGTGCGTCTCACTCGGCAGGTTCCATTCGACCGTGGTACTCACCGGGTACCGTACGGCGCGCGTGTATTGGTTATGGTAGTCTGACCGGTACGTCTTGTGATGCTGCGCGACTCGAGACATCTTTGTTTTGGTTACCGGTCGGTTCAGGGTCGTTAGGTGTTTTCGGGTACTTCTGGGCGTCTTCCTCTTCCGGTCCGAGATGGGCGAGCAACCTGATAGTTTGCAGACTTTGAACTCGCTGGACTGTTGGGACTATAGTATTGAACTTGAGTGCTTGCGTGGAAATCAAGGTAAGCCACTATGAATAAGCGGGATTTAAATTGTGTTTTGCCAGAAATTTTCTTGATTGTTGGACCAATGCAATTCCCTCGTAAAGTAATCGTCCCTCGTACTAAGGTCAAATGGTAAAGCCCGTACCAAGATATGTTTAACAAACTGATTACACATCAGTCTAGATTACTAGTAGTGACGTTAATGCCTACCACTAGTAACGGTTCTTAAAGGGACGTACCATCAGTTCAAATTTCTACCGATGAGGTTTACTAATGAATGCTTTAAGTAAATGTACCGATATTGAAATGAAAATCCGGAATTGTGTTTGTGAGCTCCTTGTAAAGACCTCTCATTGGGCACAGTGTATGAAAATTAAAAATAAAATATTTCACGTTTTTTAAATCCTTAAACATCACGAACAAACCTCGTGTACCAATTCCTGCGGATCTCAAGAATCCCCATGCAATAAATAACCATTTTCTTTCTATTTCTCCCCATGAAAGTTCCTGTCCTAACACTTCACACTACATTATGAGTCTAATAGATTCAACTCAAATTTAACCTTTTCTTTTAAACTAGCCACAATGAATGAAATAAAAGAAGTGGCTTAGATTTGAAATCAAATGCTGTGGCATGTCACAATATAACTGCTGAAATGTTACAGCTTTCGCTAAACGTTACTGCACCATATATCACCCATATTATAAACAGTTGCCTGGAAGTTGGTTAGTTTTCCGTTTTATGGAAATTTGCTTTAGTTGTCCCTCCCTCCTAAGTGTAATAACCCTGTATCTTACAATGATTTAACACCGATTAGTATTCTATCGTCGTTGTGAAAAATTCTTGAAAAGATGATACACAAACAAATTTATGAATATGTATATGCTCATAATATCGCTACCAACATCAGGATTTCGCAGAGGATTCAGCACTACAACTCTATTATTAGACTTAACAGATAACATTATTGGATCGTTGAATGAAAGTAAGGCCACAATAGTGACTCTACTAGATTTTTCCAAAGCCTTCGACACTATAGACCATAAACTTCTTCTTTCGAAGCTTAAGTTCTATGGATTTGACAATACATCTTTGAAATTCTCTTGTCACCATCTATCAGATCGCTTTCAACAAGTAATTCTGGAGGGAAACTCATCTGACTTCGCCCATATTACCTCAGGGATCCCTCAAGGCTCGGTTCTCGGCTCACTTTTATTCTCAATATATGTTTCTGACTTTTATAGATCATTCAAACATGTTAATATCCATTCGTTTGTGGACGATACTCCGCTTTTTTATTCATTCAGTTCAAATCATACCCGTTAGGCTGCAGAAAAGGTAAAGAAAGACCTGGAAATCGTTTTCCACTACTCAGAGAGTCATAATCTAAAAGTGAATATTTGCAAATGTAACCATCTTCTGTTCTGCCCCAACATGTGGAGCAGAAAGTTCGTGACGAATTTAATATATTCATGAATAACGAAAATTTTGAAATTGTTCATGCTTGCAGGAACTTGTGCATAATTTTCGACTGCAAACATAGATTTATAGAACACGTCTCACTTATTTTAAGAAAATCATACGTGTCCTTACCCCTGTACATATACAGAAATAAACATGTTTTAAATTTTCATTTGAAAAAGCTGCTTTGCGAGTATATTGTTTTCTCTACTTTCATTTATGGTTTGGTAGTATTTTACCCATGTTTAGATCAATTTACGAAGAATAGAATGCGAAAGTTGCAACATAGTTTTCACAGATTCGTTCATGGTCTAAGAAAATAAGATAGAATGTCAAGCAAAATAAATAAAACTTGGATGGTTAAAGATAGAAAATGTATATATGTATATTTCGTGTGCTAACAACTCATGCACCCTTATATCTCAGGAAAAAATTAATATTTAGGAAGAATATACACGAGGTCAATTTTAGATTTCCTAATAATCTAATGCTTCCTGAATATCGGCGAACAGTTTTCAGAAAATCATTCATATATAATGCTGTGCCAATTTACAATAGTGTCCCTAGATCTTTCAAGCCAGATACACTTAATTTGTTAAAGACCAAATATAAAGAATTACTAGTTAATTCACAATAGGTACATATATTGCATATTGTTAAAACACTGTCTTACCTGCTTAATTATTTTGTTAGCACTACAATTCTATATTTAAACTTGTAATATAAATTTAATTTTTGTTCTATTTCTATTTTTACAGGATATGTGTGAGTACATTGTTGGCAAAAACCATTTATATTGAACATTCTATGTTATACAAGATAACAGAGATTAAGTTGAGTAGCATGTTTGCTAGACTTCGCCTCTAGCCCTTTCTATGCTGTTTGTATTTCACAAATATAAATAATAAAGCCATTTATTATTATTATTATTAAATGTGTTGGTATGAACTTCTTTTACGTGTAGTTGATGTCACAATTACCTGTACAAGAAATGTTTGCTTTACGCAACGCGGTGTAGTATCATCAACAATTCCTTGTTACCATTATTATTTCTAACGATATACTTCATTTTAGGGCAACAGCTTTAATCACCACATTACTTGCATACAATAGGATTTACAATTACAATTCGAGCTTACGTGCAATGTACGTCAAAGAATGCGCAAAAGTCATTTGATTTGATAAAAGTGTTATGAAGTATAATATCTAAGCAGATTTTATAAAACCATTTTACTGTTTTAGTATAAATAATATAATAAATATAATCGGCGTTCGGTCTACTGTTTAGCGTAATCCTTCATAAGGATATAATGGAAAATTTGTTACACTAAGACAGAGTACGTTTTGTCGGAATAGAAACAATAAACGGTTACTTTATGGTTAACAATTATTTAAATTAATATCATTAATACAAAAGTTCTGGAAGCTACCAGAGCTTTCCCTAAATGTGTTCCACCAAAGAAGGGAAACATACGTGGGAATAAGAATTTACAGTAACATACCTAACGAAATGGTGATTGAGTATCATTATTACCTGAGCCTAATGCATTATTATCGGTTAAACTTACTAAGCGAAAAATCTTATTTAAACTCCAATTTTGATAAAAATCTACAAAGGTATTTACCATAGTTTCGTTTGCGTTTCCTTACGTTTGTACTACATATATTTACTATATTTGATTAAACTTGAAGCACGTACCTGAACTATTAGGTTGAGAGATCATATTATTGTAGTTGAAACCCTACCCCAAAATTGTTTTAAACTATGAAGCCAAGTTTTAAACTCAACCAAAATTTGCCCAATGAAGTCGGTTCAATAAACCCAATAAACAAAAGTTTATGGCGAGTTACTGAATTTCTTTTATTATTACCGACTTGGGTTTGAAACATTTCATGAATCTGCTTAAGTTCCATAATATGAAGTTGGAATTAAAATGTTGCACAAATTGTTATATCTACATTAAGTTAAAGTTTAAAATTTTACAACAAAGTCATTGAAACTCTAATATTCATGATACTCCTCCGCGATATATAATACGATTTTATTAATATTCTTACAAAGTTTAAATTGTTGTTATTTAAATTTATTTCAGTAATATGAATTTTAGTTTAAAATATCCCGAAAATGTATATTTTTGCGATGATTAGAGACTCTAACTCAATACGTTAAGTATGGCGGATGCCCAATTTAAAAATGGTAAATTCCGACAAACACATTTTTTTATTTTTTTGCTAATAAAACGAAAACTGATCGAACAATTTCAATGCCGTGAGTGGAAAAGTTGTAGACATTTAATTAACGATGAAAACGAGTATTTGAGAAATCGGATCGGTTAATTATAACCGTGGAAATTCCGGAAATATCGAAAAATTTGGGTTTTTTTCGAAAATTTATAACTTCGCCTTTTGTGAAGATAAGGCGCTGACATTTGGTACAGAAGTAGATTATTATATTAACTTTATGCGTGCAAAAGGCAGGTGCTGTAGGACCATCAGTTTTTGCGCAATTACAATTTTAATTTATTTTGCATTTGCTTGCCGGTAGCCTGCTTGCGTTAAAAAGGGTTCGACAGTGCGTGCCTTTTGTGCAATTAAAGATGATGTAATTTTTCACTGGCTTACCGAATTTCAGCTCCGGGTCTTCATAAATGGCGATGTTATGTATTTTCAATTTAAGGATTTAAATTTGTATTAGTAATTTTCATTTTATAAGCAAAGAACTAAAACAAACACTTCTTTTGCACTAAAGTGCAAATTGATTGATGAGAGTTGCGAGTCGAAGACATATCAAAATGTATCTATCTAATATCTTTTAAATGATGGCACAGGTGGTTATTTGATAGTATTTTTGTCAAAATGACTTTTTTGTTGTATTGACTAGCATGAAATAATATTTCGTAACATTTAATTTACTGTACACAACTATCCACAAAAGGGTGTGAGGTATATTTTAGGAATTTCTCCCTGTTAATTGTTTTATTTTTAAAGAAAATACGTTTGTTCCAAAAGTTTGTTCCAAAAATTATTCCAAATATGTTTGTAAAAATGTTTTATCTTGATAAACAGTTTTAAAGTACACATAACTTTTAAATTGTTAATGCAAGAGAGAATTCCAATATTCGCGGACAATATTCACCGAAAGAAAATTTTCGCCACTTGATGTTTTGCACTGCTTATTTTCTAAAGCCAAATATACAACTTAAATTTATTAGGATAGGACTGGAAAATTCATCATTTAAGCGTTGCCGGCATTGCATTTTATAGAATTAATGTGGGTTATACTTAAGGAAGGAATGTCTGGTTATACACCAGGAAGAGAAACGTTACGGAATTTTACAACGTAGGGGTTTTTATTATTCTTAAAGTTTTGGGAATAATTTCACCCCCTCAGAGGATTTAGTTTTGAACAAAGTGTATTAGAATGATGTTATCTAAATTCTTTTATAACAAAGAAATATGCCTTTTTCTTCATTTCACTGACTTTTCATTAATTTCTTCTAATTGGGAGACTACTAAACCGTTTTGATTGATGTCATAAGTTGCCACAGTAAAAAGGTGAATATACCGTATATCGATACTTTTCTATTATCACATGTATTACCTTGTCATGTACATTTCCATATAATTTTCTAGCTGATATACCTACATGTCTCTCTATAATGGCATTCACCGTCAACATGCCTCGACAGTTGCTTATTAAAGTTTCCCTCATTAGTTGCATGTATATAATAGCAAAATAGCATAATGAATTTTAATGTAAAGTCAACTTGCGGAAAATTTTTAAATGGGATGACTTTTTCACTGGAAGCATCACTGGACACACTATTTCGTAGGATAAAATTTTGCACCACATGGAATCTACTACCTGCAAGAATATACAATTTGACCTCAAATTGAACCACGTAAAAGACTATCTATACAAAATGCGCCTCTCCCAATAAAACACGTGTCTTTCTTTCAATATTTTAATTTAAAAACCTGAAGCATGTATAGGGTAACTAAAAATACACTATACCAAATAAAATCTCAATATTAACACAAAGTCACTTTGTTTATACAGTGCTATAAATCATAATTCCTATAGTATATTTCGTTTCAAGGCGAAATAATATTAATAAAGTGCCCGTCAAACTCATAGGCGCGCGAGTAATGATACAAGGAGGTTGCCGATTACCGAGAACTCTGGTAATGATGTAGGGGCAGGACATTATGCATTATTTCGACCTTTCTGTCGAAAACGCGAAACGCCACTGACATTTCGATATCTCATCGCTTAAGCGCCGGATTTCTTCTTGTACTTTGTCTTCCTCTTCTTCGGACTTTTTGTTCTGACACCGCTATACGGGGTGGCCGCTATACAGTTATTGGAGGAAAAAAACAGGTGAAAATGTAGGGATACCTCATTAATATTACTTCGCGTTGAGGCGATATACGGCATAATATTTGCAATAGCTTAAAAAATGAAGGAAGCAGCTGAATTTCTTTATGTTCACTAAACTTCAGGTGTGTTAAGATATAAAACTATTACTTTCTGGTAACCGTTCCCACCTTTCGACTCTAAAATTTGCAAATGAAATAATTAATAAACTGAAGCTTGCAGATACAAGCATGATATTTGACTAAATATTCTGACTAAATTGCGAAGCGTCACATCATATGGCATATAGTAATACATTTCTGGATTAGCACATAATTGAGGAGTTAAAGTTACTGAATTGTTATTTGCGACTTCACTATCTGCCTTTCACATAATTAAAACAACGTTACTTAAAACTGGTTTTCAAATAATCGTTCACAATAATTGCCATAATTATACCAAAAATACCCTTTGCTCTCTTCATTTGTTGTAGAAAAAAGTCATTAAACTTGTCAGCTTAATTACAGAATTAATTACGTTCCAACAGGTTACGATATCGTGTTGACGTACACAATCGGTTATCTCTAACGTTTATTTTTGCATCGTGCTTTCAGTTGAAAATTCTCTGCAGTCGTGTAGATTTTCGTGCCGCGGAAAATGCCGAAAGATGAGTGAAGAAACGGATAGTATTCACTCTTCGAATTACCTGGATTATTGGGATTACAGCGTGGAATTGGAATTGTTGAAAGGATGTGACGGTTAGTGAAAGACCTATAATTTTTAAATTTAAATACACGTAAGCACAAATAATAGTAGGTATTGTTCAGGGTATGCAGGTTGCAGGTTGCAAGTATGAAAGTGATGATTGTTGACGGGGATGTTGGGAAATTATTGGAAATTTTGGGAATTCTTGAGGCTTTCTGGTTTATATGTAACGTTATAATTTCCAAAATTGTAGCCTTTTTATGATATCAAAAAGTCAAATAGTCAAAAAGGAATTTCTAAACAAATACCGAAATTGTTATTATAATTATATGTTATCTGTGACCTTCATATTCATTGTAATGCAATATTCTATATGTTTTAACCATAAATTGGAAATTTAAAGATAACGTTATACTTGTGACTTTTTAAAGTAGGATGGTAAAATTTTGTCAAAATTCCATCAGTTTTGGAAAAGTAAAAATTTTTACGTCAGTATCAAAAATATTTGGAAAATACCAGAACGAGGTGAGTCATACCATTATTCTTATCTAACTTTACAAACACAGTTTGAGATACCGACATGTACATATTGCATGAATCTAAATACATACACATTTATGTAGGTATTATTCATACATAAGATGAAGCGGATATGATAAGAATTATCTAAAACGAATATCGCATAAAATCAAAACCTGATTTTTGTTAATTTCCCCCTGTTCAATTCTAAACAAATCTCCTATTTTTGCATACATAACCTAATCGAAAACAGAAAATTGCCTCGTAATTTTAATTAATCCTTTATTTTTTTCTCCAACATTATAATCGACTTTCCAATTAGCAATTTTCCATGCTAACTTTTGTTGTTCATAATTAATATGTGACGCTTGGTCAGATTATGCAAATAATTTCACGAGAAAGGCCGAACCGGAGACTTTACAAAATTAAACATTCTGCTCCGTTAATTAACAAAAAGATCGACTTCTAACAAGGGGAGGAAAGTGAGTGAAACTTGAAATGTTTAAGAATTAACCGTCTTAATGAGGCGAGTAAATTTGATAATTTCGGCAGGAGATAAGGTACAAAGCAGTTAAATTATATCTATGGAAGGTACTTATGTTCCTATGAATACTAAATTTGTAGCTACCGTTGGGTTAGGTTGAATTTAGTGCGTGTTGGTAAATTTACTTACAAAGCAGTGGGGGATCACAGTCCACGATTCAAGGACAATATTTTATACAAACAATATAAAAATTACATTACGTAAATTCTTTTATGTGCAAAGTAAATGAACCTGAAACCAGCATAATTAGATTACAAGGAAATCCCTCAGTTGTTTGGAAGTGGTTGTTGAACTACCTTTATGTCTCGTTAAAATACAAATTATTTGTGAAACAATACAGTAATTCGATAATATCCATGAAATTTAAGTTTGAAAATATACACACTTAACGAATTGTTGTAGAATTAATAAACATCACCACCAGCTACTGATTAATATAACGTAAACTGTTATGTAATGTTTGTAATGTTAAATTAATAACAAAGTTAATTAATCTTGATGAAAAACCTTATTTCTTAATTAATCCAATGATATAACCAACATTTGAGCAACTATTTCATTACATGGACAAATTTGTTTACATGAGTAATTGCAACCAGGAAGCCAACGCAAAGCAACAAATACGGACACTTCTCAGAGGAAACCTTGTCGATTTACAAGCCTTAACGTCGAATAAATGAGGCACAAATTCTATCGGAGAAATGCACTTAACCATAGATAGCCAAGATCCTAAATGCTGCAGCAACAGTTTTACAAAACCAGACATAAGAATAACATGAAGGTGGAACTTTCACTGTGCTTGACAATGGGCATAAACTATTATATTCATAAAACAGAATTCATACAAAGTCGCGACCTGCATTAAACGAAGGCCGCGCACTGACTGGTAGCTAGGGCAAAGTCTAAATAGTTCATTTAAAGCAAGTCTGGTTGCACGCCATTGATGGACACTGTTGCCTAAGTTTTCATGACATCAAATTTTTCTAAGGTCAAAGACCTTACCCTTACTTTCTTGAACACTTTTCATACATACGTATTCAGTAGAATCAGTTCACAAATACATATATTCTCAAAAGGACAATTGATGAAGTGAACAGTTTTTACGGTTAGATTTAATGCATATTATTAAGTTAAAGTCGTGTATAAGTAAAGTAGTCTAAACAAACATTCACATCTATATGAGTAATTCACTGTTGCCAACACGAAATAAGCGCGCCAATTTGAATGTGCGTATAACAGTTGTTTCCCTACGTCCCGATATCATTATTGGTACATATATGACGTCACCGAGTCACTTGCGACCAAATTTGTTTTAAATGAACTGTGTAAAACATTGGCATTTTTGCCTTTCGTTGTTAATTATATCGTTTTGCGCCGAGAGAGGAGAATATGAGGGTTAAAGTAGTGCAAGAGCAAAATTTCGTTTGAACTCATACACGAGAAATGATCGATAGGACAAAGAAATGTATTTAATGACATATGTTGTACAAATCATATTTGAATCCAGTGTTAAAAATGAAGTAGATGTCCTTAAATGTTACCAAAATATACCCAAAATATGTTGTACACACGATTTGTATCGAAATATAACACCTTCCAAATGAGCGTTTCTTGAAGAAACGCTTCTTGAGAAAACTTGGAAAAACCGTTAGAATAGACCTTTTTGAAGACCCTGAAGTGCCAGTTTTGCGTATAGTGTTAGGTTATTATGTCTACTTTAAGCGTGTAAAAGTTGGCTGCTGTCAGATGAATAGTTTTTGCACAATTACGTTGTGTACATTAAATTACGCGAAAAATGGCCTCGAACATCGTGCGAAACGGGCGATTTCGCATTTCGAGCTGAGTGGTGGCTGCTTGACGCATATGACAATCGAAGATGGTCAAGTTGTAGGTTTTGGTGTCCTCTTTCTAAAACCGCTTGAAAAATTAAAATCGGCCCATCTTGTAATACACAGAACATTTCGGTGTGTATGGTTGATAACGTAATTATGCAAAAACTGTTCATCCATTAGCATCCCATTTTTGCACGCCTAAAGTAGACATGATAACCTAACATTTCAAGCTAAATTAGCACTTCAGCTTTCAAGTGGGCAAAGCTGTGAATTTTTAAAAATAGGGTCCATTTCAACGGTTTTTGCAAGTATTCTCAGTGAAAAATACTCCAATCACCTTTTGTAAATGCTCATTTTGAAGGCCTTTTAATTCTCTATAAATCGTCTGTACAACACAGTGCGTTTCCGTCAATAATTTTCACGCAGTGGTGAAAAACCGGAGAAGGGACCTATTTTTTTTAAATTTTTATTGTTTAAAGAAAGGCAAAACTCAGATTTCTCTAGATTTTATTATCTTTAATCCATTATCAATACAGTTTTTTGGTTTGTCTGGTACTAAATTTTAAATTTGGTGCTTAAATGGTACTAAAACATCTCGATAGCACAGCCAGTCGGAGAGACGGATTTCGTACGCTATGCGTTTCATAAAACAAAAACCCTTAAATTATGAACCTTTAGTGGTATTGTCATAAAGTATAAAAATAGTCTTAATATGACGTATACAAAGGTATGTTATTTCTTTTAATGGCATCTGTAGCTGTTTAGTTCTGCTATAAATAATAGGGAATTTTTATGTTTTCTTGTTATAAATAAAGTCAAAATCATCATTGCATTTGCCATTTTGGTAATAAACCATAGCTTTTGAATCAACAAGGGATCAACCGCTGATTTTAAAGATTTAAACAGAGACATTTGAACAGATTTCAGATCGCACCACCCCAAAGCATGCACTAATAACTTAGTATGACGTAAAATTGAGGATTTTGCACTAGACTAGATTGTTTATGGAGCCACTGGGGAAATTTCAAATCAACCCCTTAACGAACCAATCTTGATCCCTGATTGGTTTTGCCAAGAAATCTGCATCAAGCAATACGAAAGTCTTGTCCATCGATGCAGTGAAATGGAACCAAAAAATTCTAAGGTAACTTGAGGACGAATATAATTTTGATTAGCTAGCTACACAGATGAGGAAGGATAGTCATAAAGAAGGTAAACTGATTTATTAAATCATAATATTACTGGCGAATAAAAAATGTGTGTTTTTTTTTCGGAATTTTTATAGTTTGTTGCATTTTATATCCTAACTAATAGAATCTTCATCACAAAGGAAACCTTTTTTGCAACCTTTCTGTCCCATGTCTTTCTATAGTGATTTCCCTCGAAAATGTGAAGAGAATTTCAAGCGAAATATTATTATTATATCTGAATTGTTGAATTATTTTTACCTGGTGTTTCTTTTGTTGAAATGTGCTTCTTCACGAAACTTCAACGACTCTATTTTATTTCGTCACAAAGTATGCATATATTTACTGGTCAAATATGGATAGAACAGATTAAAATTTTGGAGCCTGACGCCAAATAGTAGATTTTGGGCCATCCTGGACCTCCGACTGATAAATTTTTTAGGCAACATTTAATTATCAGTGACTTCAAACCCACCCTCACTATAAGAATCAATCAAAAAAGTTTATATTTTTTTTGAAACAGCGAATAAACATTTAGTGCCTTTTATAACATGAAGCGATTTTAAAGTAGAATCCAAAGGTTTCAGACCAATTGTGGAGCGGTAAGAGAATGAAAGCTACAGCCTTTCATCTTTCATTCACTATATAGTAAGAGATTCACGACTTCCTGAAGATGAAGATAGGTAAGTGAAGATGTAGATTCCGTTTCTATTTTTCGTACTTTCCCCGAAACCTTCAAATCTGCAAACTTATTTAAAAAAAGTACTTTTACCTGTCTCACATCCTTTCTACTCAGGACTATACGCAAATAAGTCGATTCCTTGACGAAATCTCGCACTTTTCCTTTTCCCATCGGTTTAACGTGACCGTTCAACGAGACGAAAGCCAATTAAGAAGCGATAACGTGATGAACGTGTGTGTTTACTCCCTAGAAAAGTAAAAGAAGGATAGAGGCTTTTATCGAATGGACGCCGTGATCTCTTTTTTTATCCACGACACATACGCTTTCAGATCCGCGGAGATACAACTCGGGAGAGTCGTATTGAAAGTAAGGGGGCCTTGAACTTGGTACGGCTTTTTGCGAAGGTACCGGTCTCGGTTCCCATTAACGAATGGCTTCTATGGTGCGAATCTGGAGTGAAATGATGAGATGAGAAATTCTCGGAGAGTTGCGATGGTAGTGACAGTTTCGGAAGCGGAAGGTTGTAATTTCGCTTGTGCATAGTCTTATTTCGGTGCCATAAAACTGAAAGTGAAATTGCACATACATACGTTCCAAGCAGGAGCAATAGATTTTTCATAGATTAGTTGATAAATTACACTATGCTTCTTTCAACATTTTAGATGGTATCTATGTTCTAGTATCGCTATACAGTTGTGTTTTTCATGGGAGAAGGGTGAGATGGTTTGCTAGGAAAATATGTTTTAAAATGGTCGTTAATTACATAATTCTCATAAATAATTGGCGGAATTTTAGAAAAAAAAACCACCCAAAATGACATCGATTGGTTTAAAGAAAAAAGCTGAAAAATGAAAGATGTAATAAATTCATGAAAAAGGCAGGTAAAAGGCAAACATTGATTACGCAACAAATAAACAAAAACTTCAAAAATCCTTATTAGTATTTGCTTGCCAGGCTGTGATGAAACATTTTTTAATATTTTCTGATGACAAGCTTTGTCTTTTATTCGACAGAATATTTTTATACCTAGAAAAAGTCCTTTCAACTTCAGACGAAGTCAAAGAAGCATATTATTTGGTATCAACAGTTTGATGAAAATTTAATTCAAAATTGGCCTTTTCCCTTCGTGGCAAATTTTCGAACATCCAGGATTTACTAGTTACAGCTTTCAGCTTTATGTTTACTTTTTCTCCCACGGGATTCATAATTATATTTTCTCTTTACATTTAGTCAAATGTATATAAACTTGGGGTCAAAATCTGTGTTTTCTATTAATTATTCTGTTAGATAATTAAAATTTATTCAGTGCATATGTGATTTGGGAATTTTTTTACAATTTACATACCATCTCCAGCATATTTTTTAAAATCTAATGGCCAAAAATGGTAAAGTGCCATTCGTAATGTGCACCAAAAAAAATAAATTACAACAGAAACTTTACCCATAGATTGGAGAATTCGCGATTTCAGCAATGCAACCTGTGTTCAGCCAATAGAAAGTTTAAGTAAATTGGATCCAAATCGTTGAGCCTACAACAATACTACTACAGTAAATCGAGTAAATTTCGTAAATGTTTCTGCAATATGACTGAAATTATTGATATAATGACAAAAAATTAAACAATTCAAGGTACTGGATAAGATATATATTATAAGATATATATATATAGATATAGATGAACTAGAAAAGATATATATTATCTAGAAGGTATCGTTTGGTAAAGTATTTAATCGGCACTTACAAAATTACGCCAAACTGAAATCAAGAAAATTAACAAATTTCATCATAGTTTCTGATGAATTGGTAGAAAGTTTAAACAGATGGAAGGCTGAAGAAAATTGTTTAAAATTTCAGCAATTTGCTGTTATAATGAAACTTTTGCTGGAACATGTGTGAATTAATAAGGGGAAAAGCTTTAATTTTTCTCGCTGATGTTTATTTCGTGGAAAATGTACGTTATATTTCCTCCGGCTTCACTTTTTTAAAAGGAATGTACATTTTTCTCCCTTTTGAAAGGAGTGAATAGGACAAATTTTACTACTACGCTTACCTAACCAATTAATTTTTCCAGAAATTTAATTAAAATTATTAAAATTTAGGAGCAGTGATTTCGAAAAGAACCTAAGTAACATTTTTGTTTAAATATTTTAAATTAGCGACATTCCACTCAGCAGACAGCTGACAAAATTATAATCGTAATATGCTTTTATTTGTGCGTTTGTTTGAAAATTAATAATTATAACAATATTAGTATTCACTAGGGTGCGGAGTATAAAATGACGTGACACCATTGTGAGACCCTCAAAGCTCTCAAAATTTCGGAATATACACTTTGTTTACTTAATTACAGTATCGGACGCCCAATATTTCGTGTTTTGTCGTTATATATTTTATAATTTTAATTATGTTGTCTTATAATTGAAGTACTCAATGCAATGGTACAATTTAAACATAAATACGAGTGGCGGATAGGATAGGATACAGCTGACGGCATGAATAAAGCGGCGGCACGCCATAGAGTTCTTAATAGTACTAAAAAATTTCATTGGTTTCATGGATAAAAAAAATCGAATTCGGTATCAAAATGTTAGGGAAAAAACATATTTTCAAACAAATCATTATCGAATATTAGCTCATTATTAGATTATATTCATTTTTATTTAACTTTAACCTGACCATCAGGGCAGATCCCCTCCGCGCCCTTCTGCCCTTTATTGCTATAATTTGCTGGGTGCACTTCGAGACGTGAAGAAAGTGCACACCCTGTTGGCCTATTCGACCCTATTTTAATACAGTAATAAAAGCAAAGTAGGGATAATGACGATAAGCAAGGTTCTTCTTCGACATTTCATAGCTAGCCTCATTGAAGGATTCTGGTGAGTTTTGACGGGAGCATGGGCAAATTAATCGCCTGCATATTGACTTAAATTTTTCAGTTAATTGTTTCAACAGAGTAAGGCAATTGCAAAATACTTTAAGTATTTTAGTATTACCTGGGGTAGTAGATAGAAATATGTTTATATCATTATCCGTATTATTCAAGCAAATGTTTATCGAACTTAACGAAAAACAGGGAGTAATAATTAAAATTGTTGAGATAAGTCATCATACTAAAAATTAATTTCCTTCCCAATTTCTCCAGACTTAGGACTGGCAATGACTGTAAAATGAGAGACGACGGTTATTAAAATAACGACAAATATTAATAGTCTATTCTCATAGCCTCAATTCTAGCAACATTTTGTGGCCCTAGTAACATTAGATGATTTCTCAGCCCATAGACTTGGCAGGATAAAACTGTCAGACTCAATGTAATTTTCATCTAGATAGTCTGCCATTTATGTAATGCCGTCATGATTTGGAGCTACTGCCATGAAATCTAAGTAGAAACAATTACTTACTTCTGGGTTTAATAAAGGTAACCCAAAAAGATGAACAAGTCATTGTCCCACCTCGTCATTTCGGTCAGTGTAGTGGTTTGAAAGTCCAAGCGATTGAATGTTTTTATACCATAAACTGGCAACATGGAATCGACATCCAATAATATGAATGTCCTGCCATTTATTTGAAAGAGCTGAATGCATTGCCTCTTCAAAATCTATAATGACTGTTTGTGGTCTGAAATTTAAATTCATTGAAATGCACTTTTGTTCAATTAAATGTAATAATCTGGAATATGTGGCACGAGTTTTTTCGTACGTAATTTAACGAGTTACTGTGGTCGCCCATAAGTCAAAAAGGTTACCCTGTTAAACGGGATTTCAGCATAAGAACATTCTGTTTTGTTTTCTGATAGTATCGAACCTAGTAGAAACAAGAAACGACTTATTATAGACGCCTGAAACTTTTTTCATTTTTAATCCATTTCTGAAATAAGTTGTTCCTATTTATGAAAAGCAAACTAGCAATCATTTAGCTAACAATTTTTTTCCGTACCTAGATCAATTACATATTATTATAAATATATATCTATATAGCCACTCACCAATGTAATTTTTCCCTATAATTATTTAGGTATCATAAAATATAATCATATATATCATATCATAAATATACATTATAAATATCATAAATATACGTATCATAAATATACATTTCTTTCTTAAGTTAGTTGTTACGTGTAACGATTAACAAATTCGATCTATCAGTGACGATAGCAGTCGCGTCCCACATCTTCGGCCTCTTCTCAAACACGTACCTGGGACGAGGCTAGGGATTTTTACAACTAATCCTGGATAAGAGGACCCTCTTTAGGTTTTAATTTTATACCTGAGGGTGTGCAGTTTCACGCCGAGCACTTCGAGTACGAGCGTCAACAGAGTCTGTTGAACAGACACTTCTTCCTTATCACAAATATTCAATAAGTCAGTTGACGAAGAACTTGCAATTTGAATTATACTAAAATAATTCCTAAGTTAAACAACTACACTAATGTTTCAAATGAATTAATTTTTCTATCCTCAAAACCTAGTTAGTTGCTAAAACTTTTCTCTTTTTTTGAAGGTAAATTAAACTGAGGCAGGAGTTTCTGTGCCTTACGTGTCGATATCGCATTAAGTGCATTTAGTTAGAGAAATAATGATTCTCCTCGAAAGTTCATACATGCGTGTCGTCTTTTAATAATGAGATAAACACACACATGTTAGGTATGTAATGGAAACACTTTTTTTCTTATTATCGCGTGTGAATGAGGTTAACAATTGTAGTAAAAACTAATTAGTTACAGTTAAAATCACTCGCTTGCCTAATTGCTTTCTGAATTATCGAAAAGTAGTTATAACCTCGTTTTAATACCATAATAAATCCATAATTAAAAATACAAGTCAATATTACAAGCGTGAAAACTGCTTGGCTGGGTATGACGAATTGTTGTAATAACCGAATTGGTTGTTGAAAATTCGAGTGGGATTTCAGGGAACTACATATTTAGTTACTGTTTTCATAGTATATGGTGCGTGTGTTTTTTCCAAAATTTTATTGGTACAAAATGTCGGAAAGAAAATTAAACAGGAAATGCTTTTTTATGCCTTATGTCCCAATGTGGAAAATCGAGTAATCCAATTAATCTAAAATAATTCTGTTTTTCATTAAAATTAAACGGCCAAATTTATTTGAAAGTGTTCGAGTCATCTATCAAGTGTATATGTCATCTATCTTAACAGAGAGTATCCTTTTGACGGTACTTTATCAAAACGGTACTAAATAACCTGGAGAGATTTCACAAAAATTGAAGTGTCGATAATTTTTTTGATGAAATTTTAGAGATTATCTTTGTGAGTAGATTTTTGAAACACTTCAAACTCACGTTTATGTTGTTAAAACAAATTCACACAGAAGCCTCGAATTTCTACAATATAATACAAGTACATTAATGAAAGGTACTAAATTACTTTAAAAAATGTTAAATTTGAGTTTAGAACATTTTTTTGGATTTATTTAAAGTATAGTGTTATGTAAGCAGATTTTCGTAACGTTTTAAATCCAAGTTCAATATTACTAAAGCAAATTCAGATATTAACTTCAAGCTTCTTTAGTAGTTTAACGAAATTATACTAATTCATTTCTAAAATATTCGTCATGACTGGAGTTTCGATGAATTTTTTGTGAATTTCTGATACTAAGCATAATACAAGTGTATTTCAACCCTGCGGCATTTCGTGCCCAAATTTATTTTATTGAGATAAACTCATATAATTGTATCAAATTTTGTTAGAATTTTAATGAAATCGTTCTGAGGAGTTCTATTCTGAGGAGTTTCTATGAATTTTTTGTGAAATATTAAAGTTCAGCGAAATATTTAAATAATATTGGGCGAAATTGGGTTAAATTTCAAACTTAGCTTGACAACTTTTCTACAAGAGCTTTAATATTGTGTAATTTATTTATATATTTAGACTACAATTACTTTGATTATATATTGTTGTGTTGAATTAAACAGTCACCTAAAATAGTGTAATCAAATCGTCTCTAGCGCTATCGTATGTCCCGTAGAGGAAGCACCAGAATGTAATGACATTACCTCTGGTGTCATCGTTCAACTAGTAAACGAAGCACCAAAACTTCATTCTCGATGTGAATCGGAGGCAATCAGCCATCTAACAAGTTGGCGGTATTACACCTTCTCGATATGGATACTGAAAGGTTCGAGAAATACAATAATTTACCTAAAAGCGAGACCAGAGAAACAGAAGTCAAAGACGAACGCAGACAAAATAAGAAATGATAACCGCGGCTGCAAACCATATGTACATAAATTATGTTTATATAAATTAATGTATAATTTGTGTGGGTGTGTGAATAAATTACTTCGACGTTCAGTGCAGTTGATATTTACGACTACATATTTAAAAATTTTAAAATATGAGTGTTTTGTTATAAATCTGTGTACTTGGGTAATAACATTGAGACAATTTTAAAATTTTTCCCTTGATCAACGTGGGTGTGTGAGGGGGGCAATGTGCAACATGGAGAGTTTAAAAGAAATTAAAATATGAAACTGTCAGTGTTTTACTTTACATGGGATTTATACTTAATATGATGAGTGACTGTTTATTTCTATATCTATTTAAATCTAAAATACATCATATTATAACACTTGTAAAAAAATTCTCCTAAAGATGCCCTTGACAGGCGGATGAAACTTTAATGAAATAAAATCTCTTCAGACATAGCCATGTTATTGGCGAATTGATAGAACCTAACTATAGTAACAGTTATAACTATGACTATAGTTATAACCTAAACTATAGTTTCATTTCATAAGCTTAGGGAGTTTCTTATACATTGGCGGTACAGTAATCGTTTATAATTTTTTTGAAAGTTAATTTTGAGTGAGTTTTTAACGCTTCAAATTAAACTTCCTATTCTTGAAACTACTTCAGGCATGTCATTCAAATTTAATCAACTATAGTAAATATATGTAAAAAAATTAATGGAACTAAAGTACATTACCTTAGAGAGTTTCATCAAATTGGAATTTCAATTAGGATTTCTTCTTTCATCAGTGTAATTCTTAGTTGATAATGATTCCAATGGCCCTCAATAGGTTCTTGTGTATGTTACCTATCTATGGAGGTCATTTAGTGCAATACATTTAAGGAATCTCTCTGGTGCCGTCTATAATGTTAACATTATTCAGGGTAATTTAAATAAATGTTACATAAAGTAATCGTTTATTGTTTCTATTTTGACAAAACTTCCGCCACCTTAGTTTTACAGTGTTTCAATCCTACCACTATAAGCTAGTTACGCTCAACAATAGACGGAACGTCGGCAATATTTCCAACATTAGCGTATTTATCAGATTACTCACAAGAGTAATAAGTCGCTACGGTGTAAAGATAAATGAGGCAAACGTTAGCATTGAAAATCATATGAGAATAGAACCGTCAATCATTTTTGGCTCATAAGAAGGCGCGAGTGAAACATCGAAACATGTGGGAATATTACCGATGAGTATTTAGCCCGATCACCAGAGCAACTGGGCGGTGCTATTTCAAAAGTGTCTCTGCATTAATTCCCGTTTTATTTGGCCTTGCCTTCAAATGTCGTTACGTCTTACGTCTGTAATAAATGCTGAATGTTATTACCTCAAAAGTCTTAATTTCCAACTCAGTCTCTTTTCGTTATTATCGTTTCAATTTACTTCGTCTATTCTAAATTAGTTCGTTTACCAATTTTTGCTAGCTACTTACTGGAATACCATAAATTGATTTTCTAATTATAATGATATGAGCATTCAAATTCGGTGACGTATTGTGTAATTTTACATTTGATTATACTTCACTACAAGATTAATAAAGATTAGTGATGTATAATAAGGTGCAACGTAAATAATTTCCCCAAAGAACTCACGCACAGAAACACATAACGGAAAAGTGCATCGACTATTGCACCATTTCCTCCAAAAACGCCTACCAATTTATTCGATTTCATATAACATTTCCTAATAAAACACCGTGACTAGTTTTCATTAAATACGGATGTAAAATAACATATTTCTTCGACCTCGATTGGGAAGCCGGTGTTGATTTTGAATAGAATTTATTACTCAAAAATTGATTGTAAGTTTATAGGCGAGCGATATTTTCTCCAATCCGTTATGAAACCGGGTGATGTTACATAAAAGGTTATTATTCCAATGGAAAAAAAGCGATTGTTGTTAACACATTTAAGTGTGAATTCGTTGAATAGCTCACGACCACAAGTTGTATATGCACTAATTGAATATTTGGAAATATCGCTCTTAGATTATTGGTGTGAATGCATGAAAGTTGCATAAATAACGGCGAAAAGAGAAAATGATGGAAGTAACTTATGTTGCTTGTTAATACATTAAATAATTTTCGAAGCTAGAGTAATATGGATAAATTACCATTTCATTGGAAGGAAACGGTACACACCTGACTATACCTAAATAACGCAAATAATGGTGTTTATTGTAATTACCATGTAATAAGTCATCTTTCTCTTGTTGATAACGTAAGTATTGTATAAACAATTTCTATTGAATACGTGTATACGTTCATTAACCCGAATATCGGCTTTCATTACACTTTTATAACTGATTTATGAAGTAATTTCATTTCCTTTAATATGATCCATATTATCGTAATATCGTTTGATTTCTATTTCCGTCAGTCGTCTGTGTTCAGCATCAGAAGCGTCTATAATAAATTGAAATATAATTCACGGCGTTTGTAGTCTGTAATTATAAAGCACTTTTTTTTTGGATTGGCATTCAAAACATCAGTTTTAGCGGATATGCCTAATTACCACTTTTGTCTCAATGCAAAAATTATTTTTCAATTATATAAAAGGTTGAGATTGATTTATTATAATTAACAGTTCCTATAACTTATATTTCCTGGGAGCAAAAAAGTTTGTTCGTAGTTATCCATATTTTATCTGACTAAAATTAATAAAACACAAATATAAAATCGTCTCCATTAAGTTACTCCATGTTTCTTTCTCGTAAGGTTGTTTGTTATAATTAATTCTCATCAGTTAATTGAACGGAAACGAAATTTTTTCATTTATCGCACGTGAAAAAAGTTGCACGTATACTCGTTATTTATATTAGTAGAGAATAAATCTTCATACAAATTGTGTTTTTATCGCTTTCCTAGAAAGTTGCACATTATCATACGGTCAATTAAGGACATTCTGATGCTCTATATGCATACATACTCATGGAGATTTGGAAAAAAATGTAATAAGATTTTATGTACACATAGGTTACAAGAACGTGATCAATTTTTGAGTATGCAAATATGTTATTAATTTTGCTTTTGTAGTCAGATGGAGAAAGATTTAGGGAAATCTATTATTTTAATGATTTTCTATTAAAAAAGATCAAAACATACTTATTTATTATTCTGGTCAAATTCACCTCTTTTGTGACTAACACGCCGTGACCAAACGTTAGGACTAATACATTACTGGGTGTTCCTTTTACTTCATTAATATACATTTAAGGACATTAACCTCCAGGCCCTTCGTATTTGTATGGTATTCCGCTATATCTCCGTATGAGAACAACGTTGTAGTGATTTTATTCTCCTTTATTTCGGACACGGTGTACTAGTACACAAAATAACGAAACCAGTTTAAAAACTAACATTCTTACTCTTCCTGCTATATTCCTGAGTAGTTGTGCACGTTGCTTGTTGCACAAGAGAAGTAGTCTCGGTTGATACGTTTGATAATTGTGGATGTGTTTGTACATCACAGAACAATAAAGTAATCTCAACAGAATAGAATGTAATTCCTGTGGCTTGAATTTAAAACTCATGGTACAGTGAACATTATTGGGTGGCGTCACTGACGTCATATTTTGAATAAACAACTCGTGACGCAATGAATTTTCTTTAGTATATTAAGAATACACCAGGCAAGATATAGGGCGGCCGGCCGGTGAAATAGATGAAACGCCGACTTTTACTAAGGGTGATCTAGCCATCTTTGTTTCTCACATGCGTGTGATTGACCGTCCCAATCACCGTCGGTGTGGTAAATAATAAAGCTGGTGGTGGGGAAAGTGTGCAGGCTACCGGAGTAAGAAAGAGATAGATAGAATACCGTTCGCTGACTCCGTGTTTCAATGTTCTGCCCACCATGCCTTGTCTAGGCTATTGATCTATGTCTAGGCCTAGGTCTAGGCCTATGTCTATTGATCATCGTTGGTATCCAAATTTATATGTTTTCTATGATTTGGTCATTCAAATGTATGTTAATCAGTAGTTCTTTATTATGTAATGTTGGTTTAAATACAAATTTCTTTCCAGATTTACAACTAGCCGCCGAATTGGGGAAAACTCTCCTGGAACGGAACAAAGAGCTGGAAACGGCACTGAAACAACACCAGAATATCATCGAGGATCAGGCTCAAGAAATAGAGGTAACTATGATTATCAATCATTGATCATGTAATCTAATCGTAACCGACACCTTTTCAGTATCTCACCAAGCAAACCGTTGCACTACGAGAAGTAAACGACTCGAGACTTAGGATATACGAACAGCTAGAAGTCAGTATACAGGACCTCGAAAGAGCCAATCATAGGTAAACCAGTTTATGTATATTGGTGGTATTAGCAACAGCAATATGCAACGAAAGTGACGTACAAAGTAAAAATATTTCTCAGTTGTACCCAACATAAACCGAAAGTTTTGTTTCCTCCAAAGGAAATGTTAGACTAAAAGTTTTAGCTGGTACTATAAGTAAGCTGTTTATTGTGACTTGAACATTTTTGGGGTGTTGCTTTAACCGTCTTTTATAAGTGAAAGAAGTTTATAACCGCCAATTTTAATTTTAAGGTATTTAAAAAAATAACACCAGATTGAATTAGCTCTTAATTTCTAAACTAGCTGCTAAAGACTTCTCCAGAAAAATCAAACTATATAGCATATAAACAAAAAAGATTTGTCATCAGAAATATGCATTAGTTTGTCTGCTTACTTCTGGTCTGCTCTCACTTCACGTGATCGTAAGAGAATGAGAGAGGCTAAAACACTAATGGATTAGGGAAAGAAAGAAGGAGAGAGAGAGAGAAAGAGAAAGAGAAAGAGAGAGAACAAAGGACGCGAACGAACGACGCGAATCATCTTGTCGTCATTTATAATTCCTTGCGTACTCAGTTTACGTCCACGAGTCTACGAAGTCAGATGACGTCCAGTTCCGTATTAGTCAAATTCTTTATCTTTGGTTGCATACAACACATGGAAAAAGAACTTCTTTCACCATTTTTAAAAGGTTTTTGGTGATATTTGTTAATGTTTTGTTCTGAATTCTTAATAAAATCTTCATAAACGTATAGACTAATAGGAAATTTTAGAATCAGGAAAACTTGAGAAAGTTACGATACATTCGTCAACTCTAAACTATCCAATACCATCTGAGATATCTCCATAAATAATTTGTAGGATGTTAGAGAGCATTATAAAATCTGCCTTTAAATTTTACACAGCACTATTTTCATTTTACTTGGTACGATTGCACCTTCAGTCATTTCCATTGGATAGTATGAAAGCCATACATTCTTTAATTCTTCGTAAACCTGCATGTTTTCTCAGTGGTCTTCTGTACTTCCAGAATCTGGAAAACCTGAGATACATCAGCATTGTGAATTTTATAATATTCAATACAATATGATTTTATTCCAAAAAAACTTGCAGAATATGCCTCTAAACATACGTAGGACCTGAGAAACTTGAGGAAATTTCAAATTCAAACATTTTAGGATTGTTAATAAACATGTAGGCTTCCATAGTACTGTTAGACGATGCCAGAAACCCGAGAATATCTACTTTTCTCTTAAATAGTTCTTCCATTTCATTTGATATATCTCTGAGCCATAAGAGCCATTTCCAACAATCAGGAAGAGTAGGTTCTTCAATTTCCAGCAAGTCTTCAATATTTCTAGACAGCCTGCGGCATTTTCGGAAAGTCTGAGATAATTTCAACGAAACCTTCGTTATATACGTGGTGCTGAAGATATCACAATCTATTTCTTAAAGTTTACACAAAGTTTTCAACTTCGTTTGGTACAATTTCCTTTGTCTTCATTAGGAACAGTCGCTTCTAGTATTTACTCACCTCTGACGTCACAACAGCAGTAAGGTATTTTTACTTTTTTCTTAAACATTTCTTACCATTGTATAACTAATTGTGACACTATTATAAAGTTGCTTGTTTTTTGTAATTTGCAATAATATCGTTATCACTCCTTTTCTACCCCTCTCTAAATGACTGCAATATTTATATTACGATTTCTTCATTCAACTTCTCTTTTCTGTTCGTTAGGTAATCCTTACCTTAGCTAATATGATATCTGTATAGTTTATTGTGTATAATTTCACGATTGACATTATGAAATGCTTTAACCAGGTCTAAAAATGGGGCAATTACAGGTTGTGTTCTGTGTTACTTTTTGTAGAAATAATCAGTGATGATAATTGAAGTTTACTGTATGTTTGTTGTATAATATAGGGGTCCTAAAAATTTATTATTAGAGTACTATTCGCAACTATTTTGATGAAGATTTCAAATTTGCCCACTCAGGTACTACTATCAAAATGGTCGAAGGTTACTCCAATTTGTCAATAGAACCTTAAAGGTACTGCTCCAACTGTTGAAAGGTTCACATTAGTTTCGATTATATTCGTATTCGGACTCGGGCATATTCGTCAGGGTGTGCCGAGGGCAGTCGAGTGAGGGTCGAGAAATCTTGTTTGATCCTCCCTCCCGCTACACCATATTCATGTGTATGTAAATACGCCCCAAGGTTAGGTAACGCTATTTCTTCCGTCGCTATTTATAGGTTGATTTGTCTTGAGGCGTCTAATGAAAAGGGTCACTTCAATAAAATCCTTTGAAGGGGGTTTTGCCTGTTGAGGGAAAACTAGTTCAAACCTTAAAAAGTTTGTCGAAATTTAGGTGTAAATTGGTCAAAAATATGAAAAAAGGTGAGCATCAAGCTTGTGAGTGAGAGTGGCATTAGAGTTAAGAAAGATTAAGGGAATTTTCAAAAGCGTGATAGATTTAAAGCCAATCGATCGACTTCAAAGCGCGAAACTAGTGCCGCTTTCCCTTATGCCCTTACTATAGGACCACTTTCTTAAACCTAAATTGTATCATCTTCCATTGCGCTTTTAGTGAACTTATAATTAAAAAAATTCCAATACATTAAATGTAGAGCAACGGGTTTACCTTTTACTACCATTTTGTACCGTAGGCGAGAAAATCTATCAAACATAGGAAGAGCGATAGTGAGTGCGAGAGATAGTAAGATGTGAAACGGTTTAGAAAGAGACAACAGGTTAGGATCCTGGCTCAGCTTCGTTATTTTTCACTACCACACTGATTAGGGTAATCGGTTTATAAAAGAAAAATACAATAGCGGAATGGGGTATACTTGTAATACGTCGTGTATTTCTACAGCGTTTTACCTTACAGTCGCATGTTACCTCTCGAAGTCGCTCGCTCTATGTGTGCTAGATTTTCTTGCATATTCTATAGTACCACTATACTACGATCAAGAAATCTGTAGTTGTACAAAAGTCATGGAACCAACAGAGACTCTCTTCGTTATGTTCATTGTACATACGCAGTCACCACTTTTCACTCATCTATATTGAATTCTGATTTTCTCCTCTCTGCTTCCAGATTGGTTTTGGAGAATTCAGCAGAGAAGAAGCATATCAAGAACTTAAATGCCACCATCGAATCCCTTGAATCAAAATGTGAGGAATTCCAATCGACCATTGACGATCTTCGATTACAGGTCGACATCCTGAAAAGGAGGAGCCAACGTTCGAACGAAGAGAACGCGAAAAACGGAGGAAGAATCGAAACGGTGATCTTACGTACTGATAATCTCAGGTGCAAGGATGAAAGGAGCGTGGTTGTCAGTCCCCACTCTTCGACTTCGGCGCAAACGCAAGTGGTAAGCGAGAAGTTTTACCAGTGTTGGATTATAATTTTGTCGCAAATTACAATCATCCACCATCATCATCATCTCTGGCCCTACAACTTTTCGTAAGTTTTGGCCGTGTCTACTATCCCTCTCCAATATTGTCGATCATATGCAGCAATTTCCCGTTGTTTTACACCCATTCTTTTGACATCTTCAGCCATTGCCATCCTTCCATATTTTATGGGGACGTCCTACAGGTCTCTTCCCATCTCTCCTTTTCCCAAAAAACATTGTTAATGAGGCGGTTGTCCACACTCCTTACCACATGTCCAGCCATCATAGACTATTACATTTTATCCATCTTACGATGTTTTCCATTCCATACAGTTATTCACTATTATGCCTGCATCTCCATTCATTTGTGTTTAAATCTCCACATGGGACGTGTGTAATTCTTAATACGTTACGTCCCCACACAAGTAGCTTATTTACCTCTCTGTGGTTAAAAGTCCAAGCATCGCTACCATATGTAACTATTGGTTGAATTAATGATTTTTATAGTTTCATGTTTGTGTATAAGATTAGTCTTAGTAGGCGCTGTAAAAGCATAAAAAGCTATAATTCCTGCCAGGATTCTTGTTCCTATATCTAGCTCTACCTTGTTGTTATCTGTTATGACTTTCCTCGTACGTGTACTTCTTGATTACTTCAACGTTACGGTCGTTGACCGTAATATTGTGTCTGATTCTTTGGCATTGAAGTCCATCTGTGCAATAGCATTTTCAAATTATATAAAGACGTTTTCTACATCTCTCATTGATTGTGCTATCGCGTCCGCGTCATCTGCAAATGCCAGAATTATTTTTGATCCTCGAACTGTAACATCAGATGTAGCAATAGGAGAGGGCCTCTATTATTACATATTTCAACGCTCATTTGAAGAGCAGTGGGGAGAGCGTTGTGCTCCCATGCAAAACTGTTATTTGAGCGTATTTGTATGACCACCATCAATTTCTTGGGAATTCCTAGTTCGGCCATCGCTGTATAGAGCGTACTACGGTTAATTATGTTACAAGCTTGCCGAAAATCTATTTGGTGGATGTCTTTGTTAAATGCTTTCCAAATGCTTTCTCTACACCCAATGTACCTCTACAACAACTGACGTATAGAGAATACTTGATCCAGTGTTGACCTATCGGCTCTTAAACTGCATTGGTATGTCGCTACTGGTTGGTATGACAATGTTGCCACTCCCTGGCAACTTATCGTTTCTCAGTGAGCCCAACGCGTCTCTTATTTCTTCTAACGTTGTAACATCGACTTCCAATTCTGCTGAGTATTACACAACATCATCACTAGTATCGTCATTGTGAACGTTAAGCAAATGTTCGAGGTATTCCTTCCACCTTTCAATGATCCCCTCTAGATAAGGCAAAGTAAATCATGTGGCCACATAGTTATTTCCCTTTCCAGCCGTGCCAGTCCTCATCCACGCCGAAACGATCGCTCACCTCGACTTCGGAGCCGACACCGCAGGCTTCCCCGGATTCAACGAACCAATGGGAGCCGGACAGCACCTCCGAGCAAGTCACCCAGCTGCTCGCCCAGCTGAGCAAGACTAGAGCCCAGTGCAGCAGGGAAGAGCGCAGGATAACCGAGCTGGAGGAGCAACTCGCCACGATGATCCAGCAGAATCAGGCATTGGAGGGTCAGGTGATCCAACTGAGTCATCACAAGGAAGACGAGGGGATGAAGAGTATGCACGAGGAGTTCACTACCTTAGAAGAAGTCAGGTAAGAATAGTAGGGTGTGTTAATCGCAAGATTTTCCAATACTTAGAACCTGAGACTGTAATCTCGATGGCATTTTTTCCGTTTTAACCCGTAAATATTTAGACACTAGTATCTATGATGTCGGTCTAGTCGAATACATTCTGGGCGGCTTTCGGTAGTCCACATATTTTGAGAGAAATATAGGAAACGCCGCTTAATAGAGTCGAATAAATTTAACTCAAATTTAACCTTTTCCTTCAAATTAGCCACAATCGACGAAATAAAGAAGTTGTCTTAGATTTGAAATCGAATGCTGTCGGATGTGACAATATAAGTGGTAAAACGTTGCAGCTTTCGCTAAACGCTACTGCACCATATATCACCCATACTCTAAACTGTTGCCTGGAAGTTGGTTACTTTCCCGCTTTAGTGAAATTTGTTGTAGTTGTCCCCCTTCCTAAGTGTAACAACGCTATATTTTACAACGATTTAAGACCGATTAATATTCTACCATTGTTGTCAAAAATTCTTGAAAAGATGCTATACAAACAAATTTATATATATATATATATATATATATATATATATATATATATATATATATATATATATATATATATATGCCCATATCATTACCAACACCCAGTCAGGATTTCGCAGAGGATTTAGCACTACAACTCTATTATTAGACCTAACAGATAACATTTGTTGGATCGTTGAATGAAAGTAAGGCTACAGCAGTTACTCTACTAGACTAGTGCCCTTCGACACTATAAACCATAAACTTCTTCTTTCGAAACTTAAATTTCATGAATTTAACAACACATCTTTGAAATTCGTTCATCACTATCTATAAGATCGCTTTCAACAAGTAATTCTGGAAGGAAGCTCATCTGGCTTCGCCCATATAACCTCAGGGGTACTTCAGGGTTCCGTTCTTGGCCCACTTTTATTATCAATATATGATTCTGACTTTTATAAATCATTCAAACATGTTAACATCCATTCGTTTAGTCATAGTCTAAAACTAAATATTAGCAAATGTAACCATATTCTGTTCTGCTTCAGACATGTGGAGCAGAAAGTTCGTGACGAATTTAATATATTCATCAATAACGAAAAATTAAAAATAGTCCACACTTGCAGGGACTTGGGCATAATTTTCTACTGCAAACGTAGATTTATAGAACAGGTCTCGTTTATTTTAAAAAATATTATACCGGTCCTTGCGCCACTTATACAGAAATAAACATGTTTCAAATTTTCATTTGAGAAAGCTGCTTTACTAGTATATTCATTTCTCTACTTTCATTTGTGGTTTGGTAGTATTTTACCCATGTTTAGATCAACTTCGAAGAATAGATTGCGAAGGGTGCAAAATAGTTATTGCAGATTCGTTTATGGTCTAAGAAAATATGATAGAGTGTCAAGCAAAATAGAAGTACTTGGATGGTTAAACATAGAAAATGTATATTAACTACACCCCTTCCCCTGACATTTCGTGTTCTAACAACTCATGCACCCTTATTTCTCAGGAATAAATTAATATTTAGGTAACATATACACGAGCTCAATCTTAGATTTCCTGATCATCTAATGTTTCGACAATATCGGCGATAGAACAGTTTTCAGAAAATTATTCACACATAATGGTGTGTCAATTTACAATAGTGTCCCTAAATCTTTATTTATTCGCGCGCCTATTTCATGTTGGCAAGAGTGTGCGACCTTTTCGGATTCTTTATGTTCAACCGGACGGCGACTTAATTGACATCTGAAGGTTTATTTACATTACAGTTTGTGGATTTTAACCTTTTAGTTTGCATTAAATATAATCCTAACGACTGTTCCGATTACATACTCTCCTTTTGAGGCCGTATTTGTGAATGGATTATACTGAATATGTATGTATTTAATGTGCCAAAAAGTAAGGGACAATACACTTACTAAGGAAATCCTATTAAGGAAATCTAATATCAATACCAATTGAAATCCTCAGCAACAACGTTAGCGTCTCCATGAATGGCATCACATCAGATTTGTTTGGCATGAACTGTAGTCAATTAGTTTTCTAGTCCAATCCTTCGACTATAATTACAATGCTCAACAATTGAAGTGCATATTAGAAGAATATTTAAATAATCTGTGTGAATGTTTGAAATAAATAAAAGTCAAGTATGTTAAACACAAACTTTATTCATTAGCCATATTTGACAGTTAAAAAAACAGAACAAATAAATTTTCAATTAAAAGAATAATTTATAGTGATTGAAAAATCAAAGAAAAGTCATAATAACAATATTGTTTTATTGCTACGTTTATAGTATAACTATAAACAATTTAATACCTTGTAGGTCCACCCCTGGCTCGTCTTAATGCTGTTACTTTGTTTGTAAAAGTCGTTATTAAATATTGATAAAATGTTGAAATGTTGCTTTCCAAACTGCATGCAACTCATTAGGCAATTGTTGTAAAGTTTGGGACGGAGGTAAGAGTCAGTTTATATGCCTGGACGTTTTATCCCAAGACGTGCTCAATGCAATTCATGTCCGGTGAACTTGGTGGCTACTACATTCTTGTAACGCCATGATAATCTATCCATTCGTTTACAGTTCTCGCATGGTGAGGACAGGCACTATCATCAATAAAGGCACATACACAAATCGATGCGCCTCCAAAAAGAGTGGTTGAGACCATTAAATGTCTACTATATCGTTGTCCTCTTCCTCTTCACACCAATATACGACCATCAGACGCATATAAACGAAATTTTGATTCGTCGAAAAAAGGACAATGCCTCCAATCTTGACAGCTCCATTGACTACGTTCTATCGCCCAGCAATATCTGCATGCAGGCTGCTCCGCCATCAACCGTGGGTGTGTCTTCTTTCTCTCAAATGACAAGCATGCAACCGTCTTCTGATGGTTTAACTAAAAATCACCACTCCAGTAGCTTGCCTGAAGAAGCTATTAATCTTTGACGCCGTGTATTTGCTGTGTCTTCTTGCCATGAGGACTATGAAACGATATTGAAATCTTGGCGATGCCTGGCCTGCAACACTTTGAGACACATTCAGTTCGCATAACCACTACCACTTAAGACAAACTTTCTCGTCTCCAACGCAATAGTTGCTCAAATTGCACTATGCGAAATGGTCGTAAAGGCATACTGTTAACATAAATAAACAATTTTATCAGTCAGTCATCAGTATCAACAGTATTACAGTCGGTACAACCACTACTATGGAGAGTTTTCATTTTTAAACCACATTTGTACATTTATTCACCAAAGACAGACAGAAAGCAAAAATAACATTAAAAAAACATTGATTATCAATTTGACTTCAGGAAAGCCTCCACTGCAATTCTTTTAGGAACATTTTTCCAGGCAAAGTTTTAAAGAATAAAACATATCCACTTCAATTGTTAAGCAATGTATTCTAAAGGGAACCCTTACTGCAATGTCACCATCTCCTTTCAGGCAGGGCCAACTGTGCAGCCGGTGCCTCAGAAACATGGACACTTCGAGCGAGCTCCCAGACGAAGACGACTCGAGCATGTTGAACGAGCTTCAGCACTGCGCAGCTTCGTACAACGCCGACGTTCAGGTGAGCGACAGTCAGTTAAGACAGAATGTGCTTGTCCGCTACCTCGGCTTTCTTAGCCTGTCGCAATGTTTCTTTTGACACGAGCATCTTTCGCTTGCGCTGCACCACATTGCAAATTGTAGATTGTCGTAGAGTCCAAAGCATGTTCGTTTTATGGAAGGTGAGGCGGGTCGATATAGACGAAATGTTGAATATTTTTAGTAACAAAATTTATTAGAGCAAATTAAAAATATTCTCTCAAAACCAAAAAATGTTGATTCGCTAACATCGACATGTTTCGTGGAATAGTAGGAATTAGCAGTATAATTATTGAATATTTAGGATAGGTTAATTAAGTCTCTGAAAACCTTTTACGGTCCATTGGAACAATCTTGGTTATATTCACTAGTTCACCTTCTTCAAGTATTACTGTTAAAACGTCCCCATATACTTTTCTTGAATAGCTTAGAAGGGTTGAACCCAGAAACTATAAAAAATTGTACATTATTACTGCTAAGACTGACTAACAAGTTTCACAGCAAATAATGGTGCGGCATATTTTAAATGTTTTACGGTATTTTTAGGAAGCGGATATCAATCACATGTACTGAACGATGGTGTTGAAATAATGCAAATGCCCCAATTTAGTTGTTCATGTGGATGCATACATTTGTTCAATGTAGAGGCAAAATCAGGACCTTTATTACATTTTAGGATTTAAATTTAAATAACGCACTTTGAATTATGTAGTTTTAGTTATCTTTTTCAATACGTGAGGATAGATAGGAGAAGAGAAAGGATGTTAAATTAGTCAATCCAGATAATTGTGGTGAAGCGTTTTTTAGATCGTTCAAGTACAAATAGGTTTTTAAAGTTTGTTGATGAAAATTCTAATAAATCTAATGACGAAAATATGAAGTGACCGTTACTTGTAAAACATTGAGTTGGTTAAAACCTAGTATTTATGATAAAAAATATTCCTATCATTATTAATATTTCTGATCACCTGATAAAATTTACATTTTTGAGTGGAAGTATCATAGTCACTAATTAGATATTATTTGATATATCACAACGAAATTAATTTATAATTTAGAAATTTAGGACCATTTTTGTATGAAAATTTTGTCGTTTTTGGACTTTTTAACGAAAAAATGTTGATTTTACTATATGTTTGTAACGCTCATAACCATCAAAATTAAATAAAATTTCTATTGGTTGAATTGAAAATTTTTTGACAGAATTAACTCAAAGCAATCCACTTTAAATATAATACGTTCTTTGACTCCACATTTCGTCGATTCTAGCTAATAAAACCGTATTAATTTCATGTGCACGACTTAGTCTTGTTTTCTGTCTTATAGATTATGTCGTTTTTGTACCTTTTAAACAAACGTTCATTTCATTACGCGTTTGAGAAGCTCATCACCATCAAAATTAAATAAAATTTCTGTTGGTTGAATTGAAACAATTTTGACAGAATTAACTCAAATGAATCAACTTTAAGAATATCATACGCTCTTTGACTTTCCACATTTCGTCGATTCTAGCTAACAAAATTTTATTATTTTCGTGTGTACGTCTTAGCTTTGTTTTCTGTTTTATATTTGTTCTCCAGGCCGATGACATCGTATCCGTAATGTGGATACTGCCGACAACGAAAAGCTTCCTGTCTCTTTTAGTTGACCTGTGTGGTTACCTAAGAGATTTTTATTTAATGCCGTTCTTATCGAGACCTTTAAAGATACCGTTGCTATTGTTACAGTATTATACCCGGCATAGGTTACACTAAAAGAGACAAAAGGTCTTAGGTATGTATACTCTAGAAGTGTTTATTTGAGAAAAATCTAAAATTTTACGAGCGACAAGATTGGCTTGGACAAGATAACATTACATAAATCATTTGGTAGTAAACTTTGGTATTGGTTGTATGACAGTTCAGTAGAGTTATTTATTTTTACTTAAAGAATAATAGTGCTACTGTCAAAGTTAACCATTGATTTTGTGCATTAATGCTTCAATTCGTTGTTAACCTGTCAGGTCATTTAGACCGTAGGCACTAAATGTTAAACAGGGGCAATAAATAAAGTACTTAATTGAAAATGTAATCTTTACCGCTTCTGCAGAGAAATTTAATTTCTCTTGAGGCAGTTAAAACTTACTAATTTATTGGAAAACTGGACTAGAACTGATACAACATTAAATGGATTGAAGGATTAACACATAAACTTACTAAATTTCAATGAGTAACTGAGGTCGACGTTGAGAAATAATCGAAATAACGCAGAGTTTTAAAACACACTTAAAATTGTTCAGATTTTCGAATGTTCTACTTTTTGGGTTTAACGAGACATATCATTAAAATTCTTAAGTTAATCAATATGCGACGTACGTTAAGCTCTTATCCGATACCATTCGATATCTGAGCTTTACCATTTCTCAAATAAATATTTCTGTAAAAGTATGTAGAATGTTAGCGAGATTAACAGTATTAATCGAGGTTTTGCTCGCTTCCCTCATTGATTGACCATAAGTATAAATGTAAATTCTCCTCTTAGGTTCAATTTACTGTTTTGTTGTCGCTTCTCCTTTCGCTTCAAGGGTTGTTAATATAGCATACGTTTCTGTATTTCGTTCCTTTCTGATTGTCCGGAATTAAAACTGTTTGGATTTTTTAGGACGATATCAAGAATAGTTTGCCGTCGGAATTCTTGAACTTGACTCTGTGGATGATCAAATCGACATTGAGAGTAAACTGTAGTTTTCACTCGACTCTGGTCGGAGCCGGCATTTTTTGTTATTTCGTTCTGCTGAGGTAGCTGAGGAGAAGTTTTCTGCCCTCGTTTATTTTCATTTATTGAGTACACTCACCGCCACGAAAAACGACTCTAAAGTTTTCAGAAGTAGCCAAAAGCGACACGTTTAAAAATTAGTTTTAGATCCGTGTTGGGGCGGAAATCGGGAGAGGCTAGACACGCTTTTCAATTGAAAAACGTTTTAGAGACGCATCCACTTTCATACTCAATTTGAAACACAACGTGCCAAGTTTAGTGTAATAGAAATCGACACGTTTCAAACTGTAAAACGTAGAGTCGAAGACTGTCTCGTTTCGAACTATTTTCGGGAATGTTTGGAGAAATGTGTCATTTTTCGATATGTGCCAAAACTTGTCAAAATAAAATCGAAAAACAACACTTTCTATAACAAGACAGCCTAAAAAAAATACAGTCTTTGGAAACAGTTTGAAACGATTCATTTTCATGGCGAGAAGTGACTAAAACATTACTGCTCTCTTTTGTCATAAAAATTTTTAAAATCTAATTCGATAAACTACGATTTTTTAAATGGAATGAAATTTAATTTACTGATTGTTTATCGAGTTTCGAATGAAAAGTCATCCACAAGAGAAAGCAAACTTTGAAACTTGTCAGACTGCAGAAAGCTTTTAAAATTAATTATTGTTACTATATACATGTTTTTGATGTACCTATAGAGAATTTACATTTAGTATTATGGAAATAGTTTCGAAAACGTTAATATGGTCCGTAACTAGACAAATTAAGTTATTGTAAATATACTTAACTATAAAAAATGTACATATGGAGTAAATACCGAATTTTCTTTTAAACAAAGCTTGCTTCCATGCTTTTCTTATTTCACAGTAAGAAATGATTCAGGATATGAATCAGAGTTTTTAAATTCTGCAACTGTCTACTACATACATACATGATGGTACATGATTATGTAGATGTTTTCTGATCAAAATGTCTTCCAACCCCTAGAAAAACACTTTTTTAGTATTCAAATCTTCTTCAAACAAAAGCATTGGCCATTCCATCACATTTCGTGATTTATCGTGATGAGTTAAAATTATCATATTTGTCGTTTGTTGATTTTTGTCATTTTAAAATTATCATTTGTTACTACTTTTTAAAATAGCTTCTCAAAAAAAATCGCACAAAAGTAATCTCAAACTTTACAATTTACTGAAAATTTGGTATATGCTTCTATAATTACTAAACTGGTAATAAAAACTGGGAATTAAATAAGGTGCAATATATAACTTATAATGTGCTTCTTAAGGTCTGTGGATTAAAATAAAAAGTATAACTTACATATATTATATTTACCTATGTTTTCCATGTAAACGAGTGCCATTTTATTTCTTCCAATATAGACCTTAGTAACGCTTAGCATGTAGTCGTGAATGTTTTTCTTTTTGTAATTTAAAGTTGTGCTTGTATACTCGTTACTTAATAAATTTATATATTTTGTTACAATGAGTTTTCATTTATGCTTCACAACCAATCCTGCTGCACCGCAAAAATATCTAAAACAGATCTTTCCACATTCACTGAATTTGTTCTAATGTAATTTGAAATTTTACCATAAATAGATTCATGTGATTATTTCAAAATTATACAATGTCGAAATATCTAACAGATTTCCAATTTTCAACACATACCTCTCGTATGAGTCTAGGCTTCATTGTGCTTGTGCGAGAAATTATACACACAATTCTATTACGCTTTAATTATTTTTTACTGATTACCTGGCTTACACTTTTCCATTACGCATTTATGGATTTATAATAAAGTTTTCGATGTTCGCTTATTTGAGTAACTTTCAGGTATAAATCAGTCGTTAACTACGTCTTATTGAGCGTAGGTAACTTATGATGTCTAGAGTCGGTGAGTTTAGACTGTGTTCTACTCCCTTTCGCGGTTTTACTTGAGATTCGAGTAACACCGAAAATTAAACAGTTCGAATTTTGAAATCCTATGTTACTGAATTGTCTCATCATTGCACCTTCTGAGCCCTGAATACAATACAATCTTCCCAACATAGCCAAGTAAAAAGCACTGGCACCTTAGAGATTATTCTTAGGAGATGAATATAAACACATGATCAAAATAGCAGATTTTACTGCAATACCATCAAATAAAACAAGACATGCGTGGAAACATTGTTCTCAATCAACGTTAACTTCCAGGCTTACGTCGACAACCAGTCCACGAGCTCCATACCGAAATCATCGGTGAACCCATACAAGGACCTGGTGGAGAAATACGAGGCCCTGGTGGAGGTCCACCGTAAACCGCTCAAGTCCTGTCAAGGCTTGTCGCTCCAGGAGGAGATGCAGACGTCCGGCGATTTCAACGTGAAAGACACGGACGAGGAGAGCGGCCACGGCGACAGCCTCAAGCTCCACAAGAAGTCCTCCAGGAAAACCTTCTCGACCCCGACGGACTTCTCCGAGGCGGAGACCTCGTCGTCGGGTTTCGCCGACGAGACCTGCAACAAATGCACCCAAACCGAGGGGAAGGTCGGATCGTTCCTGTGCACCATCGCCGATGGTGAGGACTGCAAGTTCAGCATCTACGACGACGCGAGCCCGATCGACTCGAGGTTCAGGGACAGGCCGGAGTACCGCGACTTGTTTAAGGAGATTTTCAACGTGCTGAAGAAGGCAGCGGAGAATAAGGAAGAGGGCGATAACTTATCGCTGTTGGACGATTTCGCCCCGGTGAAGCTACTGCCGAAGGTGCCGCCGGTGACGCCGTCCACGGAACAAATCCCGGATATGCCAGATTTCGATGATGATAGCCAAAGCGTGGTTTCTTCGACGATGTCTGAGATGTCTAACAGCCAAATGGAACCCATGACGGTTATGGAGAATGTCCAAGGGCTGCCCATACCAGGAGCAGACGGCGAGAAGGACACTAAAAAGGTATGACTGAATTTTAACAGTGAAAAGGTTGCTTCTTTAGGTAAACATTTACTTTGCATGCACTTTTATCAGCAGGAACATTATTGGAACATTAAACATAAATTAGAGCGCCTCCGTGAGACATTTACTGAAAAATGAATTTTATATTTGTACAATATAATTCAATTCCAAAATATAAATCGTCAATATGCCAAACATACCACTTGATATTTAATAAAAAATAATTCATAATCGTATAAAATTTATGTACAAATTTCCAAATAGTATGTGATGATCGTAACAAGTACGCACTTGTGAAATTTGTTTAATAATCATGTCATTATACCATTTATTAATCGACATTGGAATTGATTGGAACACACCTAGAAATTAATTTAATAGAACAAAGAATCTGATACGTGTAAAACCGTTGCCCCAGGCCGAAGTCGGAAGAGAGGGGACATATAATTCGTCGCATTTTCTTTGAGACCCGAATTGTGGTACGCGTTACCCGGACCCCGATTGTAAAAGATTATAAACGCAGAAGATGAAGCGGCTTTCATTTACATATATTAAATGGACCGTACCTGGAGTACTTAGACAACAACAGGAGCTTCAAGGACTTATAAACTTAGAAAGAACTTATTCTCATTGATGAGTAGTAGTGTAAATTTACACTACATAATAACGAGGTAAAATTGTCTTAACGGTGGATAAGACAGGGACTGTAAATATGTTAAAGAAGTGGTGTATTAAAATAAATTAATTTTACTCTGATCTTGACAAGTGTTCGTTTCATAATTATAAAAATGTGGCGGCCATGATTAAACAGAACTTGAAATAAACCAAGAAGCAGGTTCAGATGAAGAAATAGCAGTGGATGAAAATATATAGTATAGCAAAGGACCAGAATTAGGTGAGGAAGAATTGGAAGAAGTCGACGACATAGAACTTGCATCGTAATGGCCTAGACAGCATGGGCAAAAAGACAAAAGGAGATCATTTTAAATTTTCCTCATGGTGTGGAAAAGAGTTATTTGTCTGTGATCATTTAAAAATTCCGCCACGATCCAAATATCCACGACGACCATTCGAAACCATCTCCTAATTATTAATAAAGCACTTCACCTTTCCCCATTCAACAGATAATTTATGACATATTAGGACGTCCTGTACCAAGTTTACTGTAATTTTGTCTCAAATAAAATGCGATGTTGCTATAAATAAGGCGATTTCCTCCCATTTGTGGGAGACATTTTACGATTCGATTTTTTTTTGCAGAAGCAGGCAAAATTGTTTAGGTTCTTTGGAACTTTTGTACAAAAATGTTACTTCAAAAAATTTTCTCTGAAGTTTATCGTTTTCGACTTATTAGCGATTTAAAGTCTGAAAAACCTCAAAAGTAACCATTTTTAATGCTTAAAAACATTGTTAAGAATTATTACTTTTCAGGTTGTCAATTGCCTAAATTAAAATTACCGAAGAGTAATTTGAAATGATTTTGTAACGAATGTTATTCGAGGATTTAAGGAAAAACGTTTATTGTTGCATTTCTATAGATATTTCCGTATGATTTTGTATCTCCATAAAGGGATTCCTGCTTCCACAAAGGCTTTGCATATGTCGTACGAAAATTCTGGCTCCCGCGAATTTGATGCCATAAATGTAGTGAGCAGAGTTGTTTTGAGGCTCCTTCTTTTGACATATCAAATATTTTATGCGATTTTCTCTGTTTCATAAAAATTCCAAACCTCTCTACGCCATGCCCTTTGATCGAAATCCTCGACAACAGGTTTGGAGGGACTCCTTCCTTTATAGTGTTGACTCTCAAAAAATAGAGATTCTCTCGTTTGGATATTTTTGCATCATCTAACAATACGTTTTACTGTTGAAATGCTAACTGAAGTTGCCCTTGTCAACCTCTCCTGTATATTTCTAATGGCGTTAATATTCCAAAGGAACCTTTGCTGCGACCGCTCGTTCGGCCCGGCAACCAGGACTACATCTCCGGCGGCAGGAAGAGATCCTCGTCCAGGCGCAAGAACAAGTTCGTCGAGAGGTCCGACTCTCCTGTCACCCATATCATCGGCAGCCCGAAAATCCAGTACTCCAACAGACCGAACTCTGGAAGGAAGAGGCGCGAACAGGCGAGGCTCGGCGCCGCGACGGAGCCGGATGGCGCCGCCGCCTGGAACGGCACGACGGTGCAGTTCTGGTCGTCGTCGAGCAGAAACCAAGCGCCGTCGCCGACGCCGAGCCAGGGCAGCACCAAGTATGAGTTCAAGCCGAGCTCCGCCTCACAGGACTTGCATAAGCTGAAGAAGCTCGACCTCTCCTACGCAGAAGTGCTGAGGAATGCTGATAACAAAAAGAGAGAGTTGTATAGACAGCGACAGAGGAAGTAAATTTGAGAGAGTCGGTTTTATTATTTGTACATTTTTATTACGTGGGGGCAAATCTCTAAGACATTCAGAAAGGAAAGATAAAGAGCACACAAACATTACGATTGGATGATAAATTATGGTGGTTTTTAGCGCAATTTACCCGTCTTATGATTTCGTATCAAATTGCAAAAGGGCAAAACATTTTCAAGACACATACTATGTATGAAGGAGAAAATAAACCCTTCACCGTGCTACTGGTCAAAACAGCAGCGTGAAACATGTAACACATTTCTCGTTTTTATTCTCATCAGATTGTTGTCTGTCATTGTGATGGGTTATGATAGATGCTGACAGCATCAAAATCCAATAAAACTCATAGTTCTTAACACTCATAAATCACTAATAAATTTTATCACTCGAATACCGACAAAGACAACTTTGCCTTCGATTTCTCTTCCCATTTTTGAAAATTACAATTTTAGGGTTATTTTCATTGGAGATTTGTCGATTGTAAAGTGCAGATCGGAAATCAAAATCAATTTATAAATTCTATCAATCAAAATATGTTAAATTAATCTCAGTGTATTAATTAAATTTAGTTGAATAGAAACTAGTTATAATAAATAGTAAATGTGTAGTGGAAACTGTATTTATATTAACTGTAAAAGAAGGACGACCACATACATCAACTGAAAGGTGAGCTCCTGAAGCTCATGGCACTGAAAATGTCCGAGAAGTCTAGTCCAGTAGCATACTAGAAGAAAAAGAAAGGTTATGTTCTTGTTGTCCTTTGTCCCATGCTCAATAATTTCAGTGGTACAACTCTCGAATACTTTGGATCAAACGAAATATGAGTTAAATTCATCTCAAATTTAAAAACGCATAGTTGAATTTCAACAGTAATCCATCAGTCAGGAAAAAATACTTTAATACATTGAGAATAAATACGTACCCAAAGTAGCCAGTGATTACTATCATCTCTCCTTCTCTCTATTCCTGTTGAGAACTTCCTCTACTTATTACAGCCGCGAGGGCGCTAGATACAGCCTGCTGTGTGTTAGTTCAGAAGATGGGATTCAATCATCTATACATAAATATAGATTCCAAACTAGTCAGATGTCTAACTAGGCAGACAGCTTTGTTTTCTTTCCTTTTCTAAGTGCGTTGTGGCAGTCTCATAATATACCTACAATATTATCTTTATAGTTCCAATACTCCCACCTTTACACTAAACAGTCGATATTCCAATTCATGCATACATTACATAGAAATGAGAACGGTCATTATTAATATACTTACATAACTTGGTATACCTATTTTGGTATAAGCAATGCCCTTGCGGCTGTAGCAGAAAAGCGAAGCTTTTATTAGAGAGTGGTGTACATATAGACGAGATGGCTCTTGCGGTGCTGCATTTGCTTCAGGCCGCATTTTGAGGGTACATGTTTCAATACTCCCAACCTTATAGTAAATAGTAAATAGTAAATAGTTATAGTAATAGTAAATAGTAAACATGCTAATTTGTGACCTAAACAATCTTGTATCTCACAGAACGTTATTTTGATGTATACTGGGGAGGGCTAATTTATGTACCACTTAGTGTAATTAATATATTAACATATTTTATGCATCAATAGAGACATATGAAATATAAGACACTATGCACTTTGTCAATTTGGAAATTGACAATGAAATTTTCATTTATAATTTCCAGTATGCTATATTTTTGAATGCCTAAAATTTGCCCCCATCTCATAATTATATCCAATGGTTATTTTTCTATGTAAATATATTCTTTATTGTATAACATTACATTTGAGGCTAAATCTGATTTTTTTAAAGAAATCACTACTTTAATACAGTTACCAAAATATTTTTGGAAATAACAGGGGGTAATCAGGATCATAAACATATATAGCGTCATGGCCGTCAAAAGTAGATTAAGCAGATGACACATTTCAAATCCCCGTAGCATTAGCTATTTATCACATCAATATGTGCAAGTATTTACCAAGTATACGAAATAACTTAATCCTACTGTAGGATTTCCTGTACATGTTCTTGTTATAACACTATGATTATTCCAGGAAGAGCTTATAACAACTGATCGTTTTTCAGTGATACAATCTGAAGTATTGATAAAAATCTATTTATTCACAGAAGTCACTTAACAGGTTAATGTTTTACAAGTGGTAGGATCACACAAGACCAGTAACGATCATATGTAACAGCTGTATCATACTATCATACCTCCTCTTTAAGCTTTCCTTCAGAAGAAAAATCAACAATTTCTAAACATAAATAAAATCATGTGTCGACAAAGGAACAATAATTTATATCATAGTACTCCTACAGTCACATTCAAATATATGTATCAAAGGATTAAATAGTCCTTATTAGTTAGTCCACGATTCTTTCTTAGTCCAAGATAGTTAGTCCACGATTCTTTCTTCAATGACATCAAAATTATTTAAATGCGTTTGTCTTATGATTAGACAGTTATGAATCTAAAAATTACCTAGCTCATACGTTTTTCTAAATTAGAATTATTGTATTTTCAAAATTTAAATCGCTACTATTCATTTTATAATTGTTGTCTCCAGAAGAGTATGTATAGAATACATTGTGACATTTATATTTTACACTTTTACATTTTTATTTAAAAACAAAAATGGTATTTTCTGATCCTATACTTATCCACTAGTGGTTATCTATCATTATAGTGTGTCTCATCAAGTGTTACTAAGTATAAACATTATAATGTTATTGATTAAATTTAAATTACAAGTTAGCTATTTCGTTTAATGCTAATGAACTGTCTGAATATTCTTTAGAATGTACTACAAATTTCATTTACTATTTTACTAATCTTAAAGCAATCGGTAGCAATGTTTCACTAAAAAAATTCCAAATAACATCACTTAGGGATTTCCATGACACTGTCAATATATGATGATCAGACGCTAAATGCTCAATCCATAGTTGTTCTTTCAATACTAGTGTTGTCTGTTTTATTAGTCCCTTATCTTAAGGAAATTCATACGCTCCCTTAAAGGGAGGCTCATAAATGTTGAAGTGAAACTATAAACACACATAGAAACTTAAGGAAGCCTCACTTAAGGCATCCTGCGCCCACATTATGGATGAACTATGAATATGGCTTGTGATTATGGAAAAGTACATCAGGGGTGTTTAATTGAAGAGCGTAAGCAAATTGGCTGAGAAACTTTATGTAAAGGCAATTTATTTCCTGGAGTTCACATGAAGTCTATTACTATTTTTACAGTTAAAACAATAAATTTCCATCAATCTGTATTAATTTTTGGAATGCCAATTAATATTTTTTCAATTAAACACCCGCTCATAAATTTCATTGTGTATAATAGAGATTAAGAATGCTATACATCAAATTTCTTTAAATATATTGGACCGAAATGTGTGAAATTTATGATAAAAAAACGAAAATTATGTTGCCTCTAATTTTGTTGTACAATTTCTATGCACAAATTCCAATATAATTGTATAGCCCCATTAATACACCTGAAAAGTAATCAAAGACCAAGAAATATATAGCTTAACAACTCATATTATATAAAAAATACTTTATAACTAAACTATGAAATAAAAATGCCACAAGTTTATTAAGCTCTTTATGAATGCACATTATTGTTATAGCGACAAAAATGTTATTTATTTCTTGGTCGGGCATAACACAGATCAGCCTTACACTGAAACCAATGTAAACAAATTGTTTCCAGTGACTGTTTTCTTTTGTATTATTTAAATTCGTGAACTGAACTATAAAACATAAATAAAGACTATATACTTAAAATTAGAAAAAGAAATGTGCCAAGAAACGATATTTGCATATGTTGTGTATTTAATCACACAGCAAGTTTCAAAATAATAGCTACATGTAATATGATAGATATTCAAAAAATATTTTGAAATAGAACTACAGAAACCGCAGGTAGATATTAGTATTTTTACTCGTTCCATATGGTGAATCGAACCACTTATGATTTCAACAATAAAGTGTGAACGATTAAACATGTATTTTATTTCAAATCAAACATACCAGATCAGCTATAATAAACGTCGATTATTTAATTGTTATTAAGTTTATTTAATTTACACAATATTTCATCTCAAAGGAAAAACTAAATAAGATACAAAAAAACCTACCACAAAACGTACACGTATTAATAAAATTCCAGCAAGAACATTTACTTCCTTTGGAAGAGGACCTTATGGATAGTTTCTATGTCTGGAACTAATTTATTAGCCGGAGGGCAAGGAGGTACAGTCAACTTCCTCTTCAAAGGCCTGGAAAATAATACCAAATGTTTAACAGGTACAAACAATTAATTTGACTTAAGATCAATGATAAGTCGTATGTGAGGCATTAAGTGAATTTTAATTTTGTACAGCATGTATCGAATCATACAATTTTGTTAAAATATTAACATAATAAAATTAGTCCTCAATTAGTACTTTGGTAACTTTACCTCACGTATTTTGTGTTTTAGTTATTACTATCAAAGGAATTCATAGCAGTTTAATAAAATCAAGTATGTGTCTGTTTATATTTAGATTAGATAATTTCACACTCGACAATATTGTTATCATTAAAAAAATAATACGTTGGATAAGGCATAGTTTAGTCATACATGCCAAACTCAAAAGATCTCATGAATACAAGATGAACCATAAGCTCTATAACTGTAAAGAGATTGAAACGAAACCCAAAAACAGAAACTTACGATTCAGATTTGATGGCAGGCGCAGTTGGATGATTCAAAGGTCTCTTATTGACCAGGAGACATTTCATAGGCTGTCCGTCCAGCTGTCTGTTATGATATGTGTCGACTGCCTTTTGTGCATCTTTTAAATTTTTGTAGATAACCTCGGCGACACCAGGGCGAACTAGTTTTGCAGTTAATAACTGGCCAATATCTTCAAAGAGCTCCTGTAAACAAAAAAAATATTTTCTTAAATAAAATTGTAGTTTCTATAAAATTTATATAAATAAAGACCCTCGCAGTGTGAAATTTGAATGGAAAAGAAACAAAGAAACAAATTGACAGCCCTCACAGAATGTATGGTCATGATCAATCTATAAATATATTGCGTGGATGTAATCCATGTGACAAATTAGTTGTAAAATTATGTTTCCAACTATATTATAAGATGAGTATTGACATATGATTAAAATGTAACAGAATATTTGTTACAACCTTCACCTTTTTCATATTTTCTCTTTAGAATAGTTTGGTAATAACCGTCACTCTTAAATATTCTGGAAAATGCACAGTTACTTATGGTATACCTATATAGGTTGTTGGGTTAAATAAAATTGTATATGCATTTATTTGATGGTTTTGGACATCCTCGGCTGTTGTGTAAATCAAATAAATAAATGTATCAAAGAATTTGTAGTAATTACTAGAATATTTCTAGTTGGCACTGTGCTAACTAAAACTGGCAATAAAAAGTGGCTTGTTAACACCTCATACTATTGCAACCTTTGTGTTACGTGTACCATACATTTTGGTAAAATCATAGATAAGAAAGGTAGGTTTAAACTGTTTTTCGGTCAAAGTTAACCAAATATTTTAATGAAAGAAATCCTTACTATATCATCACACCTAGTAATATTGCAACCTTTGTGCTGTTTGTACCATACACTATTGGTAAAATCATAGATAAGATAGGTAGGCTTGAATTGTTTTTGGATCAAATTTAACTAAATGCTTTACCAAAAGAAATCCTTACTTTAATATCATCTTGGGTAACGCTGGGCTGCAGGTTTGACACCACAATCCGGTGTCCGGCAGGGACAACAACTTTCGCCTTGGCCTGTGAGAATATTCCATGGGATTCCTGCTGAGGCAAGCTGTCTAGACGAGAACGGACATTTGTCACCCTCGAGGTACCCTGGAGTGTGACACTCGATCTGGGACTTATCAGGGGCATCTCCTCGTCATGCATAGTGTCCATATCCATGTAACTAGAAGATTCGAAGCGAAATGGCCTATAAAATTTGGAACAATCAAAAATCATCAATGTTTCAAAGTACCATTTTAGAAATGTAATAATAAGCCTTAAACAGAACAAAAGAAAGAGTGAATAAGTTGTAGTAAAGTTTTATGGTCTTATTCATAAACACATATTAGCGTTAAAATGGGTTTTAGCTTAAAATGCAATGAGAATGTATTTCATAGATATAACGAGTGTTTTATTTCATGTATTCTTAATATGGAGGTAACTATAGTTACCTTATGAAACACATTCTAAATGCGTTTTAAACTAAAACCCATTTAACCCATTCGATTCTGGTCAGAGTGAATCATCAGGGAAATTATAGGCATTCAAAGTTAAAGTTTTAAAAATGTCAAAAAGTTAAGAAATTTAAATATAACAGTGTACTGATAGGACAGATATTTTGAATGGCTATTATGACTAAAATTCTGTTCTTCTAAATTGTTTACCTACTCATATGTGTCAAAAATAAGTACAGTACATTGTGAAAGTTGGAATTTGTGCAGATAGTGTATTGATAAGAAATTATGCTTAAGCATCCACTTCTCCACAAAACTACAATCACGTTCCGCATTCTAGTTTAGAACCTGGCAAACCATTGAGAAGGGCCATGATATTTTTCTAGGTAATATTAAAGTTTTTGTACAAACCTGTATCGATGTGTAGCAAACGTCGGCCACTCATAAGCTGGCTCCCTCCTAATAATGTCACGCTCAGGCTCCCGAATGTCTAACGAATTAATCAGTCGGGATGCAGGATGAACTCTCATATCAGCCTTAGACCATTTATACAAGGAAGAATCATACATGTGAGCCGGATTTAAAGGAGGCTCGTAATAATCAATATCGTTAAGAATTGTCTTCCGAATATTGAGTGGTTTGGCTATCGGTACAGGACGTTTGGGCGATGCTGCAGCTAATGCTGATCTTCTGCTCGGGGATCTCTGATTCGCGACGAGCCCGAGGTGCTTCTGTATGGCCAGGTTCGACAGACGACTGGGTATCTCGGACTTTTGCTTACTCTTGTTGGTGAGAAGGCTTATCTTACCATTCCTGTCGGTCTTCTGTACAATGTTTGATCCTATAACTTTCACATTAGAGTTGACTGGGATGCTCCTGCCATCTCGCACGTCTCTCATTTTGTTGATCTTGAGGCGAGCATCGCGCACCACAGCCTTCCTAGTTAACACCTCTCTGGCATCTACAATGTTCTTCCTTTTCTTCTGGATTAGTTTCTGCCTCGCGTCTTGGACTTTGCCTTGTTTTTTGACGATGTTCTTCGACTTCTGTGTTTGCTTCGTGCGAAACTTTGCTGAAGCATTTCTAACAAGAAAAACCATTATTGTAACAAGTTCGCCATCATGGATGGTCGACTTACCCAGAGCGTTGTTTCGCCATTTTAGGTATTTCTTGCGCTATTTATGGACAGACTCGCTTGAAAGTCTATCGGATTCTTAGGAAATTACGAAAGATTATTAACGAATCGAAGTTTCGACTACCGTTTGGCGTAAACGAGCATAATCACAAACACGAAACACACCGACACACACTTTATATCACTCACCACAAAACACCACTGAACACACCAATATCAACAACACAGAACATGAAATTAATACATTAATTCAAGTTCAACTTGGGTTCAACTAGTCATCTTTGAACGGAGTTCATGATTAATTTTGCTGTAGATGGCTAGTTGGCCAGTAATAAAATAATAGTCATTCCCCCCAACTGTCCCAAGAACTTATAGACCAAGAAATGTATCAAGTGTAACGTGTTCTCGAATGGCGAGGAATTGAGAGAACTGAATAGGCTCATTAAGGTTATTATATTGTTCTTCGATCTAAATTTATTTACTAAACTTCACATTATGAATTAAATAGGAACAAACAAGTAACTTAAGCGCAATGAAGTTTACAAGTTAATAATCGATATTCACTGGAGCCGCTTCTCGAGTTAGGCAATTTGCGTTGACGCTGATGAAAGGGGTGTAGCAGTTTTTTTGAAGATTGCAGAATTCTGAAATGTTGTAGATCTGGTATGGGCTGACGAGTTCTTACACCATAAAATGCATTCTTCGACGCATCTAGTGTAAATCACTCTAACATAAATACAGAAAATGTTCAGTAAATATGTTAGAATATGATAAATTTAAATAGGCATATTGGGTTGCATACCATTGAGGTTTGTACGAAAATGGAATAGTATAGTGTTGAACTACGACAACCCTATGGTGTTGTTGGTTATGGCTTCTGTCGAGAACCTCATGGTGTTAGTTAAGATCAAACTGTATCAAGAATCATCATAATAATTATCAGAGTAAACATATTTTTTGAAGATATGTGTTAACTTATAAAGATCCAGAACCTCTTAAAATGAATGTTGAGCCTATTTTATCACCACATTCAATACTGTTATTGGAGTGCCAATGCTGTTTCCGTTGCTAAAATAATACCAGGCTGAACCGTTTTCCAAACACTGCTCACAGTAAGATTTTTTCAACCTGATTTCAAGAATACCATGGCCCCAATACCTTTTTCTTCATCAGAAAAAGATAGAGCTACGGTTTTATGCCATCTGGTCATGAAAATAAACCATTTGTGCATCAATTAAATACTGGGTAGTATTGAATACTTGCTGCTTACATCAATATGTAGCAATGCAGTGCTTAAGCGTAGATTCATCTTATCAAAATATGAAGGAAAAACATTATATATATATTTCAATTGTGGACAATTCAATTCAATTGTTCACATGTAAAATTTGTACGTTATATTATGGACACTTCCTTAGAATGTAAGGTATTTTGTTTCATTTTGGAATTTCATAAAAGAAATGTGTGACCAGCTAGATTTCTGAAAACATGGACCGGATCAGGCATAACCATAGTTTTTTCCTTGAATGCAAGGTGTTCTGTGTCCTTTACAGCTTCAATTTTTCTAGCCCATATGCTGAGTAATCTTTACAAGCTACGGTTTCGTCGAGCCATATCTTAAATATTAGTGCTGATAGTAACACCAATGTTTTTAGGTGCAGTAACTATGGCAAACAGCTTACTGTGTAATTCCATTACAGAAAAGAAATCCTCAGTGAATTTATACGTGGCAATTTGCCTCCACCGAGTGGATACTCTTCTTAGTATAGAAAATAACGCACGAGGGCCAGTTGTTCAGATGTTTTTGAACTATTTAAAGATTTTATGGATGCTCAACCAGCAATCATACTTAATAAACTTTCTTCTAGTTTAGGATTTTCCATGAAAGAAATTTATATAGGCATAAATATTAAAATAAATGATATGTGCAGTAAATGTTAGTGTTAGAACGCTCACGTGTCTCCAAAATGATGTGTCAAATTAATCATAAACCATCCCTAAGCTTTTCTCCTTTTTGCTCAATTATCTTAATAATAATTTATTGGAAAAATGCGAACCAATAAAATTACGATTTTAGGTTGAAACTGCAAAAAAAGATTTTAAAATAAAAATTAGTAACAAATTCAAAAAAATTTTTAATTCCAAAATAACATTACATTCATATTTGCAACTTACAGGATCTACTTAATGCTATTGGCGATAGTAGCAAAAACTTGGACTAATATCAATAACAAGAAGAGAAAACTCATGATAGTTTCTCGCAAGCCGGAAGAACATCAAAATGCAAGCCTAACATACAGATGTCTAATAGAATAAGTACGTAAATTTAAATATTTAGGCACGTGGTTCTGTGAAAACTGGACGTCTGAAAGGGAAATCAAATGCCAAATCGAAATGGCCCGAGGCACATTTATGAAATTTAGGAAAGTTCTTAGCAACACCGATATTGACCTCAACTTAAGAATTGGATTTGTAAAATCTTACGTGTGGTCTGTGTTACTATACGGTATGGAGGGCTGGACGCTAAAAGTAAACGCCATGAATAGACTTGACGACTCTGAAATGTGGACCTATAGGCGAATACTAAAAGTCCCGTGGACGGCCAGAAAAACAAACCAGGAGATACTAAGAATGGTTAAAAGAGAAAGCGAATTGTTTGAATACCGTCAAGTGCAGAAAAACAACATATCCAGACCACGTAATACGGAATGAAAGATAACAATTCCTGTAATTAGTAACCGAAGTACAGATTGAGAGCCTCTATTAAGCCAGGTCATCCATTTCATAAGTCCACAATCTTTATAGCAATATATTTTATTGCTAATCTATCGCTAATTTATTACGCCAAAAATGATTTTATTGCTCCAGCCCTTTCCGAGATAAAGGGGATAATCTGGTTTAATACTTGAGGCAGGTCACCCACACCTATATCTCTGGAGATGCAAACATTTACCAAACGTCATATTTTATTGCTAATTTATTGCTGACGATATAGGCAAATTGAAGTGTCCCCTTCAAACCCTTCAACCCCTAGTAGATTTCTCACCCCATGAAATATCTCGGAAGACATTTTCTTTGCAAACCGAAGCATGGATCCATTTAATACCGTGAACAATGTTTGCCGGTTCGTCAAATATGAATTTTCAAGTACAAATTAAGATACAGAACCTTAAGATAAGTTAAATTTTCAGTTGGATAATTATGCAAAGTCAAACAGGTATAACGTTTATAGAGGAAAAATCGAATGGCTTAGACGAATGCACATTTTTCTGTGGAATTAAAATTTTCTTATATGACGAACGGATATTTTCTGAAATAAGCCTGGAATATGTTCCTTTATATTTCCTAATCGAGAGGAAGAAGAGAGTGGCAAACATGTTACTGAAGCTTTTTTACAAAGGCTGTTTTTAACATTAATATCAATTTTATTTTAACACAGAAGTCGGCAACTAAAGACAAGAAATCTATTTCATTCTTTTTAGATTTCTTATTCCTAATGAACCGGCAAGTATTGTTCACAGAATTGAATAGATTTAAACAGAAAATTAGTTAGAGTAGCAAAAATATTCGTAGGTACACAAATTATTGATCACTGTAATCGAGACTTCATTAATGGAAGAGTTTGGGAGCTTTAAATTTGCCAATAATGATTGGATTTCACATTATCCATAGAAAAGAGAAATATTAAAAGAAATATACTTCCATTGACGTAATTTTTATTTTATAACTTTTTAGATCAATTTAAATATGATACTTCTAATATGATAAATATGAATACTTCGTAACAAAACGCTTCCTAATAATCAATTAATCGAATGAACCTCTTACAGTTGTCATCACTAATATAACCTTTCAAAGAGAAAGAGAGAAGTTTATACGATTAACTCTGAACTCTGAATATAAAAAAATTACTGTATAATAAGTTTTCAAAAAAAAACGACTTTTCCGAAAACTGATTTTGGAATAAAAGAAATTTGTTTGCTAAAATTGATTGAATTCGATTGTTTTACATTAAATTGTAAAGATTAATATTTCAGTGAAAATCGAAAGGATACGCGACATTGTCATAAGAGCACTTGTAAAAAAGTACGTCATTTTTGCATACTAGATTTTTTTATGACATTGGTTAATAACTCTATTCACGACGTTGAAAACATACTCGACCGAGCTACGGTCATAATATACAAAAAAAAATTCTACTGTAGAAATGTGTTTGAGAAAAATAACGTTTCTAAATTTTTTCTAATCGATTCAAATGTACTTAAAAATGAAGAAAATAATATAAAAAAAATCATCAAAAGTATTTCAGAGTAATAAAAGAGTGTAAATTAAAATATATCATGCTAAGGTTCGGCTTTAGTAACTTCAGGAATACATAAAAAAAAAACACCTCAAAACGCTCTAAAAAATTTAAATAAAATATGACGTTTGGTAAATGTTTGAATCTTCATTTGTTCCGGAGATACAAGTGTAGGTGACTTGAGTTAAGTATTAAGCCAGATTATCCCCTTTATCTCGGAAAGGGGTGGAGCAGTAAAATATTTTTTGGCGTAATAAAATAGCAGTAAAATATAGTGCTATAAAGAATGCGGACCTATGAAATGGATGACCTGGCGTAATAAACGTAGATTGAGGAGAAGAGAGAAGTCGGCAGGAAGATGTCATGACTCCGGGAGGCTTACAGTCGGAGACCAATTTAGCACCATCAGTAAAGATGAGTGGGTACATGGGATAGCGAACATCCATTAATGGATAAGCAGTAATAGAACAAGAAGCTGTCTACAGTCTAGACTCCCATTTTCCCTTTAGAACGTCAAACATTTATGAAATCTCCTCGAACAGTTATTTTTTATTAAAGTTTATATTACTGTCCAAAAGTTAATAGGGGATGCTTCAATTTTACATGGGTAATGTGCGAATGACATATTAAACTTTAATACCTTCATGCAAGGATAGAATATAGCAAGTTCTTACAAAACGTACGACAATATGCATTTACTAAAATTACACTGGTAGATATAGGTTTAACACCTTCAAGAAATGTGTGGTTGGAAATGTAACCGAGAAACAATTAAAATAATTCGTGCAACATGCAACATTCCAATATGCATTATAATTCCTGGTTGATCGATAATAGCATTGTAACGAATTCATTTCAGGGAGCGTCATATAACGCCACGGATAAGATTGCGTCCTCGAAATATTCAGTAGTCCCTGCATTGCCAGTTCTAGACAGTGGAAGAGCCTCCACTAATAATAATTAAATAATCCGAAAAGTGATGTGATGTCGATTATTTATAAAAGTGGGGTGGATTTGATTCCAGAAAAAGAAAGAATTTTGAAAACGTTCCCTGACGTTTATAAAGAAATTAATCGCAATACTCAAAATTAACCCCGTATTAAATATTTTTATGTCATTTCAACGTCACCGTCCAGTCATAGTCAATCTCGAAATTAACAAGTGTATTTTTATTTCAAGCATGTACTCCAACATTCTTAAAAAAATAGACCCTATAGATTTTCTCTATGCAGGCAAACCTCGCGATATGTAATCTCTGATTTATTTATTTCCTTATCTTTTTAGGAATTTCACGGAAACTCGATACAAAAGCACAAAAAATTGAAGAACCGCAATGTCCCGTTGTCAAAACGAAAATTCCAGGCCCGGCATCCAGAAAACTGTTGGAGCAACTGAAATCATTTCAAGTAAACCTCACTAAAGCATTTATATTAAACCCAAATAAATATTTACTGATTTATAGGATGTCAGCAACATTGATTTGTTCGTCGATTACAAAAAATCCCTCGGGAATTATTTACATGATGCAGACGGGAATATACTTCTGGATCTCAACATGCAATTCGGGAGCTTAGCTCTTGGGTACAATCATCCAGAACTATTGGCACTGTGTGGTAATCCTGCCATGCTGGTAAGTGAAATCAAAATTAACAGAAAATATGCTCTATTAGGATTCACGAACTTCTGGAATTATAAATGGCATGCCACCAGATTTTTGAGATATATAGGTACTTCACCGATTTAGTGTCAGTGGTGGTAGTCAGATTATTTTATGTTTTTGATCCTTGTATTGTTTGTTTAGTAAAAATATCAGCTTTTATAATTTGACTAGAATATAAGTTTCTTGGCCAATGCCATGTGAATTTTACTGGATAACTAGCTTTGTTTAATTAAACTTTTAAAGGAAAAAAATTATAAAATTGGTTTCAATTTCAAATTGATGAATAAGGTGCTTAGCTAAACGTGGAGTTTCTGAAAAATTACGATAATTAATAAAACAAAACTTCGTGAATTTTTGAAAGAGTGACTAGAGCACACCGATGTTTTCTGCAAACTACGAGTACCTATACAAGCATTCACGAAGCTACGGAGAAACGCAATGGTGAAACTTATACATATTCTGCATTCTATATATTGTTCTGAGAACCCAATGAAATAATAACTATTAAACTTAAACTTCCATTAAAAATGCGAATTGGGACACCCCATGACTTCTTGTTGATAATAAATCCTGCCGTGCTGGTCACATAGCCTACCGCCGTTTTGTTCATGCCGCTAGCTGTACCTCCTCCATGAAGCGATATAGTGGGGGATTTGCTACTCGTGTTTATGTTTAAATTGTTCCTTTGCATTAAGTACTACAATTATTCTACAATATAATTAAAATAAAACATAATAACGTATATAAAAACAAAACAAGAAATAATCAGATGTCCACCACTGTAATTAAGTAAGCAAAGTCAGTATATATTCCGAAATCTTGAGGGCGGCGCTATCTCACATGGTGTCATGCTATTTTATACTCCGTAGTCTGGTGAATCCTACTAAAAGAGGATTGTATGCAAGTAATATTTGTGGAGAGAAATTTAAAAAGAAGAACGTCTCATAGTGTGCTCAAATTTATTAGATTTATGGAAAACCTGCTGAATTTGGTTCAAATGATAGATGTGGAAATTAGATTTAGATTCACAGATTGAAAAATTCATTAAATTGCATTGGATATTTAGAAAAATTAATGGATATAATTATTAGTCACCTTCATGGATTAGTTGCTTAGTTGAAATCATGTCTCAGTAATTACCTCAATTTTATGTGATTGCTGGGAAGAATACTGAAAAAATGAAAGAAACACATTTGTTGATTAGCTGTTCAGTTAAAATTTTAGTTTTTACAAAGTTGATTGGAATTCATCAGAATTTTTTTTAAACTATTAAATTCTGTACAAAACGTTAAACATTATTGTTGATTTCTGAATAATTGAAGTTACTAAATTTTGTCTGGAATACCGATTCTAAGATCAGTTGCCTATTTAAAATGTCAATTTCTGGAAATTGACTAGAATAGTAGTTTTAGGGACGAAATCCATATCAGATGTTCTAGATAATGAATTCCATTTGATTTGTTTGCAGGAAAATTACTGGAACAGGTTTAAACTTAAAATTTATTTATGTGTTGAGTGTTAAAAGTGCTGTTTTAGAGTAAATTAACTGGAAGAATAGTTAAAACGAAAGAGCTTCGTGGTTGTCGGTGCACATTACTTTCGGGAACAAAAAAATACTTATAACGTTACCAAAATATTTAAACTAATCCGGCGTTCACCACTAGAACATCCCCCAAAGTATAATTTAAAAAACTTTTGGTGGATAGAATTTCCGCCATTTAATTACTGGATAGTTTCGTGAATCCTTGTATAAAGAGAAATACTTTATTTCTTTAAAACAACTTTAGTCAAAATTATGTAATATCACTGCTTGGGTGAATAATAATTTAAGGATATTAGAAATATTTATATTGCAATTTAACTTTGTTTCAACTATATTTCAGGCTCATGCGTTTAATAGACCATCGAGTGGAACATTCCCCCCAAATTGTTTTTTGACGACAATGCAGGAGGTGATAAAAACGGTAAATTTCGACAAGTCGATGTTTAAAACAACATCGTTTCTGTTAAAATTCTTTAAACTGCTCCTTAATTTGAGTGACATTTTTCTTAATGAACGACGAAATTGGGCAAATGAGTTATATGGCTAGAAAATATTTTAAATATTTAGTTTGAAAACACCAGTTATACTTTGCGGAGATAATCTGTTAGAAAATGAAAACCTTTTGGAAATATGGTTTTCCATGAGAGGTTATAAGCTTGCCAATTGAAAACTCAGTCAAAATATACTATTGGTCAAGGGAAAATTGTAGAAAACCATGGCGTTTGTATATATTTTCCATGCTACTCTACTTTTTCGTAATTCGTCAATCTATCAATCTCCAACGCTCACTACAATAATGGAATGGCCGTGGTACACGTTTTTGCTAATGTAGGCTTCTATGGGTCTTATGATGATCTTATACAGGGTGTCCCTGAAAGGTCTGTACAAAACTCTAGCATAAATTCTTTTATGTCAAATAGAACAATTCGCTCCATCTTACCTTAGTACAAAAGTTGATAGTTAACGAGGTACATGGCGTCAAAATTTTTATTTTATTTTCAATTTTCTTGCATATTTAATGAGAAAAACATCTCAAATTCACAAAAATTGGAATGTGGGGTTTTTTTAGGGTGACAAATTTAAATATGGCATCAGATTTCATTTATGCGTAGAGGACGCCACATACTGCTCAAAGATCTCATTTAAACCGTCCTGCGTTTTTGCCATTCACTGTACATTATTTTAGAATGGTGGTAATTGTTTATATAAGTATTGTGCTCAACAAAGCTGTACTTTCTATCTAATGTGATGTACAAATTTGTCGTCACGTAGGTATAGCGGTTATCATATGAAGCAATTGTAAGTGGTCCTAATTTAGTCGTAGTGGTCCTAGTTTGCCCTTGTTGTCGTTAAGTATTTACAAGTGCTCCACATGATAACTGCGCTACCTACGTGGCGACAAATTTGTGCACCATATTAGATAAACCTGTTTTTCTGGTTGCAAACCTGGTTCTGGTGCAAACGGTTGCACCTAGCGATATAAACAAAGTATAGCCTTTTTGAGAGCAATAGCTACATAAACAATTACTACTACACTAAAATAATGCGGAGTGAGGGGCAAAAAAAAACAGGAAGGATTAAATAATAACTTTGCGCAGTATGCGCCGCCCTCTACATCATACATAAAATCTGATGCCTTATTTAAATTTGTCAGTCTAGAAAATCCCTATATTTTGTTAATTTTTTATGTTTCTTTCAACAAATATGCAAGAAAATTGAAAATAAAATAAAAAATTTTACGCCCTATTTTTCCTTGTCTGTCAACTTTTGTACTAAGATAATATGGAATGAGTTGATCTATTTTTACATGAAGAATTTATCGTAGAGTTTTGTACAGATCTTTCGGGGACACCTTATACGGGCTAGTTTTTACTGACTTCGTTAGTTGTTTGAACTTGAATAGTGCCTGCAGCGCGTAGTAGCATTAATGTATCTCTCTCTGTATTCTCTTCATATATCAACATGCATGTATTTTGTTTTGGATTCGTTGAAGCGTAGGCCCATCCTTCATTTTGAAAATGTACAAAGTTTTCCTTAACGTTGACTGTGCTACCTTCTATCACATAAATGTCATCTATCTACATATGCCAGTAATAGGATTTAGGCTTCATTGTCCAAATATGGACCACCCAAATATGGGTGTGTGCTGATAACGTTCTAGTGGCTCTTCCTGGCAATATCGAAGAGCAAGGGCGATAAGATATCTTGTTTAAGACTTCACTGTATTCTCCAACCACTCTGACGCAAGCTTGGAAGCCCTCCACACACGCCTTTGTTCGCGTACCAATTTGTTGGAATACCAAGTTCTAGCATCGTCTCCCATAAGCGTACATTTAAGCACTTCAAAAGATTTGCCACTTCTGAAGCCACACTGATACTCTTCTACTATTTCTTCGGCATATGGGGACACTTTAGAGAACGTTATCGACTTTTTTGCAGAGCATTGATGGCCTCTCCTAGCGTCGGGGCTGGGTTACGTTTTCGGTTATATGCATCGGTTGTATTTCCTTTTGCCCTCTTTTAATTAGAAAATATCTCATTTTCTGGTGCATCGTCCATTAAGAAAAATGTTTACACCCTTATTTTTTCACCATTTCATTGTAAGTAGATATCCCCGCGTTTGCCGAACATCGCGCTGTTCAGTTGCGAGTCCTGCGTTACTGAGAACGCCATAAAATCTATGATGAAAGTATACCAAAAAGTTCAAAGGAAGGACAAGAAATTCAACGAGGACGATTTTGATAGCGTCCTGGGGAATAAACCTCCCGGTTGTCCTGATCTGTCGATCCTCACCTTCGACGGAGGAGACCACGGATGTACCATGGGAGCTCTTTCAGCTTCCAGCGCTAATCTACACGCCAAAGCTGACGTTACTGCTTTCAATTGGCCCATTGCGAAATTCCCTGAGTACCGATACCCACTGGAAGAGAACGCGTGTTACAACCAAAATCAAGACGAGGAGAGCCTAGCGATGGTAGAAGACTTGATCGAAAGATGGGATAAAATAGGTGAACGACAGAAATTTAAATCCTCTTATTGATATTCGTTCTTTTAGACATGCCTGTTGTAGGTGTCATAGCGGAACCGATACAGAACGAGGGGACCAGGGTAGCTTCAGCTGATTTCTTCCAAAAGCTCAACGATATAACTTACAAGCGAGGTATATTTTTCATGTTGGACGAGACCAAGACTGGTTGTGGGGCCACGGGGAAATTCTGGTGTCACGAACATTTCTGCTTAAGCTGTCCTCCGGATCTGGTTAGTTTTGGGAGGAAGGCACAGATTTCGGGATATTTTCACTCCTTAATTGCCAGGTGGGTTAAAATCACAGTTTCTATCCCTTTATCGACCGTGGTGTCGTTCAATAGTTGAAATCAATTTAAATACATTACACATTAACAATATGAGAACTAAATATGGAAGGTAATGGATTTAATTTCAAGCAGGTGTTGAATTGAATCGAATTATAGGAACCTCAGGTAGACCGAGGAAGCTCAGTCTTGGTTACGATTTCTAATAGTATTAGTGAAATACCACTATTGGGCAATTTGTAATTTATATACTTCTTTATCTACAAAAAAAAAAACAAAAGTTGGACTATCTAAATTAATGAATACTACGAAAAATTAGTACTGGTGCACAACAGCATCTTTACAGCAGCTTTAAAAAATATAATACAATATAGCTGGTGAAGATTACTCTTCGTCAATAGAGTGGACTGTATTATGACACGACTATTACTGCATGCTGTATTACAACCCAAAAAAAACTACATCTGAACAGAAAGGTTGTCTACGTAAGTAAAACATAGGAAGATACCATTGCTTCATCTTTTCACTTTTTTATTGGACATAAAAATACATCAAACTAGAATATGCAACAGGGAACGTCAGCTAGAGCTGACCCCAAGATAAGGTTAAAGCTTCATACCCCACAACCAACAATACCTATAAATGTCTCCGATAGCAATAATTAAACATATGCTTATAGCTACTAGGATACCGTGAAATAAATTTCAGTTTTATTTTTAACTTCCTTTAAAAGGAAAATTCGTGGGAAATTATGTTACTCGAGGCTACTCTGAGCATCCTTTGCTTAAAGCCTCTAGCCTTTTAGACAATCTTAAAAAAATTTCGTCGAAAGGGTTTCCTGGGTTTCCTGAACTTTCGTTGCCTAAGCGATAAGCGTGCCAAGTGTGAAGTTTCTTGCTATTGGAGTCTTGTAAAATAAGTTGCACCCTTATTTATTACACCCACTGAATGGTAAATTCGGAATTTTACCTTTCAGAATCATCCTGTAGCCCAAGACGTAACGGTGCTTAGTTTAATATATTTACTATTCACGCACTCTGAAATAAATTTTATTCTGATTTTTCATTCAATCAGAAAGGGAAATTCAGAGTTATTCTATTTTTTTGAACTATTTCAGAATCAAAGTTTAATGCGTGTCCAGTTTAAAGCTTCTAACAAGTCGGTCAGTGTATAATAAATTTGACCCCTATTTTTCAACCCCACGGGGAAAGAAAATGAGGAGTTTTAAATATTTTTGAACGCCTCGTGGTCCAACATATTGGCCCTTATAAGGGGTTATATACACTTTGAAGTTTCTAATCACCTAAGAAATATCTTTTAAATAATACCGAGCAGAATAAATTTCACCCCTAGTTTTCACTTCCTCGGAAGGAGAAATTCGGGATATTCCGGATTTTTTTGTTTCGTTCTGATTATCCGTATCGGCCATCTCTCACTTCGACGTACGATTAGACGGTAAATATATTTTCCCGAGGATAACGACAGTAACAACTCTTTAGGTTTTGTAACGCATTATTTCAATAACCTCACTTTTAAAATTGTTTATTAAATATATATAATAAAATCATTATTTGTTCATTACAATCATGTGCTCATCAACACTACTTAAGGTTTCTTGAATACGTCCTCAACGTTTAACCTTAGAGGCTATAGCTGCTATAGGCAATCCCTTTACTTATCACCATGATTATCACTTTGCAGTCCGAAAGAAAGGGGTTCGATCTTCGATACTTGGATGGGCGATCCATCGAAAATGTTGATATTCGTAACGATAATCAAATTGATAGAGAAGGTAAACCTCCTGGAGAAAATAAGGATCACAGGGGAGAGATTGAAGAAAGGTTTGGAGGGCTTAGAGGAATCCCATCGCGGTTTGATTCACTCCATCAGGGGGATGGGGAGTTTTATGGCGTTCGACGCTCAGTGCACGAAATTGAGGGATGACATGTTGAAAAACTTAAAAAGTAAAGGTATACAGGAAGTAATGAAAACGACTAAAGGAAATAAAACAGAACCAAGCCATTTTTTGCCCATCAAGATCATTGATGAATACTTCTGAATTTTCATATTACCGACTATGAACGTCCCATAAGATGAGTTGAGTATTGAGGACAAAGTGAATATTCCAATTATTTGATAGATTGTTTAACACGTTTAGTCTGTTTTATTTCTATATATACGGATTAGATTAATCAAATGAAACAGGTGTTGAATAGCTCACAATATCCAAATGATAAATTGTCAATTAGTTTAGGACCTATTATGAACTTCTTTAGCCCTTTTTACTTTATGGATGGTTTCATTTACTCCAATTATTTCTGAACCAACTAAATATGTAACGATTAGTGTTCTTCGCTAACAATAATCAGTGTGTGAAACCCGCCAGAAGTGAAATAAAGTCAGCTTTAATAAGGAATTTCAGCTTCGCAGTAGATATGAAGTTTTGATTATTCTCGTGATTTAACTAAGTTGAAAAGTGCCGTTTAAAGCTGTTTAAACCTTACCCGGAGTTGTTTTTTAATTCGGATTTCAAACACATTTGTTACTATCTTCTAAAAGTAAATACATTTTAGGAATCTTGTGCGGTACCTCAGGAGGTAAAGGAATCTCCCTGCGGCCTTCCCTTATTTTCGAGGAAAAACACTGCAGCATATTCCTGGATAAACTAGAAGAAGTGATCCGTGAAGTAGATGTAGTCAAAAATTCGAAAGCGAAGGGCGCCAAGGAGGGAACAGAGCAAAAACAACAAGCCAAAGTGTGTATGGAAAGATATGAAGAAGGGGAGTGCGTGGAAGACCCAAAAAAACATCAGGATATTTCGGCCGAAGATATTGTAAACATGTGTATCAAGAAATGCCCTCAGGTTGTAGAAGAACTAAACAAACGGGTTTCCGATACAGATGATTCTAATCAAAAAAGACTAAAAGAAGATCCTTGCACTGCGTACTCAGGAAAAGCAGATAAGTGGAGGAATGGCAGCGCACATTCAAGTAAGATTGCGAAACATCCATATCAGAGAAACGGACCATGCGCCCCTGAGAAAAAAAATAAACACAAGAAAAAGAACCAATGCAATACCCCTTCAGAGTCAAAAGTGGACAAGAAGGACTCTTGCAACACGCAGAAAAAGGAAGATGACTGTAAGAAAATTACAGAACGAAAGAAGGAAAATTCGTGCAACAAGGAGAAAAAGGAAGATCACTGCAAGAAAGTTACAGAACGAAAGAAGGAAAACTCGTGCAACAAGGAGAAAAAGGAAGATCACTGCAAGAAAGTTACAGAACGAAAGAAGGAAAATTCGTGCAACAAGGAGAAACAGAAAGACCAATGCAACGCTACCACTGAACATAAAACTGATGAGAACTGTAACAAGCCTTCAAAATCACAAGAGAAACGAAAAGACCAGTGTAGCCAAACTTCGGAACATAAAAAAGGGGATTCACCCAATAAGAAGAAAACAGACGACCACTGTAGGAAAATTACACAAAGAAACAAGGAAAATTCGGGCAACAAGTGCAATTCCACCACTAAACCTAAAACTGACGATTCCTGCAACAAACACTCAAAACATGAAGGAAAAAAGGAAGATACATCTAAGGGTGACTGTAACAGGGTCAAACAGCGGAGTGAACCACCAACTTGTAATCCTTGTTCACGCCCAGGAAAAGATGATAAATCTAAAGATGACTGTGGAGGAAAAATTAAAGAAAAATCTAAATCTAATGATGGAAGATCCAAATCTAATTGTACAAGACCACCTAAATCAGCTTGCGAGGCAATCAAGGCCTATCAAGAAAACCTAAAAAAAGGAACAGAAAAATCTAATCTATCCCAAAAAGGATGCAACACCAAAAATTCGGGAGTATCTGAGTCACATGTACCACAAGCAATAATAGAAATTGCAAAACTAAAATGTAAGGAAAACTCAGAAGGCGACAACTTTATTCTTAATAAAATAAAAGACTGTTTGGGAAAAGGTGGACTAAAAAGTGAAGCGAAAAGCTCATCCCCCTGTGAAAGAGTGAATAGTGAAGACAAGTGCGCCAAGAAAATTAAAATTAGAAATGGGAAAAGAAAAAAATCGAAATGTCCGAAAGGGTGGGGGCTGAATATGAAAATGTTCTCATTGAAGAAAAGCAAACCTTTAGCAAAATGAGGAACATCGTTCGTTGCTGTATCAATCGGTATTGTATTTTGATATTTAATAAACATTCTATAAGCAATTTAATCTTTAAAGTGTTTTCTTGTAGCTACATCATTTATCACATGGTTACATGCTAATGCTCAATATGTCACAAAGATAAACATGTCCGAAACGATACGATAAGTCGCAACTGCTTCGTTTACCCACGTTCTTGTTAAATTACAATGATACGATCGATATTACTACAAACCGATACATGCACAAATCATAACTGAGGACACTAAAGATTATTTGGCGTTTGATATAAAATTATTTGATAATGGTTTTGTTTCAATAGAGAGAAGATGTCACACTTTCATAGGTGATGGTTGGTATTATTAAAATAGCTTCCATTCCCTTCTCGAAGGAGCTCTCTTCCAAAATCTTTCCATAATCTTAATGACTCCCATAAGTATTGTGCATTGCTATTCGATGAATTCCAAGGTGCTAAAAATGTCGAACCCGATAGATGGCTACGGGCTCTATGGTCTGAATCATTTATAACTATATCCACAAATACCTGATCTCAAAGTAGATAATGTGGAGCTATGAACCACGAATGGTCAAGTTAGGTTAGGTTAGGTTATGTTAGGTTATGTTAGGTTAGGTTAGGTTAGGTTAGGTTAGGTTAGGTTAGGTTAGGTTAGGTTAGGTTAGGTTAGGTTAGGTTAGCTCTTCACGACAGAAGACCCCGATAGATGCCTACAGGTTCTATGGTCTGAATCATTTATAATTATATCCACAAATATCTGATATCAAAATAGATAACATGGTGACATGAACAACGAATGGTTAATTACAACCTCTCTACGTAAAAGGGAAGCAGAGTAATGTAACCCCCAGGCAATCGCTAAATCAGAGACTTATAGACTGAGCATAGCACGCTAGCAATTGTGAATGGCGATAAGATATTTGACGTCGATCGTTCTCTCTCTCTCTCATTAGTTTTAGCGTGTTTCGTTTTCATATAATATTGACGAGTGTTAAGAAAGAACTTTGACCACGATGAGTAAGACAAAGATAGAACGAACAACGCAAAAACTTGGTGTAGTCACTCGGCCGAATGAAATGCTCATTCCACATCTTCCTTTGGTTGAGTATACTGAGATTGAATTTAGGAAAACTGTAAATGAGGTGCATAACTTGAATCCTACAGGTATGGTCGATATTCTCTTTATTTAACATTAGGGTTAGAACCTTAACATCAAATTTAGTACCACAACCAATATCATTAATACATAGGAGACCATAGGTTATCTATTTAAACCTGCTGGATGCCAAAAGATGGGGAGATAGAAAAATAACTTTCAATTAGTTAGAAATGAAGGTAAAATATTTTTTGAGAACGCTTTAAGTTATACAGGTTTTATTTTTAACGGGTAATATTCTAGAACCCGGATTTTTTTATTTCACGAATTGAAGAGTAAAGCTGCTAGAGTAAAGAATTCCGCTCGTTCTCTTTTCTTTACCATCTGATCTTTCTTCTACCGGTTGCTTTGATTGTCCGTACTTACTACTTCTCTACTCATCGGCTTGGTTATTAGTATTGTTGTATTGTTAGCACGTTTTTCTTCTCTGTGCGTCAGCTTACTTATTAGCTCGCTCTTGTGTACGTCTAAAGTCATTATATATCCCGAAGTTCCACAATCCACCGATCCATCGATTCATATTGTGGCGATGATGCGTGAAAACTCATGAGTGAAAGGTAACTAAATACGTCTACCTGCCAATTTAAATATTCTCTTTCGTCGTTAGTGCCATTTGAAAGAAGAGAAAATGGAAGGAATTTATTAAGAAGTATTTCCGTTGTGGAGTTGTTGCAGCCTAAACTGTAAACCCTTACTAGTGCTGCCAATGTGGATTTGGTACACACAAGAAGAAAATCCATAAGTTCAAATCTTTCTGGACCCAAAATACCCCATACACTTGGTAACTTGTTGCTAACTTTGGAATTTCTCACTATATCCCATATGACAAACGTAACGAAAATGGCAGACGATTGCACTACTTTACTTATCAGATCAGGGCGGAATTGTGAGTATACTGTGATTTGTGGTTGTAAGAGCCGGCATTCCAATTATTGCAGAAATCCCTTCAAGAAATATCATAATACAACATCTGAATTATCTCGCATGTTGAAAGGGTGTGCAAATTGTTTACGGGGTGATAATGTGAAAAATACGAAAAAGCACGTTTTCAGTCATTTTCTTTTGATTATAACTTTTTTATTTATTAATTTAGAGATAAACTAAGAAAACAATAACGTAAATCGATTTGAACATAACCGTTCTGACATATATTAAAGCGCTCAACCTCCCACATGCTTTTTTCGGGATTGAAAAAGTTAATTTAGGCGACCACATCAATTGTGTAAAGTTAAACACGACTTTTTTATTTATCAACAAATAGAATATCTCGACAATTCGAATTTTCACTGAACTGAAATTTAATAAAACATATTCTGAGGGCAATGGAAAAAACGCTTCTATTGAAAAAAATTAAATTTTCGTTAATTGGTTTCCGAGATACCAGCTGTCAGAGATGACAGGTGTTAACAACGAAAGTGTAAACAATATTGTGACAAATCGATTATATTCGTCTTTTTGACTTATTGACGGACCTACTGCTTCACATTTTTTCGTTATTGCAAAGGTAATTTAAAAGTGGAAAAATAATCGCCAAAACGCATGGAAATTGACGTGGAAAAAGCTAAAAGTAGCAAACTACAATCCTAAGTCCGAAACGAGTTGGTGAAGAAAAATATTATCTCGTCTATTAATGGAAAAATTTCGATAATTTTTGTTAATCCAGTATCTCGGCATAGGAACTTCAAATATCAAAATGTCGAGTGCTTATTATTCCAATTTATTGTTATAAAGAAAACAAATTATTTTGGCATAATATATATGTAATGCATACTGTACTACATGTGACATTATTTGAAGAAAATTAACTTATGGGCTAATATTCTGCAACCCTTAAATTACATATTTAATTTTTTGTAACCGCCAAAATTGTTTAAACAATTGTTGATTAAAAAGTAAATACACTTTTTAAAAATAAATATTCTTCATTGCAACCATTGATCGCTTGAATAATTGAAGTATAAAAGTTCTGCGCTTCTATAAAAATGTCTGGAAAGGCCGAAAATAAAAAATAGATCTTGGAAGTAAAATATGTGGCAAATATGACTAAAAGTCTCTGAAAAATTCGTGTGAGTTATAATTCTCATTATTTAGTATACGTATTACCATTGTTGTCTAATTAGAAATAAATTTCATTACTTAAATGATGTTTTATAAACTAATATTAATAAAAATTCTCGAAAAGGGTCAAAAATCGATTAAAAAGGTTATTTCTCTTTTTTAGAGGTGTCCCACCACTAGGAAATCTGTAAAAATTAAATAGTACTTTTCTACAAAATACAAAAAAAAAACATGAAGATGAGCTCTGTTTGTGAACAATATCTGGACCTAATGAAAATAACGTTCAGCAAAAAAATTTTTTAGACAATTAGTTGTGCTTCAATAATTATAAAAATAATTCTCATGTTTTGGGAGCCAGTCAGCAGTGTTCATGACTTTGTTCAGGTTTTTTAATCGATCATATTCCAAGAAAACTAATAAAGTACGAAAAACTAGATTTTATTTTTTCAGTGGTGGGAGGAAGGGGGTAGTGTCCAAATAACATGACGTAGACATTTCTATTAATGCTTAAAATGTTGTAATCACAAAAAAAGGGTTTTCGCCTATCTTAACGGGGGCAATATTTGTATAGCGAAATAGAAAGCAGAGAATGGACAAGAAATTGTAATGATAGCTATTTATGTCTCACAGCATAAAACTAAAGAAAATCGTCGAATTCATCTACGAAAATTTGCTAATCTACACCAAAGCAGGGTATGCTCTCCGCAAACGAATCCTTCATACATTACAAATGATGTTGAGTCGATATTTCAATGTTGATTTCTCAAAAGACACATCAGAGCGTTTGGTGGATCTCATATTTCAGTTAACATAAATATATTGTTTTGTTTTTGGAGTATGATGCAAATGACGATCATTTAGAGCAAAATTTACCAAAATAATTTATAATGCGAGTCTCTAACTTGGAATAAAATCAGTAAATCAAAGACAGTTTTTTTGTAGGAAATATGCTCTGACAGGTCGATTAGTATTTTGAATTGAACTTTTTTTGATGTAAGATTCCTTCATTTTTCGAATTACTGGATATTTGTTAAATATCTTTTAAACGACAAGGAATAAAAATTTGATATTCAGTACGCATGTGTAACTTGATATACCCTTTAAGAATAGCCACAAAAAATTAGTATTGTCATTTAAAAAAATAGTCAACGACGTCATATCTCAAATTTGTTACATGCTGTATAACATTTTCTTACACCAAAAAGAGCGCAATTCAAAATACTAATCGACCTGTCCGAGCATATTTCCAACAAATAAAGTGTCTTTATTCTACTAAAGTTATTCCTAGATAGAGACTCGCACTGTATACACAATTGTAACTGTATATATTGTAAATATTGTTGTTTTGTGAATATAGAACAAAAAATACTTGTGTTTCGTATCATTCATCTCGCTTTGTTGATGTTTTCCGTTCTGTCTTGGGACGTTAAGAAGCACACACTTCTTTTTTTTAATACCTATAGACTCTACTGCAACTTCCATCGCTATAGTTGGTGTTTAAAACTTAAAAAACCCCATCAGATACCGGCTTGTTAGAATCTGTTATGAAAACCTTATAATTATTATTGCAATAATATTCCTTCGCCATTCTATATGCATACAGTGTATATATCCGGAAAATATTAATTCCTCCTTATCAACCGTTCAATTTTTCCATCTTCCGGACGGAAATAGTCGTCGTCTTCGTTGTTTTCCCTTTTTTTTTCGGGTGGAGAAAACCCCCCTGAAAAATAGCTGATTCTATGATTATAAAGTAACCGAACATAAAAAACGCGCACACACACGCACGCAGAGAGATACACACAAATATAAAGAAAGCGTCGTCGTCAGCAGCGCGCCGTCGATTGGCGTCCCGACGTCGCGGCGGGGCGTCGCCGCCGTCGGCCTCGCCCCCGACGCTCGCATCCCCCCTCGCGTGGCCGTCGGCGGCGTTCGCGGGGAAATTCCGCCAGGGGGCGCGCCGCTCCGCCGGAAAATGCACGCGAGAGCACTCCTCTATTGTAAAAGTACATGGCGGTCGGCTCGATCCATTGTTTCAATTCTTGATTAGGTTTAAATAAACATTTAGTTGGTGTGTCCCTCTGTCTATCTCACGCCGATTCATTGGTCGCAGGAAGTTCCGGCGGTTCTGACGCTTTTGCATAAATCATGGGTAAAGTTCGATGTATGTGTTTGTTTTTTTATTTTGTTTCGGTATTGTTTAACCACGTCAAACGCTACAGGCGGAGTTGTTATTTTTTTGTTGTGTTTTGGGTCCGTTTTGACGAATCGAAAATGCACTTTGTTTGCTTCAGAAACAACGCTTCAATCAGTTAACATTGCATTGTTGTGCTTTGTAAACTATCTAGATTAATTTCATACGCAAACTACATATTTTAATAAATCGATGCTACTTATAGAAAAAAAAATTAGTGGCAGCATTACAATGTATTAAGTAATTTTAATAGTTTCTTCAAAAATAAAATAAAATTTGTTTTACTCAGTATTTATTACCGATTAATATAAATATTAATAATATTTAGAATAATAGTGAATCATGAAGAATAACAAAACGTATAGAAAACAATATAAATGCAATTAATTCAATTAGTATTTACCTATGCACTTTGTTTAATAAAATATAGAACTAGATTTTCTATCAAATTAAGCGAGCAAATTAAGTAAGTGTTAAATATAACCTTTAGTCGCAACAACACAATTTAACAATGAATTTTATGAAATATATCGTAGCAACAACGAAAATTAAAGAAAGCGACAAATATTACAAGCACCAGTACATGAAATAAATATATTATAATAAATTAGGAAATTAAACGTTTTTCGCAGAGAGCACTTTTTATGAAACGAAAGGAGGATTTTTATTATGGAATTGAATGGTATGAACACGGAAATTGTTTTTTAAGTTTTTACAACGCCTTAATGTTTGTTGATAATGATGAACGTACATTCAACTATTGTTAAGGCTGTGCATAAACTCCTTAATTTGATTTACCTATCTAATTTAATGTAAAACTATTTTAGAAATTTTATATAGGTTCATATGTTCAATATATATACATTGGAAAGAAAAAAAATTAATGCTGGAGAACTTGAACATACCTGTACATCCTTGTTAACCAAAAGCAACAAATAATATGCAAAATAAACACTACTTTAATAATGCAATTATTAATTACAGATGGTTAAGCATTTTTATTTGAATAATTAATATCTAATTGATTTCCCATTTTTTTCCCATTTTAATTACATATCATCTCCTCCGTGTGTTCAATTCTAATTATTATTAAGATCGTAAAAATTAGAAAGTAATTCGTCCAATTTTCTATGGAGTTCATACGATTCATAATTTTAACGGTCGTGAATGGTAAATAAGGGTTGTACAACTCAATGAATAGTCTTTTGTTTTTAAATACTTTAAATTGATGTAAATGTTGTTAAATGTTGCAAATGTCCCACCCAAAAATTGTTCCAAATTATTGAAAAACATTTTAAATCTGTTTTTATTATAGGTAGTGTTGTTCATCATGTATTATATTTTTAGAAATATTTGATCAAATGACTAAAACGCCTGGGTCTCAGTAAGTGAAATGAATTTATATTCAGTTCTCACTGTACAAATATAAGACAAAATTTATTTTACATACCGTTAAATCTTATACAACCTTTTTATTTACAAATACAAAAATTGACAATTTGACGATTTTATAACATTCTTATTAGTTCAAAGTTTGAATGATTTTAGCTTACCATACTTTCTGGCAGTACAGATTGACATCAAATTTTTATAGTAAGTAGGGAATGACTCAAGGAGCAAAAGTTATATTGAGCCGATGTGCGCTTTTACCTTGGGGTGAATGCCACCCCCTTTAATTGGATAGAATTATTAAATTTGAAATAACCCCATATTGGTGAATGAGTCAATTCTAAGCAATAAATATTCAGTAAACGCTTTTTGTAAAATCAAATGTTAAAAGATTTTAGAAAGTGCGGTTTGAAACGATTTTTCAGTAATAAGTCAAAAATTTTACACTTTATTAAAGAGTAATGATCTTATTCATAAATACCATGTTAGTGTTAAAATGGGTTTTAGCTTAAAATGCACTTAGAATGTGTTTCACGGATGTAACTACAGTTTTGTTCTATGTGTTGTGAACATGGCTGTAACTATAGTTACCTTATTGAATCACATTTTAAACGCACTTCAAGCTAAAATCCATTTTAGCGTTAAAATGCGTTTATGAATAAGAGGGTTAATTTTTTTAATTGTTAAAGCTTTAATGTCAACCGAATTATGCCTCGTTGACAGTAACTATTGGTTCGCTGTTAAATTAATTCGAACTTTTAACGTTAAATAATGCAAAGTAGGTTAATGTTTGAGGAAAATTTTTAGGAGATTTTCTAAAAGGCACGAAAAGATTTTTAGAATTAGCTTCGGTGCAAGTCATTAGACTGAAAACTAACGGAGTTGTGAGGAAAACAAAATGGTTGTCTCCATTTTTCAGAGGAAAGATCAGAATAGAAACCAGTTGTTTTTCCGGCATTATGGCAATTGAATGCAAGTATTTTACAAATAATTTTATTACTTCAATTTAAATAATTACTTTTACTTTAACTTTAATAATTAACTTATGTTCCAGCGATCTTCCCCATCCCTTTAAGTTCACAGAAATCAAAAATTGAAGTTCTGAAAACAATCGAAATCACACTTTCTAGTCCGTAAAATATCCTTCAAAATAGTATTTAGAAGAGTTCTAATAGATAATTCTGTACACATAATTGCAATTGCATAGGCTTGTCGACTAGAGACTAAATAGCGCATACCTTAACTTCTGGTACTATGTTCCGAATGTTCACTAATCGGGAAGGATCGCCCTTCCAAGGGCCGTAGGGAAGTTGTCGGATTGGCCGGGTCGGTCAAAAGGAATCCTCCGAGACGGGGAAAGTCTAAAGTTGCTCATCACTTGAACGGAAATCGTCGCTCAACTAAACAAAGCCCCTTATGGTTCCAGGGATCCTAAACACTTAACTTGCTTTTATATGCGGAATCTTTCCCTTAACACTCAGCCCTTAAAGCCCATTGGGAACATGTCCCATCTTTTTCAACTAGTTCCCTATCGTTACTTTCGTCGTTATGCGTGCTTTTTTCCCACTCCTCTAGCTGCTGTAAACCAAAACCCCAATTCCGGAATCGAACTGTAGTTAAACTCCCTATCTCTCAAGCAACCAGCGATCTTTCTATTTTCTCTCGGTAATTTGTGAAGAATTACATTTGGATCTGTAAGTTTCACGTCTCCTTCGCTATCTCGAATACATTATAGCGAGATTCTCAGAATTCGAATTGAATAGCAAACAGATTATTATCTTAGTCAATAGAGTCCGCCCTTTACTTTGAGAATTCAAACTTTCGGGATGTTCGGTTATATTATTACCAGACTGCAGTCGAAATTGGCAAAAATGGGTCAGTGAGACAGAAGTTAATGAAGAATTCTCAAATTTGGTATGTTACTAAGCTCTAGCTTATTTCAATTATTTTCTGAGTCAAAAATAATGATCATTATATAGTTTTCAAAAGAATAGAACCATAACAGAAGTTTTCATTTTTTTTGTCAAAAGGGATAATTTTCACCCCTAATGATCCAGAAACGCAGATCGGTACAATATAACTTTTGAAGCTGAGGGTAATATGGACTTAGTTCCCAATTTTCATGAAAATCGACGTTGCCCGAAAGAATTGTAAGGTAGTGCCCTATCTTTAGCATCAAACGCTGTAGTATTATTTCCTATCATTTTTCCATTATTCTGTTATTTTATTTTTATAAAATAACTTTCCGTTTATTTCTTTCATACAATTATTTTGGGATATATTAGAGAGTGTTGGGTTATTGATAATATAGGTGTCTGTATTCTGTAAATTTGTCAGTCTTCTCAAGAAAATGGTGAATGAAACAATAACACAAGCAATTGGATTAGTAGGTTTTTAACAATAAACTTTTCTCTTATTTGAAACCGAAAAAGCTGGTACTTCTTTCATAAGTGCAGTAGATTTTAGTTTACAAGTGAAAATAACATAAGGGTATTCATAAAAAAACGGCTTAAACTCATATCGAAACAGCCTCCATGTTTAATAAACAGCCTTTACATATTATATTCTGTTGATATTGGTGTACCATTAATCAGTTTCTTGTGTAACGTCAATCCATTTACACATACTTTTTTAGTTGGAAAGTTGATGGTTATAGGGCAGAAGAACAAATGTTTCCTATAGATTACACGTGTAAGCCATGTCCAATATCAACGGCGTTTAACTAGTTTCAATCAAAATTGCCGGGCTTCGAGTTGCCAGGGAACCAAGCTGGAGTTTAAGATTGCACTATAACAGTTTGAGAGAAAAAGCGAAATTACTATAACATATCTAATAATATAATATTTTCAAAGAAATTTAGGAAATATCATGAGGATATTTTCAATGAAGATTGAGAGTTTTTATATGTATATTTATAAAAGAATTGTAATTGCTTTTAGAAAAATTTAAGATGGTAGTATTATGGAATTAGTTTGATAGTGTAGCAAGGAATTTTTGATAAGGTAGCAAGACTATTCAAGGACTTGAAATTGTGTTTTAAAAACATAAAATTCGAAATTTAACTGGATACATTTGAAAGAATTTCTGGTGCTTCGAAGGAATTAAAGATAATTTCAATAGAAGGAGAATATTTGTTCTAAGAAAAACCAGATCTCGTTTCATCAGACACACTTTTACCAACGTTTTCAGTCTTTTAATAAATATTATACCAAAAACTCCTTGCAATTGTAATTATCTCCATATGCATCTTACGCCTTCAACGCGAAGCTTAGCAGCCTGTATAGACAATTTGGATTAAAAGTCTAGTGCCGTCTACTAGAGCAACAGTCTGCCGTCAATTCACCCATGAACAAGAACATTGATTGAACTGATGTCTGACTGAACATGTGAGGTTGCTTATGCACACATGACATGCATCCCCACTGAAAATATGCACAAAACTTTTTAATGATCAAAAGGAAAAATTCTAAAACAAAGAATTTATGGAGAAATGGACGTGCGTACCACGTTAAGAAATGTATTTGTCTCAAATTCTTAAAATTGGCCTGATCACAGTACTTTTTAAATATTTGAGGATATGTTACATCATAGGAGAAAGTAAAAAGTTGAACCACAGTTAAAATGATATTACATATATATTTCAAAGGGTTTAAGAACGATATATATTTGAAATATTTTAAAACGTTTTCAGAAAATACTAAACGACTCCACTTTAAAATTTCGAAAAGTAGTTACTTGGAAAATATCTATTTGTGCAACATTTCAAAACAAGATTCGTAAACGTATTTCTTAAAAAATTCTATATTCAATTTCCCATGAGTATTAATATTTTTCAGAACAGTAGAAAAGAGTTAAACAGAATGCTTTTGAAAGTATTTCATAAAATGTTAGAAATAGCAATAAAATGTGTTACAAATGTAGTACAAAGATGATATCAAAATCTGTTTTCAAATATGTTAATTCATCAATTTATTTTGATCTACTCTACATAACTTGGATTTATTGGTATATATCGTAATTTTCAGATAATACAATGCTCATTATTAGTTATTCTAATACCGACTCACTAGTCAGACATTTTCACAATCTAAAATCGACAAAGTTGCTTAAAACCCAAACCCAGTTTAGTTGAACTAAAATTAAACTAAAAACTCAATAAAAGGTAAATTCAGTTGAATCATGAAAAATAAATCGTTTATATATCATTGCTGGTGTGCTGCAATTCTCAAAAGATTCCTCAGATTAATGTTTTTAGAAGAAATAAATTCCATACAATCGACTTCCTCGATCCCCCGACCGGAATCCCAAAAACGGCCAATATGAAACACGCGAAACCCAAACTTCACCGTGCCCCCTATACATTACCCCGAAAATTAATTTTAAAATTCCCGAATCGGGAACGGACCGTCGGCGCATTCATCAAAACAGGCGCGAGGGGAATATAAATATAAGTAGAGAGTGAAAAGTGAAGTTATTCATCATTAACAGAAACGGGCTTAATTCCGTTAAATGCCCGGAAAAAAATTCATTAAGTCGTCAGAAGAAACAAATGATCGTCGGACGTTTAGGGATGTCAACGCGTGAACGTTGATTTTTCGGGTTCTAACTTGTATTATTCCGTTGACGTGTTTAATGGGGTGTGCAGCACAGGGGAAGTGTTAACATGTCCCGCGACATGTGAGTAGGCTGTGAATATTTCAGCGCCTGAAAGTTTTCCTTTTACCAAGTTACGAAGGTACAAAAGAACTAACTGAAAATTCTTAAAGATAAATTTTTGATAGCGTCCCTTTGAAAACACATCGTTGGAGATTAAATCGAAATAGAGCATGTTGAGAGCTTAGGTACTTGAGGTTTAAGACAAAATTTTAGGACTTGGAAACACTCATCAAAGGGTAGACATTTAGGCAAATGCTTAAATCTGTGTTTTACACACATAAAATTAAGAATGTTCCTTCACTTAACGATTAAGTAATGATGGAAATGTACCAATGAATTAGGATAATAATGTTTGCTAGATCTCTTAGAACATCACGCAATTGAAATTATTCTTTTAAAATGAATTACTGTGACAAAAGCCATTATCTCTGTATGAGTGTGCTGCACTTTATACCGATAAACCAGTGTTTGAGCGTTTATTAATACGTCGTTTATTAGTGTTCTCATTTTCTTGTTTATAGCAACACAAAAAGCCGTCTTCGAAATTTTCCCAACTGTACATCAGTTAAATGAAACTTCGATCAGAATTAAATTTGTCGGTTTTTCTTCTTGAGGTATTCTCCTTCCTGGGTATTTATTATAAAAGTACATGTACCAAAAAATAAAGAACAAAAGAAAATTTAAAAGCAAATAAACCGGGACCTTTCAAGTTTCTTCAAAAATGAAGGCAGTAACGTGCATTTTACCGTCAGTTGAATTACCCAGTGCCACTGACCCTCTGCTAAAATTAAGATTGTTCGAGTTAAAAATTTATGTCGTACTATAGGGAATCGAGATTTTTTTTAAAAGTGTTTATCTCGAAGAGGAAGGAGACTCGAAGAGGAAGGAGAGGAGGAAAAGTTGCTCTAGGAGTGTAAATTACATGAGTATTATTACATTTCTTTGGATGCTGAATATGATTTTGTCATTAAAGTTCATCAACCTTCAATATTCAGCAGGACACTGAAGAACCCACAAAGAAATAAATAGTTTTGCCAGAAGTGCATATTCAAGAGCAGTATGATTCATTTGACATTTTTGTGGACGCTGAATACGATTTTGCCATTAATATTCATTCATCATTCTTCAGTCTCTAGCAACACACTCAAGACCCTTCAGAAAAATAAAACTCCGCCAGAAATGCTCTACCATGAGTATTGTGTTTCATCCTACATTTTTCGGACGTAGAATATGGTTGTGTATTAAAGTTCATCCATCACTCCTCATTCTTCAATGAGATACTGAGGAAGCTTCAGAAAAATAAAACATCTTGCCAAAAACAGTAGATAAAACTAAATACTCATGAAATAAACACTTTTCATGAAATTCTTCAGTTTTTCGAGAAACTTCAGTGACTTTCCGAAGAGTAAAAGTGTAGGATGAAATTTATTAACAATTTCTTATGAAGCCAGAAAGAAAATGTAAGATGGAAATTGCTGCTCATAAAATAGGAACCATAGCAAAACGGTTAATTTTTCTAAATGTTCCTCGGCATCTGTTGACGAATGAGCTTTAATACACAACCATATTCAGGTTTCAAAAATGGATGGTGAAACGCAGTGCTCTTGAAGCGAGAATTTCTAACGGAATCTTTCATTCTTTTGAAGGTTATTCAGTGTCCTGCTGAAAACTAAGGGTGATGAATGAATTTTAATGGCGTTTAGTGGCAGGATCGTAATCAAAGTAACAAGAAATGTGGGATGGAATGCAGTACTAATGTAACGCATATTTTTAGCGAAATTATTCCTTTCCTGAAAGTTCTTTTTGCTGAAGCCTACGTGGGAGGGGGGGGGGGCAGGTGATTCTAACATCAGATTCGTTATGTACAAGTCCAAAATATATCGTATAGAACAGATAGTAATATAAAGAAAGACTGCTTATTTTGTTAGTGTGCGCCTATCTAATTTTTTTTGCAGAGATACCACTTTCATGTTATGTTATGGAATGTTTGTTTTCCGTTCCAGAATTTTCCTTATGTTTTCAGTATTCTACATTATCTACGCTTTAATTTAAAAAAGTTATAGCCATACCTCAATTTTGGATCGTAGACCAGGGATTTATAAATTTTTAAGGTAATGGTCTACTTACCAAATTCTTTTTATTTTATGGAACCCTATAATGATTACAAATCTAAAACACTGCAATTTAAATAAGGATAGAAACTTTATTAGAAATATTTCAACAGTGTAACATTTTGTTTCTTTACTTCAATTGTTGTGAAGATTAAAAGATTTTCATAGTTTTATTAATCGTTTATAGTACGATATTGTGTGGTACTGTGACAGTGGTATGGGATTGTCTGAGGTAGCATCCAATTTCGATCTGAATTTGGTTTTTTTATAAGTGTAAGCTGAAAACTTGCTTCACAAAGACAAGTAATGACAAAAGGGAGCAAAGTTAAGATACCAACTCAAAACCCGTTCAGAAACAGACTTAAATGTGTGTGTTCTTTGACCATCAATGAATGTGTGGATGTTCTCGGGGCTGCTTCCAGAGAGTAAATATGTTTTCATGCACCCCCCCCCCCCCCCCAATGAAACACGTAATTATCACAGTACTTTCTTTCAGTCGAGGTTTCGTTAATTATATAAGACGAATCTCTGACTTACATGGTTACAATATTATGCTAAGAAAAAACATTGGAATAAATGTAGCACATGCAGTTCTTCCAGGTCGTCTTGATGTGTTGTTGATTGGAGGACAAATAACACACCGCATCAAAGGGAAATACCTGAGATTAAAAACCAACAGGCACTTTTAGCACTTACAACGTTGTGAACAATGCTGTTACTTAGTACTGTATCACTATGTTAAATAAATAATAATGAATGGTTATTATTTTATTAACAGACCATAGAAACCACCCCACAATGTGTGCAAGTACAAAGTTAACATAATAAAACGTGGGACCAAATGTGGTGAAACAGTTTTGGTTTAACTTTTCCTCTGTTTCTCAACCTGAAAAATAATACAAAAATACACTGGTGTCATCTATCTGCTTATATAGGAAAGTGTAGATGGAAACATTTATAGAATACGGTACCATAAATTAGATACTTACTGTAATCAGTACTGAGATTTATATATATTGTGTATAGTGTAATTACTTGATGAAATGGCCGCTTATTTGCTAAACAAGCGCGTATATGCACTTGTCAAATTTTAAAAATAATACTCTCTGTTGACACGATTAGTAGATTTTTGAATATGGGAAGCTTCTAAAATAATTTCGTGTATCCTGTCTAGTCTTTCGTCAAAATTATGATCATTCTTCATCACAAATTTCACTATGCCTGGATGTAATAAATTAACGTTTTTTTATTGTTCGAGAACCTGAAGCTTTCAAATGGCCTTTGGTAAAACGTAAAAATATTAATAAACGCTGTTATGGTAGTTTAGTTAAGTAAAATATTTATAATTTTTTCAATTTTCAGAGTAAAACGTTTTTAAAAATAGCAAATTCAAGATCTTCGAAATACCTTTCAACCCTTTTTTTAAAATTTGGAAATATTAAAATTTGTCCGAGAAACTTGAATTTATTTCTAAGCGTCTAATTTACAAATTTAAAAAAGTGCTGTAAAACAGTGCGAAATAAAAAAACAAAAATCGAATTTTGACAATCCTACATGGTAAAGGTGTCCTCCCTTTACATGCTCTAAAATTTTTAAGTATTTTTATTTAATATTTCGGGTTTGGTATTCAATTGAAATTTTCGCTCTTTTTTAAGCAACAAATTAATTGTTGCTCTCCCTTTGCTCCGATCACCATAGCGTTATCACCATATAAAGAAACTTCTTTTCGCGAAATCTCTACTGGATTGGAGTAAGTTTAGATTCTTAAAGTATTAATCGAAAAGCATCTCAATTTTTCGAGAAATGGTCATTTTCCGAAAAAATGTGGAAATTTTTGGAATTCGCATTACACCATTGTTATATAAAATCTAATTCTGAACAACATTTTTACTAAAACCTAAAGAAACGAAGTTATACCCGAAAAACCTTAAAAACATCGATACAGTTATTATATATATTATTTAAAACAGACTCCTGCAAAAAACAGGCCTCGTCCGCATTTTGCACCAAATTTCGCTGGTTCGCTCGGACTATATAGAAAAAGAAACCAATCGCATGGAGCTTTGCTTAATATCAAACGCCCCACTTTAAAATAGTTAGACGTGACGATATACCCGAAAGTACCGAATATAATAAAATCACAGAAAAACACAAAATGAAGATTGGAAAAGACTGAACACAAGAAAAATCAATGAAAAAAATTTTTAAAATCTAATACGAATTTCATAACTACCCAATGACTAAGTTTTAATTTTGTACTAAGAGCTCTGATATATTGAGGCTGTTTCCAAGATAGGAAAACTACCTCGCCCTGCTCCCAAATACGTAATCGTGCGAAATACAGTTTCTCCGTCTCTTACACGATGCGTACGGCGTAGGAAAGTGAAACCTCACCGACACAACTAAGCAGAACAAATGGTTTTTCTCCCTGGCCCGTAGAAGTGTAAACATATTTGGAATATTTCGGCAATTAGACGGTGCAGGAGCAGCGTTTCGAACAACGCTCGCTATATTCCGAGGGGGTGAAAGCGACCCCCTTTCGCTCTCTCTAACTCTCTCCCTCTCTCTCTCTCTCGCTCGCTCACTCTCTCTTCCCCTATTTCTAATGGCCAAAGAGCCGAATAATCGGATACTAAGGGGATTATTGAGCTTAACTGAAGCATGATTAATTGATTCATATTGCAGACAGGCCTGTTATTATTGCGGGCGTAAATAATTCTGATTCGGATTTACAGGTGATACCCCTGCGTCATTTTCATGCTTCGTTTTTTTTCTCGGAAAAATCGTGAATTATGTTAATTCGGTGTGACACTGTTATATTTGATATTCGACAAAGGCAGGTTCATGTGGGGAGATTCGGTTAAAAGAGAAAAAAAATTGCAAAAATGTTACCTTTTGAAGAAAATTTAATCAGATTTCACAATTTAGTTAATATATTCGTTGTAAATGATAAATATGCTAATGTCGTATAATGTAATGAACTTTTAATACACTAGGTAAAAGATTTTGACATTTATTTCAACACCGATGACCGAAATGACCAATCTAGTCATTTCTGTGATGAAAAATTATTACCCCGCAACATAGCTGTGTATGTTGTAAATTTTTAATGGTGTCTTAAATTAGGTTTGAAAAGATTATACCCAATACACGGAATAGTTTCTTCCCATTATTGCAAAAATATTTAGGAGGTAATACAGTGTCACTGTAAAAGAGGTTATTCATATCTATAAACTGAATACAAAAACACTTCCTATAGAGTTAACACCACTATTATTGATAATTTAACTAAATTTAAGTGAGAGATTGTTTTACAGTAAAACAGCAAAAATTCGGAGATTGTATCACTATACAGCTCCATGAATTCTAGTACAGTAGAACGGGGTAATTAAAATCTCATTTCACCTGAAGAAATTATTTCTTGCATTGCAAAGCACATGTCGATCATTAATGAATGGTACATTAAAGGTTATAGTTTCCTTTTTTTAATATATTTATGAGATAGTTAATAAATAAGTTTTAATTTTTAATTTTCTAATTGCGTCTTCTTAAGAATAAACTAAAAATTTAAGTATGGTGAATGTAAATTGCCAAAGTTAATGAGTATTAATAAAAAAGTTAATAAAGAAATTGATTCATTGAATCAACCATTGATCAAATTTTAAAGTTATAAGTCATTATAAAATAAGTCAACTAGTAAAATGATTCATCATCAGTCATTGATGATTGAGTGAAGAACTCTGGATCAATCGAAGTAATCATTGAATAAATCGAAGTCATTACAACACAGATCAGTCTCTTAAAATTAGGACCTTTCATGGCAATTAATTCCAGATTCTAAAAGTTTAACATTTGCATTTTAGTATGGGCCTTTATCGTTATTTCAAACATGCCATATGTTACCAACTTTTCAAAAAACGGTGTTATTAAACCCTATTGGTCCAAAAACGTATCCAAAAATCAAAACTATTCTTCGATTTGTTCCAGATATATTTTAACTGCTAAAAATATTTGAATTATTTAGTTAATTTGTATGTTCAAACTTTAAATTCCTCTTATTATTTGAAAATTTTACAATGTACTTACTATTAGAGCCAAAAAATAATTTCAGATTCCTTTAGATACTACATAATATACAATCTTACACTTTCCCTCGTGGAATGCATTGAAGGTGATGACTGATCTTCTTGCGTATTACGTACCCAACGTATTTTAACATCCGAAATTTTACGGAGATAAGGACCTCATGTTCCTTCCCCATGCAGCGCAGAATCTCCTCATTGGTCACCCTCTCTGTCCAAGGCACACTCACCACCCTTCGATACAGCCACATTTCGAAGGCTTCCAGCTCTTCTCAGTAACAGCAGTCAGTGTCCCTCAGTAACAGCAGTCAGTGCCCAATCTAAACTTCTACCCCGTAGTACAACACAAAGAAACACAGAAAAAACCATAGAGAAAGAAATACCAGACCATGAGGTTTGTATTCAAGTCATGGCTCTTGAAGCACTTCGATATCTTATTAAATACTGCCCTTGCCTTTTCTACTCTTTCCCACTTTCATTAACACATGTACTCAAATATATACACGTAGATACGTATATATATCTTTGTACCATCTCCACACGTCTGTCGCAGATTCAGTTATCGGGTAAGATTTGATGGTTATGTGACATGTTTCTTCTACTGATGATCATTAGCTTGGCTTTGTTGACATTTATATTAAGATAATACTGTTGAATGTGTAGTCATCTGTGTCATCAGTATTTGCAGATCTGCCAAATTATTAGTAAACACAACTGTGTCATCTGCATATCTTATGTAGTCAACCTCTGTCCGTTCAGGAGCATCTCCACTTCTCTCCAAAGCTTCCCGGAAGACGAATTTGGAGTATAGGTTGAACAACAGTGGAGAAAATATGCTTCCTTGCCAGGACTTCTCACGCTTTTCTGACTGGCTCTGTATGGTCTGCCTGCACACGGACAGAGGCATGATTCCAATACAAATTCGCAACAACCCTCAGGTCCTTGACACCCGGTCAGATGTTCTTCAGCATCTCAATGAACTTTGAGTGCTGTACTCTATCGAATGCCATTTGGCAATCTATAAAGCAGGCATACAGGTCACAGTCCATATCCTTGCATATGGAGGCAATACGCCATTGTAGATGCGTAGAAGATGAAAATGAAATTCATTAAATTCTGTTATTTTTGTTGTAGCCACTTGTTTTATTCGATTCAAATTCAGCTTACGATAAAAAAACAATTAGAGTTTCAATTTTCATGTGTAAATGAATGATGCAATTAAGCATATATCAGTAGAAGCAAATCATTAATGTTATCTCGACTTTTACCAAATCTCCCAACTTCTACGATTTTAAAAATATAACAGATTTGAACCTTAACCACGAAAAAATATTGTTCAATATAAGACGTTTTTGGAAATTATTGTATAAATGATTCACTTTGCTTCCTGACGTGATGTGATGTTACAATATATATTATTTATACAAAATACCAAGAACAGCTGATCCCATGACTTGTCAATTTACAATATGAAGAAGCCAAAAAAAAAACAAAACTTTAACCCATTAAATGTACAGTCAGATATTAGAGTTATGATAAAACATTCATATTCCATAACCTTTTGCAATAAATCACAAAGTTTTCTGCAGATCCTGGGCACGTATCAAACTGCAGGACCCATCTAACAGAATACATTAAAAGAAATCAGACACCTGCACAATTTCGCCTCCCCCGATAAACTCTAACACGTATGACGTTGCATGAAATCGCGATTAGAAAGAGTTAAACGGGCGACAAAAGGCTCATGTCGCAGGATTAACGATTTCACTCGTACTCTCCCCCTCGTCAGCCTGCTAGTTTCATTTTAAAGTCAGAAAGACGAGATTGATGAACTCAAACCGCAGGTGGCTTGTTTAAGACTTTGTTCGACATTTCGGATGCGCTTTGTTCCATTCTGCGAGATATAATTATTATATTAGTTTAATGCTCAGGGACTTGTCGGAAGGGGTTATGGGCTACAATTGTTTAACTCGCAAAGCGGAGGAGTCCAGGTTATATTATAGTAGAATTAGTGGAAATATATTTAAAGGAATAAAGGCTGCATTTGCTTTAAACTTTTACGTTCACATCTTCCACATGATTCAAAGCCTGTTCAAGTATGGGAGAATACATCTGAGTTCATTGCAGTCGCGGAATTCGAAACCTTGTGAAAAGTTGTGAATTGTACCAATGGCCTAAGATATACATTTTTGACAAATTATATTATTCTTGCCTTTTCTTAGTTTCTGAATATTCAATATTAAAACTACTACAATATATCATATAATTTTTTGACTTATTAAACTTATTATAAGTACTGTAAATTTTGTCAGAAAATGTTTAAGAGTCGATGGTTTTCCGATTTTCCAGCTGCAGGAATGGGAAGCCTTTGCGGCATGTGCTGCAGGCCAATAAACGATCGCTTCCTGCTAAGGATAATGGAAGTTTCTTACCACGAACACTGCGTCCAATGTTGTGCCTGTGGCGATCATCTTTACCACACCTGCTTCGTGAAAGATTCAAAGTTATACTGTAGGATAGATTACGATAGGTGAGTATATATAGTGTGTTAAATAAGTTTCCAGATTTATCAAACACAGTTGTTCCAAAAAATTATACATATAGTGTTTGCGATTGGAAAATTGTTACAACAAATGATGCGAAAATAGTGATATTTACCATTTTAAGAAATTAGAATTACAAGAAGTTTTCTTTGGTAAACTAAGAAAATGGTGATTGTGAGAGGTTTTCACAAAACTAGCTCGATTAAACCTGTAATTGCGTTTACCAGCTGAATATTAAAGGACTTACGAAATCTACCAAGAGTTATAAGAAATGGCGAAGGCGAAGGCGTACTAATGGCATTAATAACAATTTTATCCTAACGATCCTGGTTGGGACAATAGGACGAAGTTATTAAATTATTGTAATGCCATCGGGCCTTAAAACGTGTGCAAATTTTCAAATTAATCAGACGTCGTGAAATCGTTGATTATTACATTGAATGATTCCGATATATACATACATCGATGCAGGTCAAGCTAATAAAAGCGTGTTAATCGGATTAAATCGTAATTAGTTAATTAAATAGAAACTGATTTTATAGCCCTACCCAAAAAAGCAAACCATTGCGTACGTGCAAAGGAACTAAAAATAAAAACACAAACTACAGAATTTCTTATGAATGATTTGGAGAATTTAGGAAAACAACTACCTTGATGGCTAATGTTAATTGTAACTTAATGTGTAATTTGTACAATTTGTTAATGATGTAATTTACCAACATTTAGCAAGATGTGAACCCACAACCTCTGGCCTTACGCGAAAGCATCCATCCAACTAAGTCATTAAAGGTGATGATACAATTGTTATTACGGAAGATAAATAAGTTAAACTTGATTATCCAATTGCCGAAATTCGAAGATGAGCGAAATCAGGCGGATATATATATATATATATATATATATATATATATATATATATATATATATATATATATATATATATATATATATATATATATATATATATATATATATACGATTGATGAACGCACAAACAAAGTGCTGCAAGCTCTCGGCTATGGTGTCAAGAGCATCCTTTTTAACCGCCACGCGAATCTTTTACTGATGAATGATGTAAGTCTAAGGTAATGGGTTCGCAGCCCAGGTTGGCAGCTAAAACAGTGTTCTCTTTACAATATAGCCTAGAGCTTTTGTCACTTTACTTGTGCCTTTATCATTCCAACCATTACACCATTATATACTCTAAATTGCTCTTTTAGCTTATGGTGAGTGAGATTTACATGGAAGCTACAACTGAACGTATATTATTAGAAAACGTAGCTACCGTTTCTCTTCTCCTCTAATAGAAATCTTGCAGAGCCTTACATGTCTGCAAATTTCACCTGAGGCCTTCAAAGTATTATTATTAGGTCTCAAATTTTGCCCATGTCCTCTTAAATTTGACATATCAATGAAAAGACTCTAAACAGATGTTGAGTATGCAATCTGCCATGTGACAAATGACAGAAAGCGAAATATTTGTAGCGGGCAAATTTATTACAAAGTTACAGATTTTTTTAAACAAGAACAAGGTTTTATATACTGGGTTTCACATCACAAAATATATTACAGAACATCCCGATCTCTTAACGACAAGACGAGGTGAAGAGAGATCAAGTGTGTTCATAGAAAAAAGAACAATATCATGTATAATCACGCAACTTCTAAAAAAAATTCAATAAGGTCAGATCTCTGGTACACAACAACGGGTCAAACCAATATATAACTTAAATAAAGAAAATAGGAGAGAATGACGAATGGATTTGTAAATTGTTGAAGTGCTATAATGGAATAATTGCCAAGTACTGCGCTTTGTCCAAGGTACACTAACCCGTGTTGGCATTAACACCAATAATAACATCGTTAGATTGATATTTATATTTTTTGAAACGCCTATTCTTTTTATCGTTCGCAACAATCTCCGTTTCCGTCGGCCAGTGCCAAAATTGTTCCACTCGTGTTTTGTAATGTCTTCTTAAATGTGTCTAATAACACAAACTTACATGCACAAACCTTTTATGAGAGAACATAAATTATAATCTCCGTAAATGTACATAACCGCATCGGAGGTCGTTTATTGGAAACACAGCCAAGTTTTATAGCTTCAACAAACATAGAACCGAGCGACTAATTGTAATACATTAACAATAACTGCCAATCCTTGGGGAACGGCTTAAAGCCAAATAAATAACTGACCAGCTTCTGTATTTACTAATTACCTTGGTTACTATAGAAAAAACGGTGTCCAAGGTTAAGCTCTGTAACTGTACACCTGTGGCAGAATTGGTGTTTCGACTACTATATTACTTAAATGGAGCTTACTAAATCGAAAATAATTTATAAGGTGGTGGTAGTAAACTCTGTAAAGTGTGCATACATTTTAAGTGGCAATTCCGCTGACAGCGGATAGATTGAAAAAAGGGTCGGAGCAAAAGAGCAAATAAACATAGTCCTTGATTCTCACAACTGTCAATTAGGCTTCTCGATAATATAAATAATCGTCCCGGGGAATAATAAAGTAGGAGCGAAGCACCGTCGATAGGCAAACTTTGCAAAGTTTGCGAAGAGATTCGGAATTGTATGTGTGAGCGCCCAGGGTGGTGCGGTCACGTGGCTTATGTGCCCTTTGGGCTCGCCCCGATATTGAAACTCCGGTCAACATTGGGACGTCGGCATGTCGCTCTTCTGTAAACATTGCTCGCTTCCAGTCTCGGCCGGTCGACCGTGAGATTTCTCTTTCTCCGGCTCTCTATCTCTGTCGGAGTTTTGATAAACCTCCACCTAAAACCCCCTTTCGCCCCCTATCGACCGACAACTATCTATATTAAATTTAGTATTTGCTGCCAAAACATGAGGGATTACTGTCGTCGGACGGATATGAATTATAATTTCCATCATACTGGCTCGGATCAAGGGATATAGGTCCTTTTATGGAAATGTGCACAGGGTGTGAATATAATTCACGCCGCAGTATTCCCTCACGTTGAAACAGTCAACGTTACGATTATAAATAAAGTTAAAGGTTATTAGGATAATGCTACCTTTGAAAATTATCTTCAACTAATAAATCATACAAAATAGAAAATTAATCAAGACTGCTGGTAAACCTTAATAAATGCTCTCGCCAGTCAGTGCATATCGTTCTAATTTTTCGACGATAAACCAATAGTTTTTAAGCATTTAAAAGCTTTCTCCAGTTATGAAATTTGCACTAACTTTACTCCGAAACTACTTAACTTCGCAACTTTAGACTGGTGGTATTCTTACTAAATACGAGTGGCGTATGTAGATCCTCAGCAAGAGAGAAACTAAGAAATAAGTCCAAAAATAGGGGAAAATGCAAAAAAATGTCACAATGGCAATAACAAAAATTGAAATCGTATTATATGTGGGCAAATTAGTGAATATTGTATACCAATAATAATAAAATCTTAACTTATTCAAATGTGAGTTTCGTAGACCCACCTACGGCGTCACCACAAAAAACTTTTCACGAGTAGATTCCAGTTCTTTTCTTTCAATTGAAATCAGTCCCAAGGCAGAAAGTCTTACTAGTTCTGTACAATTTCTGACACAAATTTTGATTCGTTTATCTGCATAAAAAGAACGACCTGTAGATGCGCTTGCGGCAGATACTGTCAGTCACAATTCACATAGTTTGAGAACTTCATCATTCAGTCCACATTTTTTAAAGGGGTTCCTGAAATCGTCAGTACTACTTTTATTTAAGCCTTTTCAAGTGTTGTGCAACAGGCGAGAACGCAATACTGAAAAAAATATTCGGGACATTGTTTAAGTGATTCAAAGGCTTTTAGTGACTCTTACTGTCACAAAATTAACTAACTCCAAAAATTTGTTCCGCACTTCTTGCACTAAATTTGAGAGAGAAGATTTACTCCCTTAGCTTCCATGATAAACACGCCACTGGTAAATAAATATAAACCGACATGTCATTTGAGATTTTGTAAGCGATGCAGTAGTTGTTAAAACTGCTTGGGGGGAGAATTCCAACTGAAATTTGCTTGTGTAATAAAAAACAATACTTGTACTTTTTGAAAAGATTACACTATCATCACGATATTCTTATGGACAAAACCAATTTCGTCCTCATTTGTACAAATTACGATACATAAATAAATAATTACACTCGTATCGCCCTACAGCTATTAGTTTCAAACGGACCTCCAATCTCATCCCCTTATTGGTTAACCCACTGTTGAATCCACCGCTTCTTCCGTCTCCCGTTCATCGCCATTGGCACCAGCATCGCCATTGTCGCGGGTATCATCCCCGCTCCCACCGCGGCGACGACAGCGCTGCTGTCCTGGCTCCTCGGGATTGTACCGACGCCCACTTCCTCCCTGATCGGTCGCTTGGTCGTTCCTCCTTTCTTCTTCTTGATCTTCCTCCTGACCTTCTGGGGAGGTTTCTTCTGGTGCCTCCTCTGGAGCTTCGCCTTCGACTCCTCGACCGTCTCGAAGGTGCTCTCGACCTGGAGGAGGCCTCCATGGGACGTGGTCATATTGATCTTGGAGTTGTCGGCCGGTGGTAGTACAGTCAATCGCACTGCCCTTCGGGTCCCTTCATAGGGGAAAGAAGTAAGATTGAGAAAGTGCTTGGGGTATGAAACGGTAGGGACCGAATGCAAATAAACGGTAGAATGAAAGAGGTACTTAGAAGGAAAGTTGCTAGTGTTCCATAAATAATCAGATAACTCAAAAGTAATGCTAAAGCGACTTTACCCAGTGCAATAGTATGCATTTTTTATTGATATCGAGGAGTTAGGTATTTCATTCAGTGATGATTTGATGCACTGATTTTCGATATCAATTTGAACTGTCTATAGGTTTTTTGTCTATAGGTTATAGTCTATAGGTCTACAGGTCTATAATATATCTATTTTGTCTATAGGTTAGGTAGATATTCCATCTCCTGGCAACAATCAGGACATAGTCTTGCTTTTATTTCTTATGGCCTTGTACAAATAATTAGTACCGCAGGGGAATAATTATATAGACCATAACTACAGTCTGTTTAAATCTAATCTGGTTGCACGTCTTTGATGGAGAAGCTAACACTGTTGGCAAGGTTTTCAAAAGGTAATGGGATCAAATGTGCTTAAGGCACAACATCCTTAACATTCTTTTCGGACACATTAAGTACACACTTCTTCAGTATTCAATTCATAAATATGTTTTTAAAAATTGATAATCTCCACCGTCTTTAGGATTGTACATAATGCAAAGTATAAAGTTAAAATCAGTGAACTGTAAACAAACATTTAGGTGTAAGCAAATGGGGCGACGAGATTTTCTTAAATGACTTGTTTGTATTGTATACATGAAAAACAAGTTTCTCCCATTCCATTTTACTTCCGTCGAAAAAACTATAAAACTATAAATAACTATAAAAACTATAAAACTATAAAAGTTACAAAATTTAGTAGAAATGTAACATTTTTATGCCAAAAAAGCCTTTTTTTGAAACTTATTGGACAAAACATATACCTTTTTGTATTATTGATTTAATTAAATTTAGGTAACTTAAACAGTTCTTTGTATAAACTACTAACATGAACATTCTTCATGATTTTACCATGCTACATGCTATCTACACACTTGTGATACTACCTCGAGTTCTACTAGAAAAGGAAAGGGAGCTTCAATTAAATCATTAGCTTATGAAGCTAATAAGTCATATAATTTATTAAAATACTAGAAAGTTAACCATTAGCTATAAAATTTTTTTTACTGATTTGGCAAATATTATGTGTAGTAGGGATGCTGGCAAAGAATTGTTGGTTAAAGACCAACGTGAATTGGTTTCACAAATGGATTATATACTAAGAGGAAGCTAATGTTGCATGTTTTAAGATATGGAATTTGAATTATGCAACGAAATTTCACCTCCTATTTTAATCCCTTGAGAATGAGAAAATCTGTCGTTTTCAAATTTTTTGAGCTTCTAGAAATAACCTGTTTGTTTTGGATTTTAAAATACCTCCCAATAAAACAGACAAAAAAATTTCTTCAGAATTTTCCCGCCCCTTGAAAAGGGAAATTGTGGGTTTTTAGATTTTTCTCAACAGGGACCTTTATTCTCTCTTTTATTAGCGCATCACGTTTAAATTTTTGGCTAACCGACATACAAACAGAATGGTATTTCAATCTTTTCACATCCTAAAGAACCTTTGTTTCATAATTTTTTTTATTCCAAATTTGCTTTAAAAATATAATTTTCTATGAGACAAGTCTTTTATACATGCAAATAATAAGTAGAGAAAACTTTGAACATACGTCTAAAAAGCTGAACCAAAGGTATGGAAATTGTAGCCTTGAGATAAATTTAGAGAGAACCCATAAGAGCAGAAGCATTTGATAAGTTAATGAATGATTTCGTAAGAATAAAAGCACGCCAAAAACAAAAATACTTACGAATCATTTTTAGTATGTACTTAGAGAAAAAGCAAATAAGACAGAGATACAGAATAGAGTATAGAAGAGATACATAAAAGAAATAAATTCGTTCTTTAAAAAGGATGCAAAAGTAAGTATACATATAGACAGAAGAAGAAGATAGATAGAAGTAGTTCGCAAAAAACTAACACATATGTCCTACACAGTTTTGCACATTTACATAAAAAAAAAACAATTTAATAGTTTTTTATATTTTGTTTTTAAAATTATCCAATTGTTCTGCAGTTTTTCATTTTTGTCATAATTTCTAATTTTGAGTAACGTGTAGTAATTAACTTTTGATTAGTAATAATGAAAGCAGTATATTTTTGTAGAATTGTCCTCTAGAATACAAACGAGAGACAATTTCACTATAGCCCAATATATAGCTTTTTTTTGGTAGATAAAATTTAACAGTATGTACTCTTACTTTAAATAGCTGATATACTCCCATACCCGTGGATTTGGGAAACGTGTTAATTTAGTATTGTAAATAATCCCTTTGGTTTTGGTGGTCTGGGTGCACATTCTAGGTTTCTGACAACTTGAGAAGCAGTTCTCTTGAATTTTTTTTCAGAGACAAGATCTACTGAAAATAAATGAAGCTTCCTTAACGTATCTGTCAAATCGTTCTAAAATGATATTCTTGGGTCTATTTTATTGTATCAAAAATATAAGACCTCAAGTGTGAAAAGTTCGTCCATTTCCAGTATGATCTTAATTTTTTATTGTTATTATTCCAATATTGAAACGTTTCCTGGGTATATTACAATTATTGCAACGAAAATATGGAAAAACGTATACACGGGATTTCTGATATTTTAAAAGAAATTTAAGAATTTCCACGATGACGTTTATAACGAAATTTCTATGTTGACATTTATAAAGGAATTGCACTTGTCTTTGGAAAAGTTTTAGATGGCAGTCTTTTGGAATTGAAATGGAAGCTTTTGAGAGAAGTTGGGAATTACTTAAGAAACTTTTGACAATTTTTAATTATGCATACTGATATCTTGGACCGATTTGAAATTCTGTATAAAAAACATGAAATTCGAAATTTAATTTGCCATGTTATGTAAAAATTGTACGTACACTTAGAAAAAATATATTTGTGGATTTTTTTCAAGATGAAAAGTCATTTTCTAATGTACTCGATAATTTTCCTCAATGCTCATTCTTCTCGCCGTTCGAGTAACCCTTGGCTAACCTCTGAAGGGTTTTTCGTTCGTGTCGAATTATATTTTAAAACCAATTATACTACTTTAGTGCAGTGCGTTGCTGAGGGTGAACGGGTGTTAGAAAAAACTCATGGATGCGCGAATTTACTATATTTTTGTCGAATTGCTTGAAATATTTCACTAGATTAAATATGTTCCAAATCTTTGGTCTCAGTAAATCTTGTTCTTGAAATAAATTCTTACAAACCGCTTTTTCTGGCATTATTTCGACACATAGAACATATTTCAGCACATACTTTAAGATACCTCAGATCATTGGTAACAAAAATGTATCAACTATTTAAAGAATGATTGGAATTAATTATAAGCGTATGAACTTGTACTTATTTCAGCATCCAGTCTGATGAAGATAAATGTTCCTTATTCATTTACACATGCGTTTAAACTTGAATAGAAAATTAATTTTACATCTTTGAGTATTTGAAACCAATACCAATCATTACAAATGTTTTCTATGTTTTTCTCTATAATAGTAAATTATATAAATTTTTAACTCCAAGGTGAATTTATACACCGAAATCATTTCAAGAAAATTCTCATGTATTCTACAACAAATACCAACGTACCACCTCCATTCGACATCCCTGAACATATGATTTCTTAATTTGTGTTTTGTGTTTGTAAATCTTCCTCACTGCCCCTTAGTTGAAACTGCTCCGATTCGTTCTTACCTAAAGAGCTTGGGCGCACTTGCAAGGCTCTCTCGTCCCTCTTCGGCTGCTTGAAACCTTTGGTGGTGCTCAGTAGTACCCAATCTCCATTCCCGACGAAGGGATGCGTCTGGGGATGGGCCTGGGAAGAATATCTACGAAGGCCTGAAGATTCTTCTGTTTTAGGGAAGTTATTACTGGGGGCCTCTAAAGAATTTTGGGTCTCAGGAAAATTGTAGTATCTATTAGGAGCATACTGGAGACCCTGGAACTTTCCGGTAGTCTCCGGGAACTCCGGTGGCCTCCCATCGGTGACTATATCGTGTCTGTGATCGCAGTCCTCCCCTTTCCTCTCGGTAATAGTCAGTGGAGTCTTGTGGCGGTCAATTTGAGTTGTGTGGTACGGCTGTGGATGTTTCCTATAAACGTAGAATGGAGTCTCCTCGAAGTTGTCACCCCAGAATTCCTGTTGGGGATTCACAGTGGGTTTCGGTTTTGGATTCCATTTCGATATCTTGGAAACAGACCATGGGATCGGATCAAGGGAAACCCAACCTGTGGTTTGTTGCCGGTCCGGCGTAGTTGGACGTTTCCAACTTTTCTGAACTTTATCAGGTTTAATTTTTCCCGCGTATCGGTCCAGGAATTCCTTCAGGGTTTCGTGGGAAACACCCGAGTCTCTATCGAGTGGAAGTTTTTGAAAGGAAGGTTCATTCACTGAGACTTTCTGGAATCGGTCTTCATTCGATAGGGTTTTCGGGTCATCTATGGTGGTTTCTGGTGATACTCCGTCCAATAGTATCCTCTCGAAAGGATTGTTGATGTCCTCCCCTGGGACTTTCCGTAAGGACCTGTGGGACTCCCAGGAGAAGCTAACGGGGTCCTCTTCCGCCACCTCGCTTTCCCATGCTTCAGCACTTATCACTAGCACCACTACAACTAGAACGTACCCTAACCATGTCATCTCGTCGACTGAACGGCACCCGCTACCTCTTAATGTTAATATAAATTTTCCACCACGGCTACTACTGGAATGTGTGTTATGGCCTATTTTATCCCCGTCTTCTTCTAGCGCACGAGCATTTACGGGTAATTTATAGAAAGTTATCATTGTTGTTGTGTTGTTGTTGTTATGGTTATTAAGCAAAGCGTGAATAAATTTCTCCTCTCTTTTCACGCTTTTAGCGACAGATTTTTTAAGGGGTCCCACTTAATTGGACCGATGACATACATTCCGGTGCAACGGAAGAATGGAATTGGTTCTCGAGTTCGACGTAAAACAAGCGATTTCACATTTTATGTAAAACTTGTCACTACTGCTACCGTAGTAAAAAAATCAATTTGTGCTTCTACACCTCAAGCCTGTCAGTCACAAATACGCAAAGAAATAATTTTAAAGCTTTCATTTAGAAATTTACTAATTACAGATTTACTACTATTCCTCTACTTTAATTATGTTTGTACTGTGTTTGTAACTGGTAAAAGTTGTACTCCACGGCCACCTTTCTTGGTAAAAACGAAAAACCAGAATGAAGAACGGAAGGATAGAAGAAAGAAAACGCTTTCTCTCCGTTAAAATTGTAAATTGCTTCGGAAAGTAGGCGATCCATTATTCTCTTATTACATGCTTTCATTACAATTTTTATTATAGCACTTTTTGTCGTTTCTAGTAATAGAATTAAATTTCACCTAGTCTAAGTACTTACACGACGGAACAGGATTTGAAATAAACTGTAAACTAGAAACAAGTGCTGTACGTTGAGTTAGTTATGAAAGCATCTTGTATTACCTAGTTAGTATATGTGTAGATTGAAATATTTCGCATTACCTGAGAAGGTATGTAATTACTTATACAAATCTATGTGAAGTTTTATTGGTACGGTTGGTCTCAGGTAAGTATCAATTTTTTTTTTTTGTATATTTATCAATATTATAACATCGATCAACTTATCATAATTATGGGAAATGATTGGTTTTCGAAATATTGCCTCTTGAAAATTTGTATACCTTCCCATTTGAGGCAAATTTACAAGCTTTTAGAAAATTTTCAAGAGTAAAGTGCCCTTTGAGGCCATTTTAGAAAAAAATGTATTAAGTAAGAAATACTTGTATTACATAGATGAGCCAAGTTGCGAATGTTGAAATAACGTGCTAAAGTAGTTTAGGACTAAACTAAGAGAAAATAAAAATTATCAGGGGTAAAATAGCGTTACCGCGTTTTATAAAAACATGTTTCAGTCAAAAGTTTAGCTCTTAAATAGCGAAGTCAAATCACGGAATCTGAAATATATTACTATGGCCGTTATTAGAATGTTATAAAACGTATACTGAAAATTCTCAAGAATAGAGTGTGGACTAGTGCATGTTTTGGCAAAAATATTTCAATTAAAAATTGCAGATATTTAATAAAGTAGTTCAGGTGTGAAGTTTAGTAGGATTTGTAAAAATGTTTTGGAAAAAAAAATGAAAAAACTGAAAACTTACAATAGTAATGTGCCCTTCAGGGCGTCTTTAGAAAAAAAAAATGTTTTATACAAAATGTGTATGTATATGTATAAAATAAATAAGTTAAATTATGAAGTCGCCAATAAATCACGATAGCCTTTTTTGGGAATCAAGGAGAACTATAAATTCTCCCGAGTAAAGTACTTCTTAGATTTCCCTATTATCGTAACTCCGATGTCAAACGAAAGGAGAACATCCCTGATACCAGAAACGGAAATTTTTCCTTCCGATGAGGTCTACTCTTCGAGTTATAAGGGAGAAAGTTAATAGGTCATTTTCATTTTGGGAAAATCGGGATATTCTAAAACTGTTGGAGTAATCGGAAGAAAAAATATTTTGAAAAAAATTATAGCGATTTAATGTAACTGTTTGGAATTAAAGCTTAGTAAGAATAGCTTAAGCTGTTTTGTAAAAAACTGAAAATATCCGAAACTTCCCAAGAAAATAGCGTTCTTCAGATAAAATCTGTCACGATAACGATAATAATTATATGGATTATACAATGAAATAATAAGTATAACAAAAAACTTTGGACCACTATTCGAGATAACACAACAATGATAAGAGCGAAGCACCCCTTGCACTTAATTAATTTTAGTCAAAATTGTAGGGTTCAAGTTTTCATGGAACCAAACCCAAATTCGAAATTCTCGCTTTTCACTAAGACACATAGACATTTTCCAAAAACATATTTTTCGTGTTCAGTGTACCTTAAAATGCCCAGAACGGCAAATATTTCAAATTTCGAAAACCTACCTGAAACAATAGTTTCTTCTTATATGAGTACCTCATATGAGAAAGTAAAAATCATTTTTGATTAATAGAAATACGGTGAAAACAATAGTCAGCTTTATTTTTCGTGTTCCATTATTATTTCAGGAAAAATGGTTTGAATATAATTTCCACATTCATTAAATGGAAATTTAAATTCGTATCTATTTATTCGTTGTAGTAATCGCCGGGTGTTCATTTTTTCTATACCTTTGAAATATCTTATAAACGTTTTTACTAGATTTCAATTTAAATTTTGCCACAAGTTATCTAAAACACCTCATTATTTATAACCTTCCCGTTTTCAAATACATATGCCACGGAACATAAAAATACATGATGACTGCCACTCAGAATAGTCACGGAACAGTCAAATTTAGCAACTTACTGGGAATGGCTAAGCGTATTTAGGCGCGATGTTACATTTGCAATTTTGAGTAAAGATTTAGACTCAGAAACCAATTATGCAAACCATACTCCATTCAGGTGATAACTCAAATGTTAAAACATTGACACGTCTAACATCGAACGTCTAAAATATTGACACCTTTAGTACCCTGAACAGCTAAACAATGACATATCGTCCATATTTAGAAAGAACACTTTATATAAAAGTAAATTAATAACTACTAAGACGTCTTGAGAGACTTGTAGAGAATATATCCCAGTCTGCTTACGAAAAAACGCGAAAAATTAATTAGTGATGTCTGAAGGTTTTAAGTCATAAAAGGGTCTATTAGTTGATAAATACATAAAGAGGTACTACCAGATCGGCTCGGTTATTTGTAAACAACGGGTATTGTCTGAAAATTCGATTTTTGCCGGTAGAATTTTTCGATGACATTGTACAGAACACATGTAGAAATGATAGTTGTAGATAATGAAAAGTCCTTTAATTTCTCGTTCTGTACGTCAAAATTGAAAACTAACTTATCGAGATAATTGTGAAAAGCGCCATTTTTTTGCACTATTCTATAAATGTTTGTAAATTCTGCAAGTATCTTAATGATGACGCCCTTATGGGTATTTATGCCCATATGAAGTGTAGCAAATTTCATGTAGATTGGTTTAATAGTTTATGGATAACGTCAATTATTTTTGGCAAATATTAAATGTTTCAGCAATTGCTTTACATCTGGCAATACATCTGCAGATATTTTGAAAAGTGAAATTGTTAATAGATCAGACTACAAGGATAGCTAAAAAGGTAATACACTTTTTTTCAAAAATTGTTATTAAAATTGTGTGCTTAACGAGAGATGCTTCGCTTGCTTATAATCAAATAGAATAATTTAGTTATATTTAATGGTACTGATATGTAGTAAAGACTTTAAAGCTGTAGAAAAAAATAGAACACTATGATTAATAAGAGCCAAGATAGAATAGCCAAGAAGGTAGAAAGATAGAAAGAAAATCATATCTCAATAATTTATAAATATTAAGTGTCGAAATTTGCACAGATTTTAAACGACAAAAAGTTTTAAACAAAATTTACATGTACATTTGATTACCGCATATATGTATATGCTCATGCTCACCAAATTCATGAGTTAATAAAATAAAAACTGAAAATTAAGAATTACGCTGTATATAGATCACGTGACCAACCAACGGTCCGAAATTTGGCAAGAAAGGGTAACTTTTTACATTACAAGAAAATTCATAAGGGAAAATGTGTTTACGACTGCGACATGAATTCTAGTAAGAAGTAGAGTGACTAGAAACTAAATATTACTGTAAGTATACAAAATATTATTTATAAGTATTAAACCGTCATTACATTTCTTATATTTTATATATTTTTCGATTGTCCCGGTTTCGAATTCCTGTCGTAGTCGCAAATACCTTTTTCTTTATGAATTTTCTTATGATATTTCACTCTATGCTTGAAAGCGTGAATTTTAAATATGCATTAGCCATAGGCGCAATTATTTCAGGTTGGTTCATATTTACAATTTCAACACATTTTTACTTCTTACTCAGCAAGGTCTTTTAACAATTTTTTTATTTTTTTTTGCAATAATTTCCGATATTCTGAAGTTAATATTAGTTTCGCAATAAACTATTGCACCAAAATTTTTTTCGTTAAAATCGGCGTGATTGTTACAATTTTCACAGATACTGCAATGAGTTACGGCAGAAATATAAATATTTGTTATAATAATATCGTTACTGCAGTATAAAACTTTGTAGTGAAATATAATCGATAACATAAATCTCGAAATTAGGATTTCTATTGTAATACATTATCTTTTAAAATATTTCATTTAAAGTCTTTCACAATCAAATCCCTGTCGAGACAAGTACAATAAAAGTAATTACCACGTCAGTCGTCTAATCGATCAGGAGGTCTTCATCGAATAGGAAAAGTATCCGTGAGGAAAGAAGAAGGAAACCCGAACGTCTCTTTGACAAAAACTCATTTCTGGCACAACTTCGAAACTTTGAAGTCGAACTTGACAAATATTTGGATTGGAGTCGAAGGCATCGACATCGGCCATAGTTTATATAAAGTACCTCGGAGCAATCGGAAACGATGAGGGCTCCAGGTTATCCTATGGCAAATATCTTACGTGAAGAATTCTGCGACTTCGGAGAGGGAGAGATGGGACGAGGACGGAAGGGGAGGGAGGGTTGAAAAGGGAATGTCTGGGAAGGGGTTGGGGGTTGGGATGTTCGGGAGACGGGAGGGTGGAAAGATAGGTGGCGGCTTTTCTGGAAAAGCGGAAGTGTTTCCCGAATCAATACTTTCGTGAAGGCAAATAAAAAGAAGGATTGATAAAAGGTTAAAAGCGAGTCGTCCATATTCTATATAACGTATTTTTAATAGTATTAATCAATTTGTTTAAATCTTTCGATAGAAGCTGATTCCTTTTATGCTGAATTGCTCTAGAAAATGTTTACTCGGTATGGAGTCGTTTCCAGACGTTGCACCTAATAAAACTTAAAAGTGGGACCGTGTGAATAATTTGCATGATATGTTTGTGGTCGTGGTGTTCGTTAACCATCAAATGAGAATTTAATATGGAGTCAAGTGAGATTAGTAATGATATGTATGCTATTTTTGTGGGGTTCCTCAGGAATCCTTCAGGATTCCTCAAGCCCTAAGGCGTAGTTACTGTGCCATCTGTATTTTATAGTCAACCAAGTGCACCTTAAGAATGATATGAGGCCGAGGTCGGCTTGGTCTTACCTTGAGTATCCCTCAGAAAATATTAAAAGTTAAGTTTGTCTTCAAGGCGGGGATTCAAGATGAATGACGATTATTGTGAGTACATCAATCGAATTATTAATAACATAAATCGATTACCTAAACGGTATTTGAGAGACGGGCAAAATCCGTTAGATTTATATAGTGAACGTGAGTTTATATAGAGGTATCGCTTATATCAAAAAATATAATTGTACATATGATTTTGCCTCTGATTAATGACGCTCTTCATAAACCCAATAATAGAGGTTTGCCAATGATTCCATTGATGAAATTATTAATCAGTTTACGATACTATGGTACAGGAAATTTCCAGGCAAGTTGCATTTTTATATATGTATCTATATTTAGAAAAAAATGAATACTTATACTTTATTCAGTTTTTGAACTTTATTTATTTATTCTACTATTTCATATTTATTTTAGACTGTTGCTGGTGTTCTTAGAGGAATTTCACAATCTACAGAGTCTCTAGTAGTAGAAAAGATTTCAGAGTCATTAGCAGAAAAAAATGAAGAATGTCAAAAAATTCCCAGAATGCCCTTTTCATTATCAAGTTTTTATGAATAAATTTAATCAAATTGCCAACTTTCCTTATGTACCACCTTGTATAGACCCACATCCCAATAAAAAATCCTGGAGGTGCTGTAAGTGAAATATACAGAAATAGAAGGAGAATTTTATCCATTAATTTAGAGATACTTATATTATCTCAATAATGAATGAGCAAATTGTTAAACTTTAGTTATTTAGTTAGGTTTGTGGCCCAAGATTGTAAATATTAGATATTGTCGCTTCGTGTCAAATATGAAAATAATGAAGTGCCAGGTCAGCCTATAATTATTTGTTTAACATCAAATTTGCAATATGAATCTGTTATAAATTATGTGTAGTTACAGGTAAAATGTTATGTGATAATGGCTATGCATTAGAAGATATCTTCTAACACCAGTTGTACATCCTAATACACATGCATAAAGAAATTATAATAGGGCTCATAGGAGCAACAGAAATATCTTCGAAAGATGTTTGGGAATCTGGAAAGAACGATTTAGGTGCTTAAAAAGCGTGTTAAACGTTTTAATTTAGTCTTCCTCATTTTAATTACAAGTTTCAATTTATTTTAGTTTATAGCCTCATTTTGACATGATCGTAGAACCATAGGAAATAGAAATAATATTCCATAGACCGGTTCCTTATTCGCGATTTGCGCTGTTGTCAAAACTTTTACCTTCTTAAGTGCTCCTTGACCGAGGCAAAAAGATTTTGTAATTATCGAACAGCTTATCTGAGGTTCCACCAAGGTTTTCACCACGAGGACCCCCTTGAGTATTCTTTAAATGGTGGATTATAATCTGCCCCTACGGCTGAATAGCTTGAGCTAGACTTCGCCCTTCGTGGTACCAATAAAGGCAATTATTGTTATATAATTTTGATGTGTAGCAATAAATTTCAGTTTTAGTATAAAAGCTTGTTCATTTATTACAAGCATAGTGAATATACTTAATACATGTTTTATAAAAGAAAAATAAGTTTTCGTACGATTTTAATTATGTGGTTCAAAAAGAGTTTGCAGGTAATTGTGAAAAATATAACAGGTTTGCCTAAACAAGCATCAGTGTCAAGTTTGTAAATTTTTATAACAATTGCTGAATAGATATATAACCAACATATTAGAAGACGAAAATTTTTTCTATGAGAGTCATCTATGGGTCTGAGTGCTTCGTGATATTTTGATAAAGGTCGTGCATACGCCTGAAAAACTTTAGCATCAAGTAGTTACACTTTAGGTCTTAAACCAAGCAAACGTTTTATAAAAATTTACCATTTTTCAAACAATTAATGAAAGCAAGATTTTCTATATGATCCTATCGTAATTAAAAAATGCATTTTTAAAATTTCCTGTAAAAATAACTCAAGATTATGCAATCCTAGTGTCATTCTCAATTCGTTACGTAAGTATACTTGACATTGAACGGTACACGGTCGTTACACGTGTAAATGATTCGTCTTAAAGTTTTAATCCCTGTTGTGTAATTCAATAGTTCGTTTGACTTCTAATTTGCTCTTATCATATAAATGTGTCTCATTTTGTGCATAAAACGAAACCTTTCTAATGAAAGAAATAGAGAAAGAAAAATAAACAAAATACAAAACGTAAATTATTTAAAGACGTGGAAAACGTTCTCTCGTAGACATTAAAAATTCAACTTTAGCACCCATTTTTAAACAAAACGTAAATATTTCTATAGTCGACTACTTACCACTTACCCTGGGGCTGCCAGGACCGAGTCACCCTGCTACCGCTTCTCTCTTGAATGCATCTGCGTCTTCTGCTTCTTCGCCGTCCAAAAAATGTCACCGTTCAATGATTCCTTCATGTAATTATAAGGCAGAGACAAAGCTCAACAACTAAAGCTCGTGTTAAAATAGGAATCTGAGGGAAATTTTTTCCTACAGTACATTCACAATAGCACTTTCACAAAAGAGTCATACACAAAACACTACAGCATTCACTCGATTTCAGAACATTTAAAACAACCGAATGGGCCCGATCATCGTCTTTGATTGATTGCGCTGAGCGTACCGAGAGTTTTATAATTAATTACCCTGTTATCAGAGCGGTGATTTACTAACTGACAAAAGGATTAAGTAGCTTCTTCAAAAGAATCTATTTTTAAAATTATTAAAGACGTTATTTAAAACACAACCTATCGACTTGAACATTTGGCAGAGAATGAATGCTAGGGAAATGAATATTGGAGGCGTTTCCATATTGGAAATTATTAGAATTTCGTGATGGAAAATCGTTCGAGTTGAAGCTATCAAAAAGCTAATGGTTTGGACAGAAAATTTGGGATTTCTTTTCATAAGCGATTTAAGGATTTGTTTTTGGTCTTATTATTTTTGTTGGATATGTTTAGATGTTACTAAATTGGAGATGCACAACTGTCCATAGAGTTTCTTGAAATTTTCGTATGGCATAGAGTATTTCTATGGGTTTTATCGTAATGATTTGATATAATTTGCTTTTAGTCCTTAGAACAGTATCCCCACTAATTTTCTCTGCAACATCGCTCTTCAGTAATTGTACTCTGTTACCGAAGTTTAAAAGTTGTTCGTCTTTATGCGGTCTAGTCCTCGTCAGTTCCTCAATTAGAGAGTTCAAATCTCGTTTATCTGAGGAAAATTATTGCATTATTGATGCAATAAGCTCTCTTGTGTCGCCTACTGAAACCTCAGCTTTGCCGACTAATTTTTGTTGGACACATTTCAAAATATGTAGTTTATATTTTTCACCTGAGTTTTGATAGATAAGTAATAAATTTTCGCAACGATTAAGGAACTCATTGAAAGTACTAATGTAACCGTCGAATTGTGTTATTTAGTTTAGACCTAAATATAGTAGATCCCAACTGATGTGGGCTAATATTATGTCATAACTAATTATTTTAAACCTGATTCGCTATCAACATTTGAATGACCCGAATGATTCGATTCTTGGCAAGAATTAATGGGCTTTTGTCTCTATGCCTTTGCCTTTCTTTCTTCCTATCGTTACTTATATTCCTATCATCAATAAATTCCTTATGCATAGGGTTTAAAAGGGGAAAATGGGAATTTGACACTTACCCAATTTTCCTGTTTTCGATTTTCCGTTACGTCAGCATATCATCGAACTGTCGCGTTGTACAGTACCGGGCATTCCTACTAGCCCAGTTCATAGAGCAAAAAAAGTTGTTTTGGTAGATAACATTTAACAGCAGACGGACTAAAAGCTTTGTTTAAAATGGATCAAACATGGTAAAAACCCAAAATCTAGACAAATCTGAGCTATTGCGTTTTTTTTAAACAATAATAATTAAAAAAATAGGTCTTTTTCCGTTTTCCACCGTAGCGTGAAAATTATTGACGGAAATGCAATACGCACTCATCTCGAAATGCGAAATCGCGCATTTCGCGTAATGTTCGAGGGCTTTTTGCGCACTTTTCTCCAAACGTATATGAAAATCAAAAATAGCCAAATTTTGGTGTTGATGTCCTCTTTTAAAAACCCTTTGAATAATTGAAAACGGCCTTTCGGTTAACACGCCGAATTTTGCAAAATTTCGGTGTATATTGTTAATAACGTAATTGTACAAAAACTATTCATCCGACAGCATCCAACTTTTAAATGCTTAAAGTAGACATAATAACCTAATACTTTACGCAAAATTAGTGCTTCTGCTTTAAACTGGGCAAAGTTGTGAATTTTTGAAAAAGGATCCATTTTGACGGTTTTTTCAAGTTTCCTCGGTGAAAAATAGTTGGATCACCAACGCTCATGTTGAAGGTCTTTTAATTCTTTATAAATCATTTCTACAACATATTTCATTTCCGTCAATATTTTTTACGCTATGGTGAAAAACGAAAAACCGATGTTTTTTTTAAATTTTATTGTTAAAACAAAAACGAAAAAGCTCAGATTTGTCCAGATTTTGTGTTTTCATCATCTTTGATTCAGTATAAAAGGTTTTTCCGTCCGACTGCTGTTCAATTTCATCTACCAAAAGAAACTCTATAAACTGGGCTATACTTTAAGACGTCTTGGTCAGGAAAAGGTTAAAACACTGGAGCGACGAAATCGATTTTCGATGGATGCGATACTTTACGAATTTTTCACAACCGCATGGATCCTACTGACTGCGCCAATTAAGTAAGTTATTCAATAGCATCTATTTTAAAAAATACTAAATACTTTATTTATAACACAATTTACCACATTGGAAGTTAGGCAGAGAAAGATCTTTAGAAAAATAAAATAAATTTTCTGGGAGAAGTGAGACAAAAATCTGTAATTGTTGTCGCTTATTTGTAGGCAAATTTTGATAATGTTTACCGCTCATTAATTGTAAAGACGAAAATGTCCAGAATCTGTTTTTGCCACTTGTAAACCATAGAACCAATTGTTTTACATCCTAATTGCTCATTTTGTAAGTCATATCTTATGCAAAAAAAGTAATCAACAATTTGTTCATAGGATGCTATGTACAAGAATTAAACGTGAAAATCCGACAAATTTCTTTAAATAATTTTCCTCACCATTGAACCTAGTCGTTTCCTCGATTTTTCTTTCCAAACTACCTATCGACTGGACTAACTATTCCACAGTTCAGGTCTACACCAGTAGCAATCAAAATTTATTAAGATCGATCCATTAAAAACACTATTCTTCCAAACTTTAAACTGTAAATATTCGCTTTCATGTTCCTTTCATTTTCAACCAAAATCCATTACAATATTCATATTACATCAGACGATGTTTTCTCGCAAAAGATAGCTCAAATTTTTCGTTATTCCAACACTATAACTAATGGAGAAAAGATTTTCGTTAATATAACACAGGATTTAAATATTTCAACGACCATTGCAAAATTGTCAATTATTTACCGCAGCAGTCATAACATTTTATAAATTGTTATCTTACAATCACACTAATCATATCACATTACTACTAGCTATTCTACTTTTATTTCTTATCCGCCCTTTCCCTACATATTTTTCTGCATGAGTCGCATGTCCCCATATTGATGACGTACATTAAAGCAGTAGTCGTAATGCGAGTCGTGCATATTTTAATATAAAATAAATACGGAACGATTGCGGTGTCGTTTATGGCCACACGTGCACAACGTTCGCTCTATTTATTTAATTTCTTTTTATATTAATGTCCAACAGCTTGTTGAGTTGAATGAAAGGGGAGGGGATGAAACAATTGGGAGGTTCAAGGGATTGAAATTTAAAAAAATGTTCATATTTCATTCGAATCAAGGGGAAAAGTGTAGTTAAAGCAGTAACTTGATTCTTCTTATATCTAAAGTAATCAAATTCGCTGTTTCTGAAAAAGTGAAGGGTCTTTGATATCTATAATACATTTGCCATGTGAACTACATTGCTGAGAAGTTATTTTTATCATAGACGTTCATGTAAGCTTTCTACCATATTGCAATATCAAGCGTAACGTAAAGACTTGTCTGTAACTTTGTAGAGGACTACATTGATTTCCACTAGTACGTATACGACGCCGGTATTTTCCCAATCAACATTTAATAAATAATTGAACAATTTTAGGTATTTGTTAATCGAATTTGGGACAATTCCCTACAACCCCGAAACATGTTAATAAATAAAATCGAACTGCCAAACCATCAAGTTCCCTAACACAGGAAGTCTCGCGATTTCGCCCTCTCTGAAATAAATCACCCTTAAAAAGCCGTTAAGGGCGGAGATGTGCTAAGTCAGGGGCGTCACGTGTCGCCTGACATATGATCCCCTATTTTTCCCCAACCCTTAAACAATATTGTAGCTTACAGGTGGTTTTAATATCACGGGGTATAAAAATCACTCTTCTAGCATGATCAAAGTAGAATTTTTTATCTTAACGTAACACTATTATATTTTATAATTTATTATTGTGCCAGTTTAATGGTATGTTCAATTACAACTTTAATTCAGATTAATTACTTAACAGAAAAGCCGTTTTGGATGTTGGTAATGATGTCAATTAACGTCGCACATACAAGGTAAGATATAAATTGTTCCTTATGTGTAGTAATTGCATTACTTGGGTGTAAGTATACCATCGGATAGATTGTAGAATAACGCGCATAAATGATATAATAGTGTAGATGTTACTGCTAGGAACGTCGATGATTATCAATGATTAAATCATTCTTTAAAAAAAGTTTTGCTTTTATTTTGATGTAAAGAGGGATTTACTCTGACGTAGGCAGGTCATGTAAAAATTTTGAAAATGCTAAATTTACCTTTGGCAAATTACGCTAACTTTTGGTTTTTTAACAAATTTGTTATTCGTTGTTTAGAAATTATTGAAACGCTTAAACAGAGAGTTTCATATTAAATTTAAAAAATATATTTATTTTGACACGTCTAAAAAGTCAAAGCAAATACAACTGTAAAGATTTTTTCGAGAATTATGAGTGATACAGAGCATGGAGTGATTAGGAACAGTGGAAATCTTGATTTTCTTTGGAGGAAGTGTTGGATGCTAAAAGTCCCAGGAAAACTCTGCGACCTTCTTTCTAGTTCAACAGAATTTTCTGACGGTTAGAAATAAAATTGAAACAGTTCAAATTTCCATAAATCCTACAGATTCAATTTTAAAACCAAGCTTGCGTGTCCAAATTCTAAACAAATTTTTACAGGTTTCTTTTTCAACATTTAAACTTTTGAATGTTTTAAATTACTACAAGATAGCACCTCTAATTCACCTTAGACCATTTAGGCAAATTTTAGGTTTTCTTCTGTAATCATGGAAGTGTGAAACAGTTTGAAATTTGCATAAACCTAGAGTTGACTCTAAGACAGTTTCAAAAATGCATTTGGTTATTAATACATACTTAATTTATACTAGATTAATTTCTAAGCGCCTTACTCGTATTCTTGGTCGCATGTTTCGTATTTGATCGCCTGTTTCACGTACTTTCTGCCCTGGCCACGTATCTCGTTTTTACGTGTAGCGTTCTCATTCTCGACCTTTCAATAATCCCTCAGAGAGGACGAGATACGCGTGGAAGCGTTCTAGAACTCTGATTAGTAGGGTTCAGATTTTATGCAAAATGCATATCTTTAATTTTTAGGGATATATATTTTTTTACTTACGAACTACATTAAAGTTACTCAAAAAATGTAATAAAAAAAATTACATATTTTGCATATTTTCGAAATTTTACCTATGGAGCGCATATTTTGTTCGCTGAGTGCCTAATCCGCATATTTCACAATTTTTGAAGTAAAGTGAAATTTCCTAACTAAACGATTTTATGTTTCAAATACATCCTAACGTTGTAACTGAAGAATAACCGATGTAAACTCATTTGCGTTTATCTTGAAAAGTTCTTCCTGGTAAGCTTTTCACTTTCTTGGAATTTATTGTACCTAAAACGCCCTAACTACTTTAACAATGAGGTGCTCAGTCAATAGAATGCTACCTATTCCTTAATTCTTAGATAAATCAATTAAACCCAACATATTAGTAAGTAGTAAGTAGGTAAGTTTGCTCCTTTCCTTGAATTTATTTTATAATTCTAAAAGACCCCGTAGCCGAGCCTTATACCATGTAGTTTGGTTTTCCACACATATTTATTTGATTGTGAACTTCAATGAAACAACATTAAAACATAATGCCGAAAGTGAAAATTAATCTAGTTTCTGTGTGGATCAAAAATGATCCCGAATTAACATTAGTGAATGTAAACGTGTTCTCAAAGTGTGCGCAAAAACGGTATTAATTTTGATGCTATTTACAACGTTGCATTTATGCTTTAATTTTATTAATATTCTTCGCACTATTATTTTACTTCATATTGTGTTTTGTCAAAGATCCAAAAAATGTGCATTAACGATTTGCTTCTCTCATTCAAAATACAGGTTTTATTTTTATTCGCATTTCTTTCATTTTTAAAAGGGGTATTTAAGTAATCTAAATTATTACTTACTATTTTAACTTTAATTATATCTAATTAAAGTTTACCTGAGAGCGGAAATCACAAGTAGATCAACACCTGAAAACAACAAAACTTCAAAAAAATTACCAAAAATCGAAGAAAACTAAATTCCCACAACTTTCGTTAAAACAATCATTTTCGCTGCCGTCATGAACAAAATTATTAGATCAACAAGATTTCAATTTTCAATTATGTGATGCTTCCATTAGTGCTAATATCCTTTTGAATGAGGTGCATAATAAAACAATTAAGTTACTCTTTGAAAAATTTTGTAAAAAAACAGTGCCACATGAGAGTACTCTACGAAAAAATTGTGTAATTCCATTACAAACGAGGTAATATTAGATACTAAAATTCGTATTAAGGACAATTATTTCTATATTATTGTAGACGAGAGAAGTGATGTTTCTGGTAGATGTATCTTAAATTTATTAATAGACGTTTTAAATGAGAATATTGTACAACAATCATTTTTAATTTATACAAAACAATTACAAAAAACAGCTTATAAATTGTACGATTTGTAAATGAGAGTTTGACAACATTTTTTTCTCTCGATGTACTTCCCACTGAAGGAGTTCTTTTGTTTGTAAGTGATGCTGCGGCATATATGGTGATATCAGGAATAAATTTGAAGGTAATCTATAAAAATCTTATTCATATTACGTGCTTAGCTTATGGTTTAAAGAAGAAGAAGTTCGTTCTCAATTTGCATTAGTTAATTCATTAATATACAATGTAAAGAAGGTATTTCTAAAAGCTCCACTTCGGGTATAGGTATATAAAGAAAAATTACTGAATATTCTTTTACCTTCTCGATCGGTCATTACTCGATGGGTTTTATGGTTAGAGGCTACCGTTTTTTATGCTAATAATTACGAAGATATGAAAAATATTGCTTCTGAATTTACCGACTCCACTCAGGCTATAATAAAATATAAATTTTTATTCCAAAAACAAGAAATAGCACATCAGGGGCATGTATTAAGTCAAATTTTAGCTCTTTTAGTAAAAGCACCACTGACTTAGAAAAAAGAAATATGCTGCTGTATGACGCAATTGATGAAGTAAGCAAATGTGAATTCCTTTTAAAAAATGTTCGCGGTGACATAGGAAAAACTATGTTAAACAAAATGGAGTAATGTTATTACAAGGAAATTTCTTTCGTTTAGGTCCTGAACAAATATTGTTATTAAGATATGCACGTATTACATAGATGCAGATGTAGATGTAGAAAGAAGTTTTTCCTCTAATAAAGATGTATTTTCCAATCACCGCCAAAAGTTTACTGTTGAAAATTTAGAAAAATATTGTGTGATTAAATGGCATTACAAAATTACAGTCGATGAAGAATATTTCTTTTTTTTTAATTTGTCTTATAGAAATATTTTATTTATATAAAACCAGTATTTATTCCGTTACTTTCAGTGTATTGTAGGGTTAATTCTTTTAGACTTTGTTTATTTGCTCCTTATTTTTTATTTAGTATATTTAAAATTACCACGTACGTATGTTAATAGGATTAATATACATTATGGTATACATCCATATTATTGTTCGTTCGTTATATAATATAGGCAGTGAAGTATTTTTTAAATTATAATAATAAACTTTACTTCGATTGTCTGTTGTTATCATAGTTGATGCGTTATAAATTATCAATAATCAACATGTGTTAAATACAAGGTAGGTATATGGCTTTTTTTTTTCTTTAAATAAATGTAAGCTACATATTTTGCATATTTAGAAAGTAAAATCTGTCATTCAACTGATTATTCCACATTTTTAGCAAATAACCACACTTTAATAATTTTGGTGAAAAATAACTAATTGAGAAATGAAAATTTTTATTGCATTTTATATTTATCGGATGAAGTGCATATTTTTTTGCATAATTTCATTTAAATTCCCGCATATTTATGCGCATATTTTCGATAATTTTGTGCATAAAAATCCGAACCTTACTGATCAGTGTCGACTACTATCGAGAACGTCCTAGTGTTCTCCTTTTATCTACTGGACACATGACGCCGCTGGAAACAATGCAATAACAGTATATAATTCGCATGCTTAAATTTCTGGTTAGGATTTCAGGAACCCTTACATGTTTAACAAATTTTTCTATTTTAAACCTAATGGAACATAGTCACATGTATTACAACTTGGTTAATTGCGAGATATGATCGTTTTATGGTCACTTTCAATATATACTACTACGTTCCAGACGTGCTTCTACCACATCGTATCCATGTTGTGCTCCTGTTATGTCGCGTTCATTTCCGCCGAAAAATACCGATTGTGCAAAAACTATTACTTCCACAGAACGAGCGTTATGTTCATATAAAATGACTCTTCAGGACAAAATGTATTAGTGTCCATTGTAACCGTAGGAGGGTCGACAATTCCCCACAAATTTTGGATATCGACCATTGCCAGCAACAGTTTACAGATCCCATTTGAAACGTACATTCTTTATGGTACTTACTTACAACCATTCTTAAGGACATTTGCATAAGGTATTTCATTTTTCACTGGATAAGGTCTGTACTTCTTAAATTTATAGGTATGCAGTTGCTCAACCAAGAAGGATTTTATCGTTGTAATGTAATAGTGTGAATTAGGAATTTAGAAGTAATATTTGCAATGTTCATGTTTCTTTCCAGGCTATTTATAAAAAAATGCCTCGGCTGCTCCGAGAGGGTTTCCCCCGAGGAACTCGTGATGAGAACCAGCGATAACATATTCCACTTGAGATGTTTCGTGTGCGTGGTATGCGGGATCCGCCTGCAAAAAGGCGACCTTTACGTCATCAAACAGGGCCAGCTCTTCTGCAGGATTGACTACGAGAAAGAGGTCGAGATGATGCAGGGCTTCGGTTACGGTAAGCCGAGCGAGAGAGAGAGAGAAAGAGACAAAGAAAATAACCGAAAACCCGTACCGAGACTTCGTAATTTTTAATCCCCGGTAAAAATGTGTTCCAGGGGAATTTATTTGTGACGATCTTTTACAATCCGGCAGATCCCACGACGGCCGGAGGGGCCCGAAAAGACCGAGAACAATCCTAACAACTCAGCAAAGAAGAGCTTTCAAAGCTTCGTTTGAAGTCAGTCCGAAGCCGTGCCGAAAAGTTAGGGAAACTCTCGCCAAAGATACCGGACTCAGTGTGCGGATAGTTCAAGTGAGTTTTGAGGGGTCGGGACGGGGTAGAAATTTAATCAAAATATTTTTTACGCCACATTCTATTAGATTAGAAGGGCACTTTCGTAGTTTTATCGACCCCTCTGATTACGGGAAAAATAAGGAAAAAATTCCCTGATGTCTAATTAAAAAAATATCACCTAGGTTGATTTTGGAAATTCGATTTTTCAAAAGTTTGTATAATTGAACTTTGAAGGGCACTTTCGTAGTTTTATCGACCCCTCTGATTACGGGAAAAATAAGGAAAAAATTCCCTAAGGCCTAATTAAAAAGATAACGTCCAAGTATTTAAAATGAGTTCAATTCGGTGACCCGGTGTAGTTTCGAGGCCCGTATTTCCGGGAAAAACGTCATTAGCGCCCCAAAAGTCAAAATTCCTATAGAAAAATGTTTGCTGTTTCCAACGGTATATGCGCGAAAAGGCTGCGTCAAACCCCCTTTCTGCTATGACCTTTCAAATTGAGAAATACGTGGATTTTGGATGTTCGATTTTTCGAAACTTCTTCTAATTGTACTTTGAAGGGCACTTTCGTAGTTTTATCGACCCCTCTGATTACGGGAAAAATAAGGAAAAAATTCCCTGAGGTCTAATTAAAAAAATATCACCTAGGTTGATTTTGGAAATTCGATTTTTCAAAAATTTGTATAATTGAACTTTGAAGGGCACTTTCGTAGTTTTATCGACCTCTCTGATTACGGGAAAAATAAGGAAAAAATTCCCTAGGGCCTAATTAAAAAGATAACGTCCAAGTATTTAAAATGAGTTCAATTCGGTGACGCGGTGTAGTTTCGAGGCCCGTATTTCCGGTAAAAACGTCATTAGCGCGGCAAAAGTCAAAATTCCTATAGAAAAATGTTTGCTGTTTCCAACGGTATATGCGCGAAAAGGCTGCGTCAAACCCTCTTTCTGCTATGACCTTTCAAATTGAGAAATACGTGGATCTTGGAAGTTCGATTTTTCGAAACTTCTTCTAATTGTACTTTGAAGGGCACTTTCGTAGTTTTATCGACCCCTCTGATTACGGAAAAAATAAGGAAAAAATTCCCTAAGGCCTAATTAAAAAAACAGTTTTATGGATTTCGGACTTTTTCTCAGTGTATCAGCAGTAACTCCTGAACTAATCACTTTTGAGAAGAACTGACTTCAGATATGCATTCAGCACGTTCAAAACTCCCTCAGTACTTATTTTCAGGTCGTTATGAGGAAGTTCATTTTTTCGCAAAAATCGACAGGGGTATATATGGAAAATTTATGGAATTTTCGATGGAGCCAGAATTGACTGAAAATTCCAGGAGTCATAGAAAATTTTGTGCTCATTTCAACGGTGTATGCGCGAGAAGGCTGCGCTAAGCCCTCTTTCTGCTATGCCCTTTCAAACTGAGAAATAGGTGGATTTTGGAAGTTCGATTTTTTGAAGCTTCGTCTTACCGAACTTTGAAGGGCACTTTCGTAGTTTTATCGACCCCTGTGATTACGGGAAAAATAAGGAAAAAATTCCCTGAGGTCTAAATAAAAAAATATCACCTAGGTTGATTTTGGAAATTCGATTTTTCAATAGTTTGTATAATTGAACTTACGAATTGAACTCATTTTAAATACTTGGACGTTATCCTTTTAATTAGGCCTTAGGGAATTTTTTCCTTATTTTTCCCGTAATCAGAGGGGTCGATAAAACTACGAAAGTGCCCTTCAAAGTACAATTAGAAGAAGTTTCGAAAAATCGAACTTCCAAAATCCACGTATTTCTCAATTTGAAAGGTCATAGCAGAAAGGGGGTTTGACGCAGCCTTTTCGCGCATATACCGTTGAAAACAGCAAACATTTTTCTATAGGAATTTTGACTTTTGGGGCGCTAATGACGTTTTTACCGGAAATACGGGCTTCGAAACTACACCGCGTCACCGAATTGAACTCATTTTAAATGCTTGGACGTTATCTTTTTAATTAGGCCCTAGAAAACCCTCTAAAACCATGATTGTTTTAAATATTTAAAAATAATCGCATTGTTAGTTTCTCATTTTAATACAAATGTGGTGCTACTAATAATCTACAGGCGATTTTCCATTCTTGCTTGCAAAAAGGCATGGCTCTTCGTTCGTATAGCATTGAAAAGTAACTAAAACTAAATAACTTATACCAAGTTTTCCCAAACTATTTTTATTTCGTTTTAGGTCATTAATTCCATGTATTCGGGACTTCCTATTACTGTATGTACGTAATATCTATTGCATTGTGTCACTGTTAAGTCCGTATTATATGGAAAATTGTTTCAATGATAAATTAGGCACATTTCTAGCTCATGAATCAATGGTGCTCCTTCTATTCATTTAGTATTCAAATCAGGTTTTGTAGATAGATTAGTAAGCGCCTAAACTTTTCAATTAGTAAATGGATTTTAAAATATAGCACTTTTGATAAAAAATTTATTTTGGTGCTATGATTATCATATATGATTAATTTACCAATAACTGTTTAACCACAATCAATTAACCAATAAAATTTGCTACATAAGACGAGGAGTATATTAAAATATATTGACTAATTTACTTTATCAAAAAATAGTACAAGTGTGTACTAATAAATCATATGTGAATTAATTTAAACTATTGAAGTATGGCATGGAATTTATGAAACAGTTCGACAAAATTAATATCGTGTAATTGCAAAGATTAACAAATCGGAATTGGTATTACGGCATAGTGGTTATGGCATACTTCATACATTTAATTGTATATATGTAAACATTTATAAATCCAGTTCGTTTAAAACAATGGAGAGAATAGTTATTACTAAAGAGCGGATAGTAAGGCACGATAAAATCATAAATAGGCTAAATAGAAAGGCAAATAGGCAAAAAAACTGACAAAATTAGGCAATTATAATAACATATTGGGCAAAAACAAACTGTAAAAAACCGGAATATCTTATATTTTAAATATTTAAAAGGTTATACAGAAATATATATATATATATATATACATTATGTACAAATGTACATTATATATGTACATTATATACATATATGTACAAATTAAACATATTAAAGAAAATATTTTTATTATATCTCATTATTATTATTATTATTATTATTATTATTATTATTATTATTATTATTATTATTATTATTATTATTATTATTATTATTATTATTATTATTATTTATTATATCTCATATTATTTACTTATTTGTAAGTAAGTAATTTTAGCTTTGAGAAGGATCTCTCAACATCGCAGATGTCACAGGGGCATACTTCAGTGTTGTTATTTTTTCTGTGCTCAAATCTACATCCTCATTAAAACCTTCGTGGATTCTACTCACGTTTTTCAAAATGGATAAAGCGGGATTCTTCCTTACTACTTGTTCCAATCTAATTTTGAACTTGTTTCCGACAGGACCGGCAGCATTTTTAAAAGTATTTTCAATTTGAGAAAAGTCTTTCCATTAAAGATTGCCTCTTTTCCAAACAAATTATATTTTGGGGAATTTTTTCGAATTTCCAGAAATATATGCCAAATTAGATGCTATGTGTTTGGAATTGACCGCTGCTTGAGCTCTCTTAATATCCGGTGAAACTGAATTAATTGTCTAAAAAAATATTGTTAAATGGTTATACTATATAGGTTTTCTCCTATATTAGAATTTTAAGCATTTAAACCTACTTCTTTTATTGCATTAAAATGTTTAGCATAGAAAAGACTTGCTTCTCTCCAGGTTCCCCATCTCGTAAGTACTGACTCGAGGCAAAGGAACGTCAGGGAGCATTTGCCGGTAATGTGCGACACGAAGAGGAGCTTTTAGAAAAACCTGAAACATTTGGCAGTTGTTTAAAAATCACTTAAGCATATTAAACATAGCTTCTCACCTTTTTTACAGATGAAATTAATTTAGTAACTGCTGGAAATTCTTCCCTAATCATTTCACAAACTCTATGTGTGCCATGTGCAATGCAGGTAACGTGCAATAAATTTCGGCAAAACGGTTGTAAATTTTTTACGGCCTTTAACATGTAGGGATCTGCGTCACTTACGAAAACAAGGACCTTTTCTTTTTGAAATTTCCAGTGGGATATAGAATTCCCAAAAATCATTAAAATTTATCTATTTTTTTCTAATTGCATTAAACCATTTGGGACACAGTGTTTATGTATGTATGTCGAAAATATTAATTACTTCTACTGTTTCTCACTTATGTTATCGTCAAAAAAATTGGCAATAGTTTCATTACTGACTCTTTCTAGTTCCTTACAAGCCAACTGTATCCTTTTCCGGGTTCATTTTTGCTTAATTTACCAACAACTAAATTAACAATATAGCACCCAACCGAGTCTGTAGTCTCGTCAATTGAAACTCAAATGTAATTTTCTCCAATGTTTGTTTCAATGACTTCTAGTATCTAAAAATCACTAGGTATTACTTTATAGTCCTAAAAAATTTCGTAAAATATGTTAAACATGTCGATTGGTAGCACAAGTCTAAATAGTCTTTTCGTAACGTAGATTCATCTGGAATTTTCAACTTAGTAAATTCTTCCAGTGCATCTTTTATTTTTGGATGATTAGTTTTATTAAAAGGAATATTTGCAGCAACTAATGCTTCACAAAGTTTGCATGCAAAATCTGCCTTTGATGGTCCCTTTTTGTTGTCCATTTAACACAATAGGAAGTAAAGTTTGTTTGTTTTGTGTTCTATTATTTTTATTTAAACTATAAACGTGTGCTCCGCTTGATAAATATTGTAGTGGATATGTATTTCATTAAGGAAGTAATAAATAAATTAAGGTCTGTACAGATGTTTATATAGCTACTTGTAAACTGTTTCTTAGGAAGATTTTAGCATTTTGCCATTCATTTTATTTCAAAATTCTCGAAATAATTTGAAAATGTCTAAAAAAGCCATAATGAAATGAAGTGTGGTAAATTAGGCAAAAACCTTAAAAATTAGGCAAATCAGACTAAAAGGCAGGCACGAGGAAAATGCCTTACTATCCGCTCTTTAGTAATTACATACTGAATAAATTAATTCGGAACTACATTTGATAATTTTCTTATACAATTATGAATAATATTTTGTGAAAATACAAATATTCAAATAATAGGAATATTGTAACCTGCTGACTTAATTGATAGTAAATTACTGAAAATGTTAATATCGCTTTATAAGTGAAACAAAACAAGTAAATGAAAAGTTAGGTTTCGATTAGGGAAATACTTTTCCAGAATTGATTTGGCACGTATTTATTACTATATATTATTTACTTTACAATGTTTCTGAAAAGGCAACCTCGAAGAAAACCAAAATAAATTAGGAGAATTTATACCATCGAAAACAATTTTCTCCGCCCCTTCTATTTAGCCATATGCGAAAACATTTTGTCATACTTATAGCGAATTTTAGGGAGTATGGACAGAAGTTGCGAACGTAGGTTTAAAGGCAATAGAAAGAAAAAAAGCTTAAAATTTACCTCACTACTTTCTTACTTGCAATCCTTCGCAGTTCGGTCGGTGGTCGATTCCTTGCATATTTGTTCCATTTTACGCTCGCCACATTCAACTACCCTGTTAGTACAACTGTACCAATAGTATCTTTTTTATTATGGTAAACATTACTTTGTGTCCGTGGGAGTACCAATTTAGAGTTTCGATAGAAGAACGAGAATTAAACAAACATGCAGAAAAACGAGCGAACTGCGATTACCATTAAGAAAGGGGCAGGGTGGCATTGTAATGCTTTATATCAGCACAAGGTACGATTTTACAGCATCCTTATTTTTTTAAGAAAGGATTTTAAAAGGCTTTAATGAAAAGGCACAGATGATGGCCGATTTTGTCACAGCCTAAGTTATTTCGCCTGGATTGAAACTAAATTTTTTTAATCAACAAATCCAGTATTAACCCTATGTTAAGTACATTTCAATGATATTTCCAACCATAGGTCAAGGTAACTTCTCACATTATACCTAGTCTTGTGAACAGAAGGTCTGGTGATAATAGCCCAGGAGCAAAATAAATAACGGTGAAAAATATTAAACAGCATTATGATGCCGTGTTCATGTATAGGAAGGAGGCTTAATTCCGCCTAACTGCGTAAAAAGTGCCAAACAATTTTGTATCCTGCATGAACAAACAATGTTTATGTGTGAAAAGTTACTTATTTCGCTTGTATAATTTCTGCTTGCATCCTACATCAAAAAGTTAAAGAAATGCAGGCATGATTTAGGTTTCCAATTTAAATCGCTGTTCATCAACATCGTGTAATTGCGTACCGAGATAATTGTGAAAAACTCGTCATTTTTGAAATTATTCAAAAGTTTCAACATTTTAAGCTATTCAACTGAAATTATTTTTAACATCTAGTAATTTACGAAATATTCCAAGTGCACCTGAAAGTTTCAATGAAGACCAATTCAGTTGATTCATTTAGTATTTATAAACAAGTTAAATAATTACAAGAGTGACAGATTTATTGGCAATTATTTCTGTAAATGATTAACCGAAAGTATTTTCAATGGATATCATTTCCCTAGTAAATTTTTTCGTGCAAGTGGAAAATGGTACAAGGGAAAAAATAAATTTTCCACATGTAAACATTATTCATCCAGAACGCAAAATGGGTTATGGGCCCTTTAATGTAGATACGTTCTGTTACATGAATAGGGCGTTAAAAAGCTGTTAAATATTTTTCGTGAAATTTGTGTCTATCTTACCTTGCTTACTAGGATATAAGTTGAGACGTAAAGCAGACAATTTGTTGTCTTAAAGCCTTAAAAGTAAACTGAATTGCAAATGTTTTATTTTCATTAAAATTAGGTTGAAAAGCAACTTCATCAATTTTATCTTAAAACAGGTACTGTAAAAAATACAAAAAAGAAAGAAAGTGCACAAAGATCGATTAATTTTATATACAGTTGATATCAGTGCACGACTTTTTTTTTATAATTTTATATGATGAAATTTTCATCACAATGTGATAGGCGTTCCCAATACGAAACGAACTAAATTGAAGGATGTTTTATGAAATGTCTCTTCAGATATTTACGCCATTTTCAGCGATATTTACATGAAAAAGGGAGGACGACGAAATCTTCCATCGACACAAAATAATAAATCGTCCCTATACCGTTTCCCCTGTCGCCTCCTCGTCTCTCTTTTCCGATGCGGATTTTCTCGTTCGTAACTAATTCGATCGCTTCCGACAGGTTTGGTTTCAAAACCAGCGCGCCAAAATGAAGAAAATGCAAAAGAAAGCAAGGCAAGACGGCAAAGCGACCAAGGATCTGGAAAACGATGAAAAGAAATTAAATGTCAAAGAGGAGGAACAAAGTAAGCGAGAGGTGTTTCGTTTGTGCGATTGCGATAATTGCTTTTTAACTAAGTTCTAGTTTCGCACACGTGAACGTGTGCCGATCTTTTGTACACGCGAGAAGTACTGATACTTACGAGAAGTCAGCTGTTAAAATAAAGGCGAATTGAAATTTTGATTCGAAATTTCTATTGAAAATGGGAAGATTTATAGAAAAGTGGTCGAAATCATGTGATTAACCTTTCTCACCTAACATGTATTAACACTTTTGACTATACAATAAGTGTCATTTTAGATCTCTAATCAGATGCATAACAATAATTAATGACATTTCTGATTCACCAAATCACTTGGTCATAATATATACTGTACGTCTAGAAAGTACGTGGCACTAAAAGGAATTAATTATTTTTATCCATTTACTAGAAAACTTACTTATGTTACTACCTGAGGTAATAAGTATTTCACTATTTATCACTCGGTGTATTTGGTAGATGTTGTGAGTTCTGATAGATTAGTAGAAGACCTGTTATCTTTTAACCTGAAAGCTATGATCTAGGTATCATTTTGTTTGTAATTGTCAACCATCTCTAACCATTAACGGTTTAGGTTCCTGGTCTTTATATCTTTTAGCCACTAAGGCACTAAATGCTTCCAAGCATATTTTCTTTTAACCAAAAGTAACCTGTATTGACTCACGTATAACCTAGGTGTTTTCGTGGTGCAATTACTCTCGTTTCTGTAAAAACATAGTCTCATATCGTTATAAAGAACCATCAAAGCACGATTCAAGCATAAATCTACATAAGTCTCAGTGTTGGGTAAAATTTCTGATCACCAAGTAAATCCAGCTATATTCTACTCTATTCGTAAAACCTAGAACTAACCTGCATACCCGAAATTATGTCTAATCGGCAACTTTCAGGGAGCAAATATAGTGGAAACACTACAGCCTGATTATGATACACACGTACCTTCTAGATGTACTACACAAGTTGGTGAATAAGTAGGGATGTAATTATTTGAGGTTCGTAGCATTAGTTTTACTAGCTTTGTCATCCAGCTTCTATCAATGTTAATGTAAGTAAATTAATTAAATTATGTTTTATTAGGTCCCAGATCGACGCCATTCTTTAACGATAGTTGCAGTGACAACGAAACAACCACAGACGATTCCATGATTCAGAATAACTCTAATAACTTTTTGCACATCAAAGAGGAACTAGACATCGAAAATAATGGCTTCGGTTACAAGAACAACAACGCTAACTACCTTCACAGTTTTGTAGGTAAGAATCAGGGAAATTGTTTCACACCAAAATGGTCTCATAAATATTGATTGATATTTTGATGGAGGGTAAATGTAAACTGTATATACATGGACGAGTTTTATTGTTTAAAGTAATTTTATTAAACAAGAATCATTAGTGTTTGTTCCAAAATATTTAATTATTATTGATGGTATGATAATATTTCTAACACATTCAAACGGTTTTAAGATTGAAAGATTTAAGATTGAAATAATTTTGTGTATTGGTATCGAGTGAAGTAAACTATGACCGTCCCTTTCGTGATTCAACTTTTTACGTCTCCTTTCTCAGGTTTAAAAGTGGACAAACGCAGGAGCGACCCATACATGCCCTTCCCGGCACACGTAGAGCCCGAGCAGCATCAACATTCGATATTTCTGCACCCTCCGATGGCGCATCAGAACCCACCACAAGCGATGCCGGGACTAAATCCAATCGATCGACTCTACTCGATGCAGAACTCATATTTCTGCGGCGAAGAGCAAATGGAATCATAAGAAAATCCAATAGGGCGGAAGATGTGGAGTTATAAGCAGACACTTTTTCGGTTTTCTTTCGATTTATATTATCGAAGTTTGAATATTGTCGCAATAAATTTTGTAATGTGAGTTAATTAAATTTCAGTTCGGCACAGAGAGAGGATCGTTGTTTCTTATCACGTGGGAGCGTTGCCTACTTTTTATTTAGTTTGGTTGTCGATGTCCTTGTATATTTGTTTAATAAATATATAAAGAAATATCCTTATTTAATTATCTTTCAGCCGCACTTTATAAATATTCCAATGCCTATCTTTCGAATTAGTTAATGGATGGAACCAAATAGTGTCATTTTGCGCCAAACGGAGGATGTAAGTAAGTTTTAACGGGATTCGATAAAGAAACCAGTATACAGGATAATACCTCGGTTATGCCCAGAGAATCAATGTTAAGGAAAATTGTTTACAAGGGTTCATAATTTTTTTCACAACTAGGCGCTTTGCGTTGAATCCATTAGAAAAGTTGTGAAGGATCTTATAGCTGAAAAAACTGCAAGAAACTTACGCAATAGGCTCAGTGCTGCAGGTTAAATAGTTTAAGAGATATAACATTTTTAACAATATGCGTAATATGAACAAATTAATGCCTAGCCACAAAGTACGAATAAACATTGTTGCTGATATTTTGTGTATTTATACCCAGACTTTATCCCGTAATTATTTTAATCAGTTTAGCAATTTGCAACTTGGGAAACTTTTGAAAATTTTGCATTATTAATAAAAACACTGTTTTTTGCTAATCCGCATGAATCCTGCTGACTGCGCCAATTATGACTCGGAGGATCCAGAAATGTATAGTCAAATGAAACCACTCAATAGCATAATTCTCAAGGAGTTCGAGCGTTTGCCGAGGTAAGTATTTTTTCTTTTAATTTTCTTATGCTCTTTTATCCTGAAAGCTACTACAAATAAATTAATGCTACAAAAATACATTTAATACATTGAAATCTTCATTGAAGAGTCACATCACATAGAAAGTGTTGTTGATGAAGTTCTGATAATAGTAATGAATTCAAAATAACTCCTGATAATAATGAAGATTTGGTGAAAGTTCAACCGAAAATATTAATGACCACCATTTGCTGATAAGCAACATCTTTTTTGCATTTAAGTAATTTATGTTATTCGCTTCTATTTTTAATAGATGAATATTTATCATGTGTTTTAGGTACAGGAAACAATTCAGGGAAATCTATTGGTTCATGACAGAAATTCTAACGTGATAGGGATCATTTTTATATTTCCTCTATCTTTAAAATCTATGAATCTTCCAAGAAAATTTGTTTTCGTAGCAAATAATGCACTGGCACAAGCTTTACACTTTACAACTTTTCCTAATTTTCGAGAAACAAATTGTGCAACACATATAACAATTTCTTTAGAAAAAGTAACAATGAGTTCATTTATACAATGTAATCGTGTTCACTACTTGAGCATTCACTATAAAAGGTCTACCTTCGCAAATATTAATGGAGCCATCTACGACTAGAATGGAAGCAGAAACATTTAAAATAAAAATCCTTTCTAAAAGTATACAATTACAAAGACCATGGTCTCCTACTTATGAGTAAGCTAATAATTTTCAGTAAGCTGTTCTAAAATACCTACAGGTGGGAATGTTGTTATGACCTCCGTGTGTTCTAATACATGAAAGGAAGGACTCCAAATGATCACGACTACAATTACATGCACGTAGAACGTCTAAAGAAAGTTTTTAAGTATTGAAACAGTCATTCGTACAATGATTAAATTCAATCAACCAGTTAGATGTTCATGTTTTAACGAAACCGAAGCATTACACAATTTATTTTGAATTACGGTTTATATAGTAAATTAGCAGAATTAAGCAAAACGCATTTCTGGTAAGGTCATTATCAGGATAACGTGTTTAATCAGCGTGTTGGAAAGGTGTAATCCGGTAATGGTAATTTCATCGAGCGGTTAAAAATAGTCCCAAATCGGGTTAGATATTTAAAAAATAGTGAAAAATAATTAAGAGAGCAAAAAAATAAGTAGTAATACAAAGTTGGTACTTTTTACACTTTTAGAACAAATTATGTTACTAATTGGGTTTGTGTTAGGATAAGTACTGATATATGTTGACAATTATGCTGCTATCTAAATATATAGGTAAATCTCTATCGTCGGTAGTACAATTAAAATTGGTTATTTTTATAAATATAAGTATAATATTAGTTAAAATAATGGGAGACTTATCACTATTTGACCACATTTTTGCAACTAATTTTCTTTAAAAAAGTATTAAAAACAAATTAAAAGTTCTGCGTTTAAACGAATATTGCCAGGAGAAATAGTTTTGTGGTATAATTTAACTAAAAAAAACGCCTGCCTAAAATTCAATATTCTCTTAAGTCATAAAGTGATTGATTCTATGCACATTTAAAGATAATTTTTCAAAACGTAAAAACCGTTATTAGTATATGGCTGGTTATTGAAAGCAATTACATTAACTCTTCATTAAATCCTTCAGCTCAAAAAAGGGCTTTAATAAATTCAATTTAAATTCAATTCAATGGAAACTTAAATTTGAAGATAAAAAAATATTTTAAATGATAACTCACTTCAATTGAACATCCCATAAGTGAAGATCTTTCATAAGCTTTCATTATAATCTGGAAGAGGTTCGGAGGACAAGCGTCCATTTCATACATCTCAGTGACACCACCAGTAAAATCTTCTATAGCTTCACAGTTTGAACCACCTTTAAGTGCCTCGTACGAACCATGTAATCGAAAAATAAAAATAAATGCGAATTTTTGCAACTAATATTCTTTAAAAAGGTATTAAACAAATTAAAAGTTCTGCGTTTACTACGGACCATCACTATATGTATGCGGAATTCCATGAAAATAGATTTTTCAAATACGTGCCACCAGATCGATAATTGTTGTTTTGAAATAAAGCATCTTACGATCAATTAGTGATCCCTGCTCATTCATTATGCCTTCCTCCCACTCAAAAAGATTGTTCTTGGATGTTTTCTCTTTTCTTAGCTCAATTCTTTGTTAATTTGAAGCTTGAAGGCTACGGCGATTTAGATACTCGACGCAGTCACAGTTACGTCGCTGCGCCAACTTAACTGCGTTATTGCCTACAAGTACTCTAACTACCATACTACCATCTAAACGACCATAATTTTTGTTGTATATAAACACTCGCTGGTTCATGGACTCTAAGGCGTATTTCAAAAGTGATCCCAGTTTAACAAGAAGGATATCACCCTCCAAATGGTAGTAGAAACAATAGAAAGTTACTTCCAAAGATTTGTTACTAAACTTTCGATGGATTTGGTGGCGGACGTGCGTATTGCTAAGCGCCATGAGACGAACTAAAACTAATCGAGAGCTGCGTCACGTTCCCCCTTTTTTTTTTCGCAAAACGTGGATAGATAGTACAAAACAGATTGAATGCGTTTGTAAAAAGTGCAGGGAGCCCGATAGACTCCAATCTGCCTTACCATCGGTAGGCCTTTTACGTTTTCTATCCATTTGGAAAAAATTTTACTTTGATAGAATGATCTGAAACATATGTAGCGCGTTATAATGCGCTCTCAAAAAACCTGCGTGTATAAAAACCGTCTTTCAGCTACCTCTATAATGTTACATATAATATTAAATCTATACGTGCTGAATAAGAGGCCGGGATACGAAGCACATTGTAATGACTCAGCAGCTGCTGACAAACCAGTTTAGCACGCATGCACGTTTTAATGTACCAGTTTGTATGGTGACCAAGGTGAAGGGATATAATCGTTTATCAACATGCTGACAATCAAGGTGACAAATGTTTTGATAAACGATACGCCTTACACCAACAAACCCGAAGAACACGAAACAAAATGTAAATACAAATAGAAAGAGGAAAGGCGAGAAGAGGACAGTGTGGTCCAGGACAGTTTGTCCAAGCAGTTGCCGAGACGATTTCGGCCCTAACGGTCGGACGGCCGGTTGGGGAAGAGGGAGTAGAGAGTGTCCGGCCTAACAAGGCGGTCGTTCGACGAAAACACCGAAGAGAACCTACCGCCCCAAAGCGGCTCTCCGACCCCCCCGTACTGTGGAAATCTGAAGGTCCAGAAGGTATTCGGGCACTCCAGCCCTTAGGATTAGCAGTGCTCGAAAATCTCTTCTTCTTTTTTTGTCCTTTTTGTATTTTTAGTAGCCCTGACCTATAGCTTCATTAAAGTTTGTGCACTATTTTTTTAATTAACCAAGACTACATTCCTTTAATATCTGTAATTTGCGAAATAGCGTTTTGCCTACAATTTACAGCTGAGATTACATAAATATATCATTTACTCGATATTAAAATTGTATTAGCACAGTCATTTCGAAATTCTGCTTTTCTCTGTTGTAACATATTTTGATTTTGAATAATATTTTACTAATTTAACATTTTTTAGTGAATTTGTGGGCGAATATAGGTATTTTAAATTTTACACATTTGTTTAAGGTCGAACATCTGTTTCAATATTTGATCACGGGTTTTTTTTAACATTCTTATGAAAATGAATTATGACAAGAAAAATGAATCTTATGATAAATTTGTCATTGGGGATCATTGTCATCTCTTCGTCTAATTGTGCCCAAAATTTGCGCTTGGCAATAATTACCACAAAAATCATACGTAGAAGGAGGAAAAGCAGCAGGTTAATTATTCCAAAACCACAGGCTGCTAGCAATTCTCTAAATGAATTTAAATTTTGAAGACATATTTTCAATAACTTATGCTTATTTTTATGAAGGAATTGAAAATGAAAATTTAAGAAATGAAAGATCTATTTATTTTTAGCTACTCGGACGTCTTGTAAATTATGAAGAATATCGTTCATACTGCTATGATTGTTGCTTTCATTATGAACGATGATAAAGACGTGCTTATTATGAATCAATTTACAATGAACTATTTAATGAAATTTTCATTTAATAATCAGTGCCAATAAATTTCCTAACCTGAACCATATATTCAAACTATGCATTTTCATCCAAAACTTTTAGTATAAAATTCAACTTCATTACAACGCATCTGCTTAGGGAAATAGTCGCGCGGATGTTTTTCGAGTGCAAGAGGAGATGAAACTTTTTCCGAGAGACTTGTCGTCGTATTTCAAAAGATAAATCAGGTGTGTACGGGAGGGTGTCAGATGTGCAAAACAAATATCCAAACTGACTGAATGATTCTTTTAGGACTCAACGAGGCATTGTATGGCGGATCAAATATTGAGCTCTTAAGTGCCGCGTGCTCTACCCCTCTATATGAAGTTAATTAAACTGGGGGAAGGATTTTTTCTGAATGCCGCAGTGTGCAGCCTGGGCGGAGTAACATTTAATATTTTTTCGTTTCTTAAGCAGGTGGATGATACTTCTTTTCACTATTGTGTTGAAGAAATTTTAAGAGCGGTTTTAACTTTCAGCGGTTTTTAACGGAAATAAACTTTATACGAATGGAAAGTCTGCGCGACTTGTTTGAATGGCATTTCTCGGATTTTTACAAAACTTCATCATATTGGTAATTCGCAGTATGTATGTTAAGGGGTCAGTGATGGGATGGGGGAACAGCAAATAATTAACTAATTTGGTTTTCGACTTATACTTAATTAATACAGTGGGTGATATTGAATTCAAAATAAGTTTGATTACTATATTCAAAGACGGATTGATGAAATTCAACATTAGTAGCTACGTATTAAGTTGGAATGAATAATTTTCCAATTGACGGTTGAAACCAAAGCTTTGAAATTAGAATAGTTGTGATGATGATACGAATCACCAGAAGAAATACCCATATTACGATATCTTCAACACTGGTAAGTTTAATTAGGGACAAATTATTTGGATGGATTAGGCTATCCACAGTTAGTGAGGAAAAATTACAAAACGATCTCACCTGTGTAACATATACACTCCGCCGAAATTCAATATGTGTTTACCTGCAGAACAGCCAATATCTATAATCGCCGACATTGTCGACACTCGGTGTGCCCGGGGCAGGTTTTTAAAATCTCGGCCAGCCATTTTAGGCACAGTATGGCGCAAAAATACGGTTTTTGGCGACCGCGAATCTCTCGTCGATTGTTTTTCGAATGACCGCGTCCGGATCGTAAAAATTTTCCGAGGGCCGCAACTTATGACATACCCTTTATCAGGGGGTTTCCACTGCCGATAGTTTCGATCCTTATCCGCACCCGGTCACCATGCGGAACGGGATACGTAATAGTTTTATGGGGGCGTGATGTTGCACGCGGTCCTGGAATTGTTTCCCTTTTTTTTGTTGTTGTATCAAACGGCGCAATTCCAGAATGGTTTCCTCGAACTAATTAATCGGATATCCCATTTTTACACATATATCGAGTCCACGTCCATTATATCAACATACATTATACCAATACATATATTATATCAAGCAAACTGAATCCTGCTAATAAAATCTTATTATAGTGCATATTTTGAGCCGCGGATTCATATAAAAGTTATACACTATATCTACTTAAGTTGGCACCATATGGAAAAATTAGTGTGGAACTCAAAACGAAATAATCTAATATCAGCTTTTTTTTTAAATTCGAATAAGAGGTTCGTCAAAAAATATAAATTTCGCTCAAGAGTAAAATATTTTTGTTTGATAAAATCGAAAAGTGTATTAAGAAAAAAAATAATCAGAATTAGAAAGTACATTCAGATATGCATTACATTCATGTAGCACGATAACACAGGTTGAGTAATTTTTTTATAAATTTTCTACCTATTAACTCTATTTAAAAACATCATAAAGTACTTTTAGTTTTTTAGAGTATCAGTTAAGTCTATTCAGTTTATTTAACAAATACAAACGTGCTTTGACGTTCAGTGTCAAAAATTTCTCAATCAATGTATCATAAATTCCTTCTTCTCCTTCTTCATTGTTTGAGAAGGAAAAAATGTTTGACACTGAACGTCAAAGCGCGTTGCTATTTATGAAGTACATTAAAAATGGCAGCTTTACTAATGGTGCCTTCGATTGGTAAAAGAGGAGCTACATTCGTGCAGAAATGAGATTCTATTATTAGTTTTAGTGTATACGTTTGTGTTCTATCGGGAAACTTGCACAGAAATAATTACATTCAGTGCAATTGCTTGCAAGTTTCAGTGCAATATAGATAGTCAATTAGCGATAGGTTAGCACAGGAATGGAAAACAAACCTGGGAAAAATCACAGGTCGTCTTAAATTAAGGAGATAGCAGGCTGTAAATTACGTAAAGCTGTTCCTAGCACGTAATCTGAGTTTAGCAATTAAGAAACCTGAAAACACAAGTACAGGTCAAGCAATAGTGACGAAGATGACGACGAAGCTATACCCCTCTGCACACTTTGCCAGTGACATTTTATTTACCAGATCCATTATACCCCACCAGTGTGACAAGACGGGGCATTTGTACTTTTGTTGTTTCTACCCTATTTCTTGACAAAGTATTTGCTTTTGGGTACTTATTTTTCAATGCATCGACAGAGCAATAGACGGTCCAAAATTTTTCTGGTAGTTTCATTTTTTGGTTATTCGGCTTCACATCTTAAGTACCTCATCTTACCCCGACTTCCTTACTAGGGAAACAGGGAACATACGAAACTAATATTATAAACATATTAAAATATCAGTGCATTTGATGTTTTCCTCATTCAGACTGTAGGCCCAAACAATGTTTTGAAATGCAGCGGTTTACGTGAATGTACAGCTCGAAATCCGATAGTGAAAATTTTAATTTTTTTCAGTGCAACACTGAGGATGTATCGATAAAGATTGTGGTCGAGAGCAGCAGTTACCAGGGGAATGAAATTAATATGAAAGACGAGAATTCAAAATTAGTCAGTCTGTCAGTGTGTCTAGCAATAGAAACGCAAATGTTTAGAACATGATGTTAAGGGCGCTCTTCAAATGCACTTGAAACGTTTCTTGAATTTAGAGTCTCGATGTGACGTTCACCTGGCTTTTAAACAAAGAAACAAATCAACAAGAAAATGTGCCACTGAACTCATATCGATATCTCGTTGCGTTCAGGAGATACAGGGGTGTCTATTTTAACGTAATATTACGTTGGATTATCTACTGTTTCTCGGAAAAGTCTGAAGTAGCAAATTAATTTTGACGTCACAAATTAGCATAAATTTAACAAAAACAATATACGAATCATATCGATATCATATCGCGTTCAAGAGACTGAGGGGTGGCTATTTTAATGTAATACTACACTGGAATGTCTTTTCTATCTGAGAAATGGCTTGAGCAACAAAATAATTTTGATCACAATCACAAAACTTTTAGATCACATTTAATACAAAGCAATTGTGAAGAGCACTGCGATGACTGTATAGTGAAGTCTCATTCCACATCTATTTTGGAGGGTGAATATACCTTGTCTTATGTTTAAATCGATAGATTCTTAATTGCCGGAAAATGTGCCCGTTTACATAAAAAATATACGGATGCTAACATTTCTCAAAAGTAATACGTACTTCCAGAAAAATTCCTTATTTATTTTTGTTTTGATGTAGCCACTTCATTTAAAATATGTGGCACGTCCACATCAAATTGTTTCCTCTCTAAAAGTATACCTGTAGAAGCACCAATTCCTGCTTCCTAACCTAATAAACAGATATGTCTAGATGTATTTACCTGATATGTCATGGAGAGAAGATAAGCCGTGGGAATCGCACGACACATAATCCGGGAGCCGGGGCAGGTAAGTGAGGTCACGTGGCTGGCCTGCGTCGCATTCAAATGATGGACGTTAATCTGGAAAGTGTGCGTACGTGTGCGCTTCTTTCATACACTTTTATTTATTTTTTTCTATTCGATAACAGTCCGTTAGGAATTGATAAACGGTAACGCATTGGACCGTTTGAGCGTTTGGAAACGGCTAACACAGGGTGTTTCGTGGGGAACGTAAGAGCTGTAACAAAGGAAAAGTGTTTGATCAAAAATTTGCGCCCTAATAACCTAATTCTTTTTTTTTTCTTTTTAGATTACATATGATTTGATACATATAACGAACATATTTACTTTTCCTCTCACAAAGTAATGATAATGGATATTAATTTGAAATTTTTTTTACATTACTGTTATGGTATAAATGCGATAACATTATGGACTTTCCTCATGTATTACAAATACATACTAGTTGAAAACTAACGATATTCGGACCTACAACATTGATCTTCTCTACATATCTGAGTTTACTTCACATAGTCCTTTATTAAAGGTCCACTCATTAAAGAATTAAAAGAGTATTAAAATCATTAATACTATACTTTTAGAAATGTTGATAAAGTTAATCAGTGAGTAACAAGATGAATTCCACAATGAATTGCCTTTTCATTTCCATTACTTAATTCTCTTATTAATTTAACAGTCGCCACTAATCCTTACCCTATTGTTCATAAACGCATTTTAACGTTAAGATGTAATTTAGCTTATAATGCATTTAGAATGTGTTTCACTACAGTATTTTGTTTCGTGTATTCTTAACATGGAAGTAACTATGCCTATTTTGTTGAAACACATTCTAGACGTATTTTAAGCTAAAATCCATTTTAGCGTTAAAATGCATTTGTGAATTAGAGGGCTTAAATCAGGTTATGAAAAATATCTTAAAAGAATATCTTGATATTATTAACGAACATCATTCGTTAACCATTTCTACCTTGGATTTATGAAATGTTCGTTACCACTTCTTCGTTACCTAATATTCAAGTTCGTTAATGTAACGTACAGATGTTCGTCGACCGTTTGTGCCTTAGTTACAAGCAGAGAAAGGCAAATATGCATATAGAAATACAAAAATATGCGCATAAATGCGCACTTGTTCCTCTAAATATATACAAAAAATTGACAAATATGGAAGAAATAGAAGATGATTTTTATTGTTACAAAATTTATTAAACACGAAATAATTAGTTATAAAAACAATAAACAATCAAATGTTGCTCAAAATTTTCAATTAAAAACTTTTGTCTCCGATCTGTATACATGTACTTACGAACTGAAAAGCTTGGGATGAACTGGGGGCGTTTTTAAAATTGGACAATATTTCAGGATCTAATACCGATTCATTAAAATTCCCACTTAAAATATCGGCTACTTCGAAGACAAATTTTATTTTTCCCGACAACTGTTTTAAATTTTTGAAAAACTTCCTCCCCAATTTTACCTTTGATATTTTTGAATCCTACCTCAGGATCTCTCGCCAAACGAATGGTTTCTACGATTAATAAATTAAATGCTTGTAATTTAGTTAAAATTTGAGGAATAAAACTGTAATTACATTTTATGAATAAAAGCTGCTGTTTGATTTCATTACTTTTAAATAATTCTTTAGCTTTTAAAAGAGAATGTGAATTATCATACGACAATTGTGAAATTAAAATTTCCATCGGACAAAAATTGTCTGCATAAAAATTTGCAGCTTCCAGTCAAGTGCCCCATCTTGTCAAGACCGGTTGAGGTGGAAGGTAAGAGAGGAGGAAGGAGGTGGAGGTGTTTGGTAAGCGTTCTTTGTAAAACAGTATTTTTGTAGGCCACTTTAGAAATATTTTTTTACACTCGATATTAAACTATTGACATACGTCTTGTCTTAATTTTGGGTAAGATAGTTTCAAATGCTCCCCCGCCTTTACCATATAAGGCGCTGCATCAGATAATAAAAGTAAAAGTCTATCATTGGGAATAGTTTCAGGAAGAACAAATTTGATAGTTGCTCTTGAAGAAACCGACTTATACTTAAGGCATGTCTTTTCTATATAACTGTTTAGACGCATTAAGGTAAGATTTTGGCAATACTTCACTGTTAAAAACTTCGATCATCAGATACATAAAAGTTATTATTTCCAATTTTTAATTTTATTTCTCTTAACACCGGTGTATATGTCGAACCTACATCATTTCTTCTAATGGTTCTCTCACTAGGAACATTAAACTTACGGTACCTTTGAAGGAAGGATTTGAAATTTTCATTGAATAATTTCGATAATGGAGTATTTGCTGCTACCATTGCACGACAAAGATCCCGGTTAAACACTTGTAGTTCGTTTAGCTTCTCATCATTTTTGTTCAACAGAAAATATTTCAGTTGTGACATTTGAGCTTTACCTCCAGATTTCGCCTTTTCTACTTTGGCTGCATGAGAAGACGTTTGTATATGCTGATCGATTTGGAATTTTCTTTTGCATAGTACCTGAGAAAAAAGAACGAAATATTAAATTAGTCATTTAATTTAAAATTTAAAAGTGCTTTATTATTAGATGAAAATTAGTATTGAAAATCACTAAATTATTTTTAATGGAATTGAATTAACCACTTTAATTTAATAGAATTGCAGGCGAATAATAACGTACACTAAGCTGGCAGAGCAAAGTTAGCAGAACACAAAACGCTCTTTTTTTATACGAAAAAGAAGCATTAAATTTTTAATTTGTGCCTTTAATAAGCGTCTAAGTATGCACCTATCAGATTTGTGTTCTGTTAATTTTTCGAGTGATATTCTGCTAGCTTTATTCTAAATTTTTCTAAAAACATATTTTTCGTGCTCATGGGACCCCAAAACCCCAAAGGGGAGAAAGTAAAAATGAAGCGTTAAATTTTGAATTAGAGCATTTTAATTAGCGTCTAATTATGCGCTTATAAGATTAGTGTTCTGCTAACTTTGTTCTGCCAGCTTTATGTACGTCGAGTAATGTTACTGTAATTATACTAATTATAAATAATTCTACTTACTGTTTTAACGCAAACAGAGCAATAAACTTTCTCCATTTGGACGCATAATTCTTTGTATGGTCTAAGGCATACGGACGCACTTGAAACTTTTAGGCATCTTCATTTAACAAAAAACAAATCGATGTGAGCTATTCGAGATAACAATCACAACTAAACTTAAAACTCTTCAAGTAAATTAAACTATCAATGTTAATTCCAACACCTAAAATCCGTTCCGAGAAAATTTCGGTGTATACAAATTATTATTGTATTTAAAGTAGTTGTAAATAGTCATAGTCAGCCTCTCTCGTCCATAAAAGGGACGTTATTATTAGCAACTGGCGTATTACTATAATTGTGGAATTCCTAGACCCTTTCTCAAATAATTTTGAAAGTAAAATTTAAAGCGATTCATGATAATTTTATGAATTATCCAGTTATAGGCATTTTATGTCTACTTATTAAGAAATATGCAAATAACGAAAAAAATATTTGGTTATAAGGTACCACTTGTACTTTTGGGTTTTTTACGTATACATTGTTTAAAATTCTGTTGCATCCTTCTATTTATTTTCCATTTTCTCTTTTCCATATATAAACTGGCATTGTTGCTTTGTAGTTAGTTGGTCGTAGAGAAAATCACTGTCACTACGTGTGCTGATTACTATAAAGCTATTTAAAATCAAGTTTCTGAAGTTATACTTTAACTGGTGCAGTCAGTAGGATTCATCCAGGCGACTTCCGTGGGAATTTATCGCAAAATCACCCAAAATTCAATTCATGTCAACGATTAAGATACTTAAGACACTTAAGGTAGGATCCATCGCGAAAACTTATTGTAGTGTAAAACTACTATGTAAAACTACTTATTAGACTCTAGGATAAAGACCTCTTTTTTATTTATAGACATGAAAACTCCAGGGTACCTACCCAGGATACACCTATTGGACCCTAAAATAAGGATAAGGATAAGAATTACGCCGAGAATAGAAAAAACCTCCCCACTTGCTATTGTAAATGCGCGTATCCTTTGTTCCTTCTCCAAAATTTTGACTCAAATCCTTTATTTCTCAAGCCTTTAGGCAACTCAGAAATATATAACCTAACTCTTTTCGATCTAAACTCACCGAAAAACTCTATAAATGTCGGTGTCCTCAGGTATCCAACCGATGTGATTTTTTTTTGATGATTTGATGACCGACCTTTTGATGATTATTAGTAAAAATTAGGAACATTCGTTACTGCACGCTAACATTTGCTAAAAGCAAGTTGTTCGAAATTTAAATGACCTGCAGATTTAATTGCTTCTAGGTATGAATTAAACACAGGCCTTTATTAGATATTCCCTTAGGGCAACTTCTCCTAAACAGAGCAGTATATGTTGTATTCAGGATTTAATATCCATGAAACCACTTAAAAACGAAAAGCTGCTACAGTTGCATCGAATTTATTTCATTCAAAATTAAATATCTATGCTAATGAAAAAACAATAAAAAATATCATTATGTTCATTTTGATTTACATACGTCTATAAGAAGTCTACCTTATGATATGCAATTCGTAATTATATTATCAATATTGTTAGAGTAAGCTCCCTGTTACGTCACAGAAGAGAAAAGTTTGAACAGATGGCCCACGATTATCCCAAAATGTTAAATTCAGTACGTTCCGACTTACTTGCCAATTTTTAAAATTACACAAAATTTCCCGCTAATAATTTACTTTTTAAACCAAATTTATCGGGTTCAAACCCGAAGCTTACTTTTTATTTCAAAAAGAAAATTTTAATATATAAATATCTCATGGTATTATTTTATAAATCAAGTAGTAGATACTCTAATACAACTACTGCTTTTCCTCCTAACTTGCAACGATAACACCTAAAGAGGTTGATTTTTAAAGATTTAACTTGAGCTTCTTCATTACTTAAAAGACTTCTAGCATCTTGAATTTGTAATCTAAAATTTTGAGGAGATTCACCTCTCTCAGGTTACGTCGTAATGTACCACGTAATCAATCGATCTTCGAACAGGAAATTTTGTTAGGCGAATTCTGTAATTTTGCCAAACTACGTAATTCGGTTCTGGCAGCAATTAAATCAGCGGCTCTGCTTACAAGTTTTCCCACAATTATGTCAAATAAACAAACATTGATAGGAGCAAGAGCATTAGTATTATCTTTATGATTATTCATGAAACATTCATGAAACATAATAAAGCACAATAAGAAAAATACCTTAAATTCCTCGAAAGTAAGAAAATCAATTCGTCGAATCCTTACAAATTAGAAAACTACATGATGGAAAAGGGAAATGGGTGTCATTATATTATTGCTGTAACGATTATGTTCATTTCTTAACTCTAATCCAGCAGAAGAAGCGATTTTTGTCTTCTCTCTGGCCTATGTATGGATCTCGGTCGATGCTTGTTCTATAAACCGCACCAATAGGATAATGGACAATTTGATACCTACCTCTGGTCGATGATTTCGAAATCGCCATCAACCTTTTTGGCGAACCAATGGCTGCACCAGTTTTCGTATTGGAAAACACTAATTGATTGTCGAAAAGTCATTAATGCTACTAAGAGAAACTACAGAACTTATCAGACAAAATGTAAATGGGATGTTTTCTATCATCTCGCAATGATATTTTTACCACGTCTACATTGCAGTTCCTATACAGAGAAATTTTACAGCCATTACCGTAACGATCGGATTTTTTTTTAAAGAAGTGAGGTACTGTGTGGTGATTAACACGTTCATTGCACTAAATTTAACGAATTTATTCAATGTTCTGACAAACTTTGTCATACTTTTGCATTATATGTCATGGCATACTTCAAGAGTCATTTGTTAATTGTTTTCATTAAAGTCACGCTGATAACATGCTAATGTTCTAATACAATTTGTTACATATTTTTTATACATCCCATTTCAATGTTAGTTAACTAAAGATTACAGGCAACAATGTAATAATGTGAAAATATTGAAATTGATAGTTGTTTTTGCGTGAGGACTTCACAAACTTATACATGTAATTATTAAGTAAACTGCACTTCAGAATATTTTCCTTATTCTATTTGTGAAGCCCGCATAATTTTTTGAGCGATCATAATAGTTTCTCTACGAAAGGAATTCAGTTTCTTTTTCTTCTTGGAAGTATTATTCCTTTAATATCTGGATCTTGCGAAATAACGTTCTGCCAGTCTTCCAGCTGCAGTAACATTGATGTATCACTTACTCGATATTGAAAATGTATCAGCATATTCATAACGAGATCTCTATTCTCTATCGTAACGTAATTTCGACTTTAAATAAAATTACAACTGTCATGTAATTTTACACTACTACTTTCATTACACTACAAACATTAATTAACCATGGTATTCATTTTTTGTTCATTTTTGTATAAGAATCAAAAAGAAGAAAATATATATAAAGCTACCATAACTGAAAGTAAAAATTCCTAATTCTTCCTCTATATTTTTCAAAATAGGGCCAAGTAGTGGTGCAATGTTGTAAATTGCACAATCAATACCATACTCCTTATATAGTTTCCAAGACTTGTCGATAATGTGATATACTGATATTCAACCTATTATGCCTTATGCCGAAATTAAGAAATAATTCTCATTCAATAAGAAAACCTTAATAGAAAAGCCTACTCCTTTGTCCAAAACTTCATCGTCTTCTTACAATTTATCAAGCTTATAATGAAGGTGTTCACCGTCTCCGACAACAACAACAAATGAATTTATAATTAAAACATAAAGTGGGCTTTCAATAAAATCAACAAGTGTTTTCCCGCACAATACCTTCCATAATTGTGCTCTTCAATGAATTACTTTCTACTTTGTTAGGCCCGAACTTTACGAATATTTCGAGCTTTGTTTCACTCCTCTCGACACTTCCTTAGACGCTTTGTTGTCGTTAATTAATGCTGATTTAACTTTGACAAGTTGTCAACATAACAGCGACATTTATCAGAGCAGGCAAAAGGTGTGATATTTTTCAATGCATCTACCATTAACCTTCCACCTCAAATTTAGACCAAGTAATTATTTAGAAGAGCGGTTAAAGGTACATTATGTTTCGTTACACAAAATAAATTTATCTAACGTTGTTCCTATTTCCGTCTGACATGTGCAATGGGTATTGAAGAAGAAACGCGCAAAATACCCACCAGACATCCTTGAGTCTGCAAGGAGTACTAGGGGAGATACGCGCAAAGTACCCACCCAGCTACTAGTAAACGCCATACACAAACACTAAGCGTGCAATGGTGGCAAGGGAGAAACGCGCGAGGCACCGCTCCACCTACTAGTAGCAATTATCCCAAGTCGTGTGATAAGTACTAAGGGAGAAAGACGCAAAATACTCTGCCTTGAGATAAAGTGCGACACTGCAAGAACAGTGAGTGACATATGGATTTCTTATGGCTTATGGATAAAATGAATAAGGCCGAATGTGCAACGGTACTAAGGGAGAAAGTGCGAAGTACCGATCCGAACTCATTGCATACCACAATATACTAGCACCACGCGTGCAATGGAACCAAGGGAGCAACGGACTGGGTAGCTGTCAACTTGCTAGTGGCAATTTCACCAAGACGTACAGTGGTGCCATGGGAGAAACACGGCAAGAGGCATTCTGCCTTGAAGTAAATGGCGGCACTGCGAACAGTGACTGACTCATGTTTGAACATATCAAAAAGAAAACTAGGATTATTTCTTAGGTTTAACATTAATGGCTAATTGTTAATTCAATGGTTAGTTAATCAACAGTAAAAGAATGAATAGCTCATTGATAAACTCACCAATTGGTTGTTTGTTTCAACTGCTCGTTCAATATTGTTGTCCTTATAGAAACCAAGCGCGTAACAATAACACAAGTATTCGCGCAGATCACTAATCGGATCGGTGACAGCGATTCATCCTGCCTTTGACGATATATTATGATCAGTATCAGACAAAATGGTCACTGATGTATTGAAAAGAAGTGTGAAGGTTTTAGTTCCTTTACCTGTTGAGTAATATTATAATTCCCTTTTGAGGATGCGTATTCATTATTGGTGAGGATATGTCACGATAGTGATAAAAGCAATTTGTTTGCATTAATTCTAACATCGGTGTAACTTCTCTTAGATCGGCATTCGCAAGAATAGGGAATTCTCGTAATTCGAAGATCGTACTTGTGAAGACGAAATCCGCGAATTATAGCTAGTCTGGATCGTTTTATTTTAACGTTACATCAGCAGCCCTTTACCTTTTTAATTTACAAATAATAACTATTCAAACATAGTAAGCTTCATACATTCGTTCAGGATTTTCTCCCTCATTCTCGTTATCAAGTCAATAACTTTAAGAAAATCATTTCCTACATTCATTCTCTAAAATCCCAAGTCGTTTAAGTGTAGAGAATGTTGTTTACGTTCCTTAAACGTATACCTCGGGCTTGTATTTAATGTTATCATCATAGAGACGACAATGGGACAATAATCTTCAAGAAATTGAATATTCAATGAACACTATTTTTCGAGGCACCATCCGTCCTTGCTCCGACCTGTGTGTTTTCCTTCCTCGAAGTGCGCGAAAATTCCTTAGTTCCCCCCTTGGGTTTGGGAAGAAGCCCCCTTGCGTTCGTACAGCCCCCTCCTGCCTCCTCCTGCCGCCCCCATTGACGTACTTGCTCCGACTTTTAATAAAACTCTTGTCTGTTTGAATCTGATAGATGACTACACCCTAGTCAGATATTAAAGTGGCAGGAGAACGACGGATGGGCGGAAACAGAAAGAGAGGGAGAAGAAGAGAGAGAGTGAGGGAGAGACTCGACGATTTTCCAGAGAAAAGGGAAAAGTGCCGTGTCTGGAAGGGGTTGTTGCGGGGGCGAACGGGTACGTGATTATCCGAATGATCCAGGTCCACTTTTCGGATACTCCGGATAGACGCCGTCCCCTAAAAATCTCTCTGAAATAAGGAAAAGATGTCAATTTAAAAATGGATTTATGGCACAAACTTAACCTAAATTATTACAAGCATGCGTGTAAGCACGGTATTAGTCAATTTATCTTAGATATTTCAATTTAGTAGCACTCGCTGAAATTATTCAGAAATTTTGAAAACACCAATAGAAAGAACTAATCCAAGGACGGATGTAATGTTCCCTTATGAGGAACATGAAAATTCGTAGATTTTCTTATTAGATTTTTTTACTTACGCCTGGTTAACAGTAGCTGATAACAGTTGATTATAATGAATTTGATTGAACATTACCATGTAGCTGATGTAATTAGGTCTTCAGAGGATGTCCTTACACTAATCCCCTACCGTGATTGGACTACAGCCATTTTTTTTATTAGCGGAATCGTCCTAAGGAATTATTTGAGAAGTGCTCCCTCTAGTAAAGTAGATGAGTTGATCAACTTGATCAATTCATTGGACTATAGAAATAAAATTGTTTTATACTAACTAGACTCCCGATACTGTGTTCGTGAGGCACAGAAAACCCTTCTGCTCGAGGAATTATTTTCTGCCATTTTATAGTGATGTTTTGAAAAAATTCAAGTTAGAAATAAGATCTATGAAAGCGTACGCAACTTTAGAACTACTAAAAATTAAATTTCTTTTTTTTTGTGATATGGTTTCTTGGATTTGCCTTTAAGTAATTCAGTAGAATAGTCGTCAGTTCTCAAGGTTTTCTGCTATTTGCTGTTATTCAAAATATTTCACATTTATTAATCAAAATACATGAATATCATTATCAATTAATTACTTTGCATGAATGAGTTATATTTGCACAATTTGTTCATATTTAGAGATAGTTCAGGTGGTGGCAGTTGTAACAAAGGTTGAGAGAAGACATGGGTTCATTGGCAATTCAATATAATTTAACACAAAGTGCGACAGCCATGATATTTGTCAAAAATTAAAAAGATGGGTAAAAAATAGGGCAATTCTTTCGAACAACATCGATTTTAACGAAAATTTGAGGTTAAGTCCATCTTACCCTCTTCTTCAAAATGTATATTGTGCTGATATGCGCTTCCTGGTTTTTAAGGGTGAAAACTACGCCTTATTGAAAACATCCAAAAGGAAAAATTGAGTTTTTTAAGCTCAAATCTTGTTTGAATGAACATATTAAATATCTCTTTATGTTTTGAAATGTAATTTATATTGTTTCATGACGCGTTTTCCACTGAATTACCCAACCCTTAAAAATAACCACTAGGCCAAATTTAAAAAAAATTAATAATACAAACTATTTCAACACTTTTTTTTGACCATTTAAAATAGTTTAAGGTTCCTTTAATAAGTCGTGAAATTTTATTTTACTTTTAGGCTCTAAAGTATGGAGGTTTCAAAATTCTATAAACATTTTCAATCCTTAAGAAACACCCTGAAGACTTTTTACACGTTTTAAAGACTTTTACAATAGTGAATGTTTTATAGTAATGTTTTATAAGTTAGTGTCTCTACTAAACATAGAATTTTTTCCTACGTATTAGAACAAAATTAGCCTTTTTCTTAATTAGCCTTAAACTTCTACCTTACTTATATAATTTATATCTACCAGTTGGCTCAGCCCGAAAAGGGGCTGTTTAGCTGTAGCTGTTAAGGGGATTTTTTTTGTATTTTTAACTTTTCAACTACAACTAACCGTGGGTAACTTTCAACCCTGAAATTTTAAATGGAAGGCGATGTTGCAGTTAAAGGGAATGTGTCCCCATAAACAAATTGAATCGACGAGTTGGAGTGTTTTCCACTTTCCTATCTGAAAAAGGAAAACGAGATGGTAAATTTTTGGTAGACTACCCGGTATATAAAAATTTTAGGCAATATTATCTTTGAAAGTTGTATACGCGAGTGGTATAATTATATTAATTATTTGTGTGTCATTTTCTTATATATTACACATACACACAATTAAAAAAGAATATCAAAGAACCCAAAGGAAAAATGCTGGTAGAAGACTACCTGAAAATAGATGTTCTCTTGGAGAAATATGATAGCTTTAACATCCACAGAAAATCAAAAAAAAAAAACTGGTATGCTTTGGTCCAGAGTAATACAGAAACCCAAGGATAATCAAGGGATGTCATGATAGACAAACAAAATAAAGTAAAGGTCTGGGAGACCTTCATCTCAAAGCTATTCCAGAACGCAAGACCACGGTGGCCACATACAACAATTCCATCACCGCCGAATAAATACGAGCAGCAGTACAACAAATAGAAGACAGAAAGACCTTTGAACCAGATTACTTTAGATCCTAATTGCTCAAACTTTCATTGACATATTACCTAAAAAACTAGGTACAAAGAAATGTGATGATCACCTAACTCTTTCTATTATGAATCATCTATTGAAAATATTCCTAAAATTAATTCGGATTTCGGGATGTAGTACGCAGTAATGAGGCCCTATTTAGTATACATGGACTGTTCCAGAGGTGTAACGATGTGAACGGTGATGTTTACACTTGATTTGTCTATTACAGTAAGGCCTTCGATAGAGTAAAACATCACAAATTCGTTAAAATATTCAGTAACATAAATATCGACGAAAAATTTTGCCCATAATATCACAATTATTCCACCGTCGATGGAGAACAGTAAAACGCTATAAATATTTCACGAGGCGTAAATCAAGAATGTGTGTCTTTCCCACTATATTCACTAACATCAATGTTTACTCGGAATACATATTTTAGAAGTTTCTCAAAAACGTAAAAGCGAGAATAATTGACTAATATGAAAGAACTAAGGTCAGAGGTGATAAATGTAATACACAAAATATATCTACCATGAACTTCGAATATAATAACATACGACTAAGGAAGTTAGGACAGATAATAAGAATAAAGGAAAACAGGGACTAGAGACCGAAACGAGGTAGGTGAAAAGGACAAGATGACCAAGGAGAAGTAAAACTAACGTCATAAACAAATTGAGAAAATGATTGCCTCTATAGCTATGTTAGCAAAGGTTTGCCGATAAATTGCTGAACAGCTTAGAAAGAAGAGGTACTCCAGTTTTTTATGGTTCTGGCTTCTGGGTAGTTTAGTTTATATTTTAAGTTTCAGCCATGTAAAAGTAATTGTACAAGGGCGTAATGTGAACCAATGATAAAATACAAATATAGATTTGTTAAAATGTGAAGTTTACAGTTTGCATAAAAAATGTATCCAATATGTTTGATTCTGTTTAACTCAATTTTTTTTCCTTAGGAGAACAATAACGTGTATACATGCAACTGTTAATGAAAATATATAGAAACTTTTAGTAGTTTAGACCAGCAGCTGAATGATCTTTTTCTGTTGTTGGTACGAATCAAATTGCCACATCAAGCAGTAATATATAAGACATTTTAAGATGGGGATAAAGTTGTTGCGTTGTTTCTTGCGAGTAGATCTCATACAAAAAAAAACACCCTGTAAATGTTTAAAGATTGATTTTAACGATAACTAAAAATTCACACACTCCTGCCTCCCTGTGAAGTACCTGAAAATCAAAATTGGAAAAAGTCACGATCAGATAAACTGAGAGCGAGCGAGGGAACGAGCCACTGTTTGACTTCCGTATGGGAAAAGGGCGCCCCGGCGCGCCGTTCCGGGCGACGCGTGCCCCCGTAAGTGTGTTTTATCGGAAATAGATGACATAATGATATCGATACCAATTGATTTCTGAGGATAAAGTCGCGATTTCCTGGGAACTATTCTGCAATTTAAAAGCGATAGGGGGTCGAAGGAGTAAATAAAGACGGAAAAGTTGCCAGAAGGAGTCGAGGTTTTATGGGAGAATTTCGGGGCGTTTGCGGGCATCAGTGCGGCATTAAATAAATCTGAAATAATTTATCTTTATTGCACCGAAATTAAACTGTTTAGTAAATAAAATTTATTCTACTTTTTAGGATATTTAACAAGATATTGCACCATAGTGGTGGATTTGTTGTTTGCTAAAACCAGTCAAAAATGAAACGGTGAATATGTTTACACATGGATACATGTACTCGTTTTACTACTGTCGACAAAATTTCCACTCCTGCAATTAAAAATTTAACAACACATCTAGGAATTTAAATTAACAATACTTTTTTTAAGTCCGTTTACCTTATCTAAAGAATGAGAATGTCTCACATTAACTAAAACTCCCCAAAAAATCGTAACTTGTTTCAAGGTAAGAATTTGTGAAAAAGGTCCACAACTCAACTCTCTAGTTATATATTTCCCTGATCCATCGATGAGCAATAAAACGCATCCAGTACGAAAGACCGAGAACGAGAACTTCGATATATATTTTTCCTTTCCGCCCTCCGTCGAAAAAAGGGTGCGAAAGCGTCATTCGGCGTCTCGACGCCCGCCGCCGGCTTTCCTAATCGCGTACAAGCCTTGATTAATGACAGAACTTAATTAAAAGTAAAATTTAGAGTAACATTTCTCACGACCGTTGGAGCGATATACCCGTGTCTCTACTCCAGAGGAGATTTTTGTGCGAATTGTATATAACTATAGGCAGTTTCTCTTTCCCCTTTTGGCTTTATTATTTATGGCTGAGTTTATACCATTTGTTTTATAAAACGGGAGAACGGGAGAGAATGTTTGACAGTGGTATATCGAAAAATTTTAGTAAATAATTAATTGCAGAGAAGGTGAACAAACAACGTCTAAATCAAATCGATTTACAATTTACACGACATCGAATTCCTTAATAAGGAAACTAAATTAAAAATAAATTAAGAAGAAGCTCAAAGTAGAACGAAATACAGTTTGATTTACAATAAAATTGGAACATTACCAAAGTGATGCTTGACAAAACTAGCAATCCCAATTTGAATGCCAATCACAAAACATTTAAGTAATCTCAAACATTTAAAAACTTTTCACCTTCAAGAAATTCCTCATTGAGAATATTATAAAATCCCAAACAAATTTTTTGAAGCAATCAGAGTAAAACCTCACAAAACCATGTCCGTGACAAGGCATTGAATCTAAAATAGTGAATGGAGCTGCTGGGCCGTGGTCGATGTACAATTTTTCGTCCTGACGTTTCGAATACGTCTACCATAACTAACTAACTGAAAAAACTATATTGCGTTTACATAACAGTATTGTGTTTCCGATAGCCACGTACGCAGCAGAGAAATGAACGCTGAGACAAACTGACGTCAAGGGAATTGACGCATTTGGGATGTGGGCATACAGACGACTACTAAGAATACCATGGATGGTACGTTGAACCAACAAAACAAAAGAAGAAGGGATTCGCTACAACTACTTATGTTTGAGGGGAAGTTTGACAGACGAAGAGACAGAAAACGGTTACCGAAACGATGGGTGGATCAAACGAGGGACCTTATTCACCGCTTTCTTACCGCATTTTTACACCCACAAAATTTTCTGCCGATCCTTCTGAGTTTTGCTACTTGCTACTCGCTCTTTCTGCACCTACTTCCTGCTTACAATGCATGTTGACGGTCGGCCCTTTCCATCAGCCCACAGGAATTCGGATTACAGATAAGAAATATTAAACAACGTTTTTATCTGTACCCAAAGTAGACTAATTTTTTTTCTTCGCCCGAGCTCAAAGTATAACTTAATTTTACACAATTAGTTAAAAATTAGATTCACAGAAAGTTCCATATGAATTGTCAAGGATTACTCTTATATTACTGCAAGTATAAAGGCAACACAACCACTTGTTCGGAGTTGGGTTCACAAAAGGTGAACAGAACCATGGCTAGATGTTCGTCAAAGGAGGAAGGGTGTTTATTGAGAAAATGGTTTAGTACGAGAAATGTTCCTACTAAAAATTTATAAAAAAAAAATGGATGAAAGACCCCGTAACTCCCCCCTACTTACGGCCATGAGGATATCTTCAAAAAAAGCTTAACAAAATTCAAGTCAGATCAAAATTCGGAAGCTAAGCATAGAATAGCTAAGACGTAGGAATGTCCTCTAGGTGACAGCTTTTTTAAACTGTACGTAATGTGTTTTGAACATCAGAACTCAACTAAACAAAACGCCATATACGAATGTTCAGCATTATCCGAATGACTGAAATATGGCAACCCCTGAAGACATAGTGAAAGTATACCAGTAGGGGCACACGATACACATAGTACACATTTGGCCTCTTCGTCAAAACAAAACTTCAGGATACCAAAGCGACAATTTTTTTAGTGAATCAAAATGAACAGAACTGACGTTTAACGTTCAATGAGTGGTTGTTGTTTACATTTTTAAACCGTACTTGTTTTTTGGTTTTAGATTTTTTTGTCAATTAGTGCAAGAAAAATAAGTTGTATTTATAACTAAGTTTACGGTGGAACTTCTGATATGGTTACTTGCAGATCAGTACATTAAATCATATTTTTCTTTAGATTTCAGATACAGAATATTGTGATCCGGTTTCGCTTTTAGGTCTAGCTGAATTCTTTTTTCTCTCCCTTTCACCTCGATAGATCTAAGGTGAAATCATCAACAAAAGTGAACATAGTTCCACGCGGCAACTCGTCAAATGCGTCATTGATAAGGAAGAACAGACCCTAAGGTAGAGACTTGAGGGATTGCAAAAATTATAATAGCAATAATTATTATAGCTGTAGCAATACCATATCTGTAGAGTTCATTACGTAGAATCTCATGATTACCAGTATGTCACTTTTGACCAAATTTAGAAATAAAGCGACAACATGTGTATTTTGCCTATAATATTCTACCTATAGTTCAATCCAGAACGCTCACAGACTGCATATCTTCATCAAAGGATCAGGTCTAATGAAGTGACAAAGCTATAAAATAGTAAAGAAGTCAAATTTCAGTAATCTATTTAAAATGAGATGTAAAATATGTAAAATTTCTCCCTACTTAGCGTATTACATTTAAATCTGCACCTGCATCCATAAACATATAATAAAAGCAAACAGAACATAGAAATAAAAGAGGGGTAACCACAATGGCCGACATTGTAAAGATGTTAAAACAGCAACGATCACAGCTCGTTGCACTTGTACGCTCCTCTGGCACATTCGTTGCACCCACTGAACCGAATGATCTAATCACATACACGCATACATACGTACATACATGTATAACGCAATTCAAAATGAGCCGCGTATGTATCAAATAAATCGTTGTGATTAATGTGATAGCGGTAAAAATGCTAGGGAATAATTATTGCTCGGTGGAAATTAACAGTTAATTCCGATTCGTTCAATTAGACCATTGATGGTATTTTACCAAACCAAATTTTATTTGAAGCGAACACAAAGTGAAAATTGAGTATTTTCATTAAATATTTATTACATTTTTTTCCATTATGTTCCAATGTTTTGTCATATTACGGGATTCCTTTGTGATTGTAATGTCAAGCAAAATCCTTAACATATCTCAATTACGAGCCAGTTTCGGTTATTCATTAAATTCAATTAACCTAAATTATTTATTATTTATTAAACAAAAAAATCAGATATTGTGTTTGTAATATAATATAATCTGCAACCCGCTAATACCCATATTTAATAAAGAATTTTGTTAAAAGGAAGAAATTTCTGAATAGTTTGTTTATTTATATGACTAAAATTACAAAAAAATGGTAATGTCCAATGCAATAACGTAACGTTGCAACACGCTCAAAACGTGCAAAAAATACAGCCTATTCAAATGGGTGCCATTTAAATATAAGTACCAAAAATGTGATTGATGTAAGGACAGAAAATGTGAACATGGAATTGAGTGTGGGCTTTCATAGCCAGCGGCAGGTATAGTATGTACATTTTCCAGGCTGTTGAGCCGTACAAACATTAACAAAGCTGTGTAGTAATGAAATGGAGAAATCTCAACCTATTCGTCGAAGGTTCGAAGAATTTGAATGTGGCTGTGTTGCATTAGTGGACGCTTGATTATTTTATTTCTTTGTCAACGTATTGTACCTGTCTATTTTTTCCGAAAGTGTTGTATACAGAGAAACCAACAAAATGAATTGATTACATTTAAACTCCTTGCAAAAGATGAGAACAGAGGCCTCCAGTGATTTCATGATTTTAAAGAAACGTATGGTAGGGTACGACACAAAGTGTACCTAAAGGATACCGCCGCCTTTCTTCCAGTCGTTACCAGTATACCAGTATACCTTGGGCTCGTGTTTATATATAAATCTTTCGTTTGCATTAGATGATAAGTATTAGTATTATGTATGTATTAATACATGGATATGACGTTTAAAAAAGTAATTGTAACTCCAATAACAAAGTTATGGATCTAAAAATAAATGTAGTGGTTGAAATTTCTTGGTGGAAATCGTACAACTTACTTCGGAGGTTTTACAAACATACAAACACCAAGAAATTGTTTTTGGGATGGTAAAATAGGCAAGGGAAAGGAAATGTTATGGGAAGAGAAAATTTCGCAGACTTTACAAAACACTTTAAGAAGGTGTTTTTACCATTCTTCGCGTAGGATGGTTCTGGTATACTATGCATAAAGAATAACAAAACACATTATAATCAGACGTAGTAAAAATATTATATACATATTCCGTACTATTCATGTCGACGCCTTATCGTAAAGGTGTCACGCCATTTTCTGCTCCATAGCTTCGTGAATCCTAGTACAGTACATTTTTTTCGTTTCGAGGTTTCATCATCAACTACGGAGAACATCCTCAGGGGCGATGGAGTCGAGGTCGGACTATACCTTACAGGTATACTTGGCGATAGGTACAAGAGATCTAATCGCTGGTTTAGAGCAAGATGGTGACATCTCCAAATGTGCGTCTAAATGAGGACACCTTGTTGCATGCGCCTACAAGGTAACATCTCAAAATTGCTCTCGAAATGGGGACATCTCTTTACGTTTCTCTGAAAGGTGCCATCTCTGGAAACGAAAAAAACCTAGTGGTAGCACTGTTTCTAGTATGAGGAGACGAAGCATGAATTCTTCATTCTCTGATCGCAAAAACGATGGTGAGGAAGGATTATACCTTCAGGATTCTTTACTGCCTACAACATCGGTATCCTTCCATTTTTCGGGCAAATGGCTTTATGAACACGGATGCGAATGAAGTTCTGGTAAAGTTTACTAAAACTGGAAAAATGTAAAAAACCCCTGAAAATCTATTCAAGAGAATCATCTTGATCCTGCAGAACCCGCTCCACTCTGAAATTGTTCCATCAACGCCAGGTTTTATTTCAAATCTATTACGCCTTTTCCAAGACTCCCTTTTCAAGACTCAAATTCATAGTTGCCACTACAAATTTTGAAAAAATAAAATTATCTTCGAATTGGGACCTTCTAGACAAACATAAAGAGATGTCCCCATGTTGAGAGCAATTTTGAGATGTCACTTTGTAGACGTACATAAAGAGGTGTCCCCATTTAGACACACATTTTGAGATGTCACCATCATGCTCTAAACCAGCGTAATATACCCCCGCTTTTGACAGGTGATCTCTTTTGTTCTTTGTTTTGGGCATTCCACTATTTTTCTGGTTGGTTTAAATATTGTGTATCTTCAAAATTTTTCACTTTTGGGTCTGTCATTCTACTGTATATGTACCTCTTTTTTCTTTTCTTGGACGTTCTGAATGTTTTTTGGGATATCTGACTCTTGATTTATTTTCCTGAATACCCATTCTTCTTCAAATATATCAGATGATAGTCTTCTTCTTTTATGCATTGTTTATAAAGTTATTAGCACGGAACTAGACAGTACACAAGGTGGGCCATCGAAAACGTACAGGAAGACCTAACTATCACAAGAAGATACAGATAAAAAAACTAAACACGTCAAGTTTGTCTGTGAGGGGAATAACTTTTGACGTAACAATTATAGCCCAAAATATACCTCTCCCAAAATGGAAACATTTTTCTAATAGGAATGTGGGTCAAGTGGTACCTCATTGGGAAGGATTTTAGATTCGCTATATACGCTGCTCTGGTTTTAAAATTCAGTGTACTCGTTTACAAGATACGGAGTAATTAAATATCACTGATTACGGTTCCCGATAAATGTAGTAATTAAATTGATAATACTTAAAACTTACCGCACCGTTGAAGTAAGTGTTGAAACTGAATCCTTAGAACCAATGAGCTCTTTTCTTCTGTTTCTGTTGATTTGCAGAAGTTTTCGGCTCGTTGATGATTTTTAGTGAATATATAATAATGGTGTTGTGTTTGAAAATTGTATTGCTTTAAAATAGGCTCAGCAGTTCCTCCATTGCTGTCCTGCTAATTTTTAAGTGCATTGAAACTAAACACTTGAATTATAAAAAGCATGTTCTACACTGATCCAGGAAGAGGGAAATTATTGAACTTTATTAAAAAAATGATGAATATGGCAACAGAGCCGTAGAGTTAATCAGTCAACAACACGCTGACAGAAGTGGTAAATTCGGACGTGAATTTGTGGCGAAATTTGGGAAGGCTAGTTGTGCAAAATAAAAGAAGGCAGGGTAAAAATCTGGCAATAAATAAACCTGTGGAAATAGTAGTATTGAGCGAAGTACCAATTTACAACACCATGAATTTTAATTTTTACAACACCATGATAATTTTTAAGTTTAAATTTAAGTTTTAACTAATATGGCAAGATAAGTTACCCCGCCATTACATCTACAGACTTCTCGAATTTCTTTCCTTTCTGTTTAAGCAGCCTGTCGAAATAAAGGAAAAGGACAGAAGTAGTAATAAGAAACGTGGGGGTGTTGACACATGAGGAACAATAAATGTTTACTCATAATACTTACAAAGGCAGATTAAGAGTTTAGAATAGAATTTTTGATGAATCAAATAAATACAACTTCTCATGTTAGGAATAATTTACTTCATAATGTTCTTGGTAACGGAAATGGCAACTACGCATTATCACACGTTCGACGTGGTTTAATATGACTGACTTGACAAATATTTAAATCGTAATTTATTTAAAAATTGGAGTATTTAATGATACCACTGCTGATACATACATACACTTTGTAGATCACAATTTAAGGGTATTTTAAAATAACATTTAATTCAGCCTAAAAGTTAATGTCTACTAATTTTTGAAAAAATAAATATCTTCAAACATGGATCAACTTTTGTTGTTTTTGACGGAAAACTTGATCAAATTATTTGTTAGGGTTACTATCACTTAATTACATTAACTCCGTTATGTGACACATAAAACTCTATTATTTGTTTGAAATCTGCATTTAGTTGATATTATATATTCACAAAATTAAGACATGGAGATAGAGTTTGTGACTATTAAAGAGAACAGTAAAAGACAACGTAAAGTAAGGACTATTTCCTTATGTAGCATTGAAATTTCATTGTTCATCTCAAAGAGACAATCTATTGGTATCCATATAATTGATAATATTTACGAAATCAAAACATTTAAAGAAAGTTTGTGGCTTTTAGAAGGAATCTGCCATTCTGCGATGTGGCACTATAACACTTTAACGTTTCATAGTTTGTTTGAAAGTTGGAAACTGTTTGTCTGAAACTGTAATATCAAAGTTCTCCAAAACGCAGCAATCAACGGCCCTACGCCTTCAAAAATCTATAAATCAACTCCCACTAACAACTACATTAAATCCTCAGGTACAGCAAAGTTCTTAACTGTGTATCGTGAATTCGGGGACCGCTGCTAAAACCTCCTTTTAATTAAATCGGCCACAATGCGGTTCTCAATGTCACCATTTAAATCATCCAGCCAAACAAGAAAACGACCGCCGACCTTCGTCAGAGGGCGCGAATACGGTCACGTGGCCTGGCCATTACTGGCCCATTTGTCATTTTAATTCAATTACTAGGAGTGGATAAAGTTAATAGTTTGCCGGATCGTCCAAATAGTTCGTTGCGGATCGGAACAAAAGGAATATCAAAAGGACAAACAAGACAAGAACAAGTCTAGAAGAAATCGTGCTGTGGGTGGTAGAAGAAAACATTTTCAAATGCGAAAGAAATGAAAGAAAATATATTGCTCGGATTTTACGCAAATAGTTCAACAAACATTGCAGCAAATTTATTTTCCAAAAAATATTTCTGTAAAAATATTTATTATTATTAACATATATTATTTGTAACGTATATAGGTAACACCTAATTCGAATCATACACATAAAATGGAAAAAGCAAATATCGATTAATACAATTGTCATTCTAATAGCATGAAACTCTAGAACTATTATACCATTTGGCATCACTTCGAATAATTCTTTGCAGGAAAATTCACCAGCATTTTCTGACCTTAAATATGAGAGACCAAAAAACAATCTCAAGTAAGTCCCTATTTCAGTTTTATAATTGTAGTTAAAACTAGCTTAAAATTTGTAATTTTTGAAACCAGTTTCAAACACGATGAAATTTACAAAAAGGGATTGTTGCTTACGGCCAAACTCTTATGGCCACATTCTTAATTGCACTTCAAAACCCAAAATTATTGTTTTTCTTCCATCTTCCATCTTCCATCTTCTATATATATATATTTGTTAATTTTTCAATAACACATTTATTTACAAGAGGTTCACTTTTATTTGCCACATTCTTATTACAAATAATACCAGCAATATTATCAGCATTTTCACAGTCCACACCTATTTTTACATTATTTAAATTCAGCCAAAATATTAATGTTTAAATAAATAAAAAGGAAACCAGTTAAGAAAAACACCAAGTCTTGGCGAACTATACATTTCAATTTTGAAACAACGACCGCTTTCGGCCATATAAGTCATATCAGGATGATAGTAGTCCTGATAGTAGTCCGGCCCATATCATGACTGACCCTCCATCAGTATGACGACGCGAAAGAATGATCTGTTCCTATCTTATCTCATTTCTTCTCGTCGGAAAAAATTACTTTGTACCATTCTTTTAACCATGACATGTACGTCTGACCAAACTGTAATCGAGCATTAATTTGTTTGAGAGTTAATGAAGGTTTTTTTAAAATTTACTTCTGGAAATTAAGGAAGAAGCTTTGAGTAATCTTTGTACATTTCGGACATTGGACTGTACACCAGCTTCTTGGGCTACTGCCGATACAGAAAACGTAGAATTAGAGGCAACCCTCAAAATCGCTGTCTTGACGTTTGGAAAGTGCTCGTGGGTGGCCTGGCGACTTTTATTTCCATAATTCTCCTTATTTTTCACAAAACTATCAACAATATTGGCACTTCTTTTGGTTCTTTTTGCTATTTCCCTATTACTAAGGCCTTCATTTTTTAATGCAATAAGCATTTCCTTTTTCCAATTCTGTCAATATCTGGTTTCTGCCCATTAGAAGAAAATTAAAAAACACTAATTCGTCGCAATAACGAGCAAAATAGAGAGTGCGTCTGGTGTCTCTTTTTGTCCCGTCAAAGAATAACCGTAAATGTATTGTTTACATAAATTTAACTAACGAAGTTAAAACAATGTATTATAAGAATTGGTAACAAGTATTATTTTTGTAAGAAAGCATTTACAAGTATTATATTAAATTTGTAGTTATTAATAATCAGCAAATCCATTTGCCTGTATCTCTTTGTCGTGAACATAATTTGGACATTAACTCGGAATAACGATGATTTTACCAACTTTGACGGACGTTAAGTTAATGTGGTGAGGTTCAGTAGTGGCTTGTAAGAATGAACTAATATCTATCTCATAAATGTCTCGCCAATACTATAATGCTGATATTTTTGAAGTAAAATTGTCTTTAGAGGGGCTCTGCTTTCCTCTTGATTTCGTGGGAATAAACTCGTGAAAAGATCAACGATACTGACAAAACGTCAGCGTGCAACGAAGTAGAAGAAAGAGAAAAAGAGAGGGAAAGATATATAGAGTGAGAGAGAAATGCGGCTAATATACAGCGGCTCACTATTTTTTGAAATCCTTTGCAGCAGTGTTTGCCTTTCCACTGATGACGTACAACGGATTTAGTTTTATTGGAATTGTAGATACTACGACGTACATGTTACAAAAATATCACGATGCAATCAAGGTGCAATATTTTAATAAATACTGCTTAAATTTACCTACATGTTATTAACATTGTGTGCAAAACTCTTTAATACCCAGCCATATTCATATGGAAAAATCTGTACCTACACAAAATTGACAAGTTAAATGTTTCAGCATATATGCCGAAGGATATAACGCTATCTCAGTGTAAACATTGTAAACTTTTCAATGGCATTCGCATACAAGTGGTCTCAGGTGTGTTGTTTCCTGAAAGCCAGAGAAAACACACCTGCGATTAAGATGGCCTGCGTTTGTATCTTATCGCCCGCCCTTATCACTTTTGTTTTTACATTTTCATTCGTAATCATTTTATTTACACGCCGAAATGTTAATAAACTAAAGGATTGAGTAATTCTGGACAAAACAGAGAGATTATTTTGCCTATATCTGACATCATATACGTTGCCAGAGTTTCCAAAAATATGGTAAAAAACCTGATAATAACAAATTACCGGGAGAAGATGTAGTTTGTTCTAAAATGTAATGGTAACAAAATTAATGTGCAGTTAATTATATTATAAATCTTAAATAATTTTCAAAAAATTTTTCAGGTGTTGTCTAAATAACGGAAATTAACATTATTTCGAGTTTTAAAAAACAGTTAAATCGACACTTTCATTTCTAGTGAAGTTTCTTTCAACCAACATCAGCAGTTGCCTTCATTACATTAATTCATAAATCTTTGATTTCAACTTTGAATTATTCCCATTTTCCCTAACAACGTTCAAGAAACGCCCAAAATTCTGTTATTAATCCAAATTGTCTATCCGGCACATATCCATGGTTTCTTATCGCGACGAAAAGGACGAAATTAATAAATTGTTATCAGCACTCGCTCGGCATTTATCAGCTCTCTAGTCTTTATTTTATTTATTAGTTATACTTAGTATTAAATAATATTTGTATCTATTATTTACTCATCGAAGATTATATATACACCTGCGGAACTAATAAAGCTATACAAATTTATTTTAGGTTAGATAATTTCGTTAAATAATGTCACATAGGTTTAATTAAAAAGAAGGATCATGGAGTGTCAACAGTCGCTCGAAGAGGTGGTGGTTTAATTAAAATCGGGATGTCGACGATAGGATCGATTTTTATTCGATAAGGTTTGAAGAAAAAATTAAGCTTTTGATGCGTTAGTAAATATTTACGCAAGTATGAAACAATTTCCCCGTCAACTGTGTACGTGGCAACACATTCAATAAAATCAGACTTGTTTTAACATTTGCTAAAGTTTAAAAGAATCACATAAATACGAGCATCCCCTATTACTTAAATAAGTAAGAGTTATTTTTCCAAAAAAATAAGGACGAAAACATCATCAAGGGTGATGATTAGAAATGTTATGAATGTATCTATTAATAGGGAAATACTACCTCTTGGCCTTAACTAAATGGTTTATTGCCATTATTTGGCTCATTGATGTAAGATTATAGTTTATAACTTTCAACGTAGAAAAAAAAATGTTTAGAATGGTGTCAGTTGTGTTTTCAAAAACGGTGATCGAAGGCCTCATATTTATATATAAAAAGTGTAGATAAATTGTAGTAATTTAATTTAACGTGGTATTAAAAGGTAGCACCTTATATTCATTATAACATTAATTTTTTCATGGGCAGATTCTGTTATATTTCCTCTCATATTGTTTCATTGTTTCATTTCTGAAGATATTAGATCTGCCGTAAAACAAAATAACTCCTCACGGCCGAGAATCTATAGGGGCGGCAGCGGTGATGGTGTGTATATCTATATCCTTCAGGCTTTAATGCACTGCAATATCCTCCATTAATCCCATAAACACATTCATTGTCAGGTAATTTCGGGCGGATAGTAAATTTCCCTTCAGCATTCGGGCTTTAATAACGTTTGACAGTAATGCCTCGGCTACCCTCCTCAATAACCGAACATTACCTAACACCGACATGACCTCATGGTGTGTAACACAATCATTAGCCGTTGTTTGGTAAAGCTCGGCCTTAGAACTTCGCCTCTAGGTCGTGTTTACGCGTTACCTACGTTATGGAGAGAGAAACGGGAGGAAGGGAATCTTGGAATCGTTTTTTTCGGCTTAGATTAAGGAGCATGAAGGGAAATTGCCTTCTCCTACGGTCATGCTGGAAATTGTTCGTAGTGGGAATCCGTAGGCAGCAGAGCTTACTTGAACTTTATTAAACTGCATCATTAAGCAACTGTTACTTATGAATCTGTCAATTACTAAAGTGGTTACATATTATGGGTACTGAGAGGCAATGGGAAGAACAATTAAATTATCTTATGATAAGGCAATACCATTGAATCTATAAATATAAAAGTAAAATGACATTTATTTGTATTATCAAGAAGTGTAATAAACTTTATTACGTATAAATTTTATTAAACATGTATCACCTCTTGACGCACCCAATAAATACAACGGAAAACTCAACGTGAAACAACAAAATATAAAATGATATAATAGAAATAAACTCCGACGTTTATGACATCAACATAAAAATACAACTTGTTCAACGAAACTAGTAAACAACATGGTGTCCTAAAAGAATCTAATAAAAATATACAAATCATACTGTTTTCCCTGTTTTTTTTTTATGACCAATTTAGAAATTACATTTTTCAAGTTCATTGTAGAAGCTAGCTCTAATTCTACAGCGAGCACTGACAATACCTTCAACTTGCACGGTCCTATGCTAGGACCTATTCTCTAAATAAGTCCTTATGATTATGACATTCAGGCGTTTTTAGGAATTCGACACCAGAAATGCCAAAAGTGCCATAAAGCTCCAAAAGAATGTCAAATGAATTGGGATTGTTTATCAAAAGTGACAAAAAATTGGAAATGCTCTTATATTTTTGATCTATCTTTTCACACAGTTGCCTAATACCGCAGAAACTTGCCTTGTTTAGAAAAAATTTCAAGACTCCAAATCAAACAACATATTTACTTGCCGTGCGCACCTTAGCCAACACACTGGTAGATACCCCAATGATTCCTTTAGAATTTTGAAAAGACAGAATGGCTTTAAAATTGATTCACGAATTTTGAAATGTCTAATAAATATCCCTATTTTAATTTTAAACGCAAAAAAGGGAAAATTTATGAAAGAAACTATTTAAAAGTTCTTCTGGAATCTTAAACCACAGAAATTGTCTCAAAATTAAATCTAGAGGGTTAACAGAAGATCTAAATAAATAAATTTTCAAAGCGTTTAAAATTCCACTAAAAACCACTAAACCCAAAGTGCCTTAAACTGTAACTTAGGAGGAAGTTTCAAATTTTTTTATTTTCTAAGGACCATAGAAAAACATGGATTGTCATAAACTGTCTGAAGTAGTGGCAAGTGCGTAGTGCAATAATAGAAAGTTGTCAGAAGAGACTCAAAAGAGTCACGACAGAAGAGATTTTACCAGCAGCATATACCCGCAACAGACATATGTCTCAGTGGCAAATATTTTTCGTGGCAATGACAGCAGAATACGAGAAGCCTTGGGAATCAGTTCCCAGAATCATATCTTTATGAAACATGTAAACAATTTTCATTTTTCGACAAAAATAGGCTTCAAAATGAATACATATCAGAGACGAATCAAATGCTACCTCCGCAGCTGTTTCGCTATTTGTTTCATTAAATGAGGAAGGTATAAATTGTAGGTCTCAAGAATCTCTTAAACGTTTAAGTATTGTGAATACAATACCTACGCCAACATCGGAAGTAGAGCACTGTTTTTCAAAACTTAAATGGATTAAAACGTTCCTTAGAAATCCAATGGTGAAAGACTTGTGCTCTAGGTATGCTGTCTGCAGAAAAACATTTTGCTGGGACTTTTCATGCTGTTTAAGTGGCATTGAAAATTTTATGAATAATAGATATAAATAAACCTACTGAAACAACAGATTCTTTATGATTATAGCAAACTTTCAGTTATATTATAATTTTAATTAATTCAAGAGACTTTTTTGATAAATTTTCAGTAATTTATTGGCAAAGTTTGATTTAGCCTAGTCTGAGTTAGTTTCATGGCAAAACTGGGATCAAAGACCTTCAAAATAGTACCCTAATCTAGATATTATGATATAAAACCACCCCTCTTAATTTTTATTTTAATTACAATTTTATACATATTTTCACAATATCGCGAATATGTCACCAAAGATTTGCTCAAGACGTGTGTTTTTTGCCGATTTTTGGGAAAAAATAGAGCGTGGTACCCCAAATTTTTTTTTTTTTGAGTGATCATCAGAATTGTTGCACTACCATCTTCTATCAACACGAGCCGCCACTAGTCTCAAGTAAAATCAAAAAGTGTTTTCGTTTAACTTCAAATACAAGAAAGAACGAATTACACCGTAAAAAACCATAGACTAGGTGTGTGTAACCTTTTCTGTAGAGGCCGTGTAGAAAGGTTTACGATAAGTTACCCGTTAAAATAAAAACAATTGACTATTCATTTAAATAAGAGATGGTACAGATATGTTACCAACCACGAAAACCGTTATATGACGTTTAGTTTTAGTTGGTCAGTTTTCCAACTGACATTGATAAGATAACTAACATGTTTCACTTGACTGACTGAAGATAATCGTTTTGCAACAATTTTTGTAGTACTATTGAGAAACCTACGACTGCCTCTCTTTTATAATAGGTTAATGTCGCCCAGCAGCACAATAGCTGCGCAATTTTTGCTGTTATTATCATTTCCAGAATTATATGTTACTTCCATTAGCTGTTGAGTTTTGTCTTATACCTTTCTAATGAGATTTAAACAGACCTACGACGGATAAATTGTATCTCTCTGCAGTTCTGGTTGAAGTATATGTGTTTTGCCCGTTTGTAAGAGACCATGGTCCAAAAAGACCATTCCAAGTGGCAAGATTTATGTTTTCTTCAAGCATGACATTTTACCCACCTACACCCCCCCCCCCCAGATCCGATTGTGTGATGATTTTTACTTCTGAATTCTTTAATGTCAATCGAAGCCGTGTGATCACATTGGGAAAGACTATTACCCTTGGGTAGGTTCCCGTTGCTTTTCATAGAGGGGTGGAAATATTTAGAAGGAAGTAATAGATTTGGTTAAGGAACTGGTGATGTGACAGTGGTTTTTCCAGCATGGTAATGGAAGATAAATAAAGGCTCGCTTCGGAACTATCGGGTCTTACATAAGTATCTACCCGCTACCAATGTAATATATTTCTTTTAATTAATAGGGCAAATTGTCTTTAATTAACTAGCTGAGGGAGTTATTTTGCTGTCTGGCGTTTGTGTTGATGATGGATTACAGGACACATGCCATTATCTCGATTGTAATGTGATAATTTGCTTAGGGCTAATGCTTTAGGAGAAAAACATAATCAAATTTTTGATCATCCTTTCTATTCACAATAGATCTTGTTTGAATGGTGTTTTGGGTGTTATTCGTGTTACAAAATGAACTGTAGTCTTCAACAGATTTATTACTTAACAAGATTACATTTCAAAATAAGACGTTGAAGCATATGATTAAATGGCTCGGGCCCTTATCTTTTCTAGTGGTCGAAGATTATCCATAGTTATCGATGGTTGTAACTATCATATAGAATGAATATATTATTTGAGGTATAGATCGTTTCCATATTTCTCAGTTTGACTTTAAATGATAGCAATTGTTATTAAATTATTGTTTAAGAAATGAATGTAAATATTTTTCCATTTGACCGACATCATTCTGTAAATGCTACGTTTTTTTCAACAGTAAAAACCGTTTCAATAAGAAAGATTTTCGAAAGTAATATTATACTGAAAAACTGCCGTTTGGCTGGTAAAAAGTGTCCAGTACATTGTCTTTCCATACACACTTGGGATGGTCGCCATTACAACAACCCACCACACACACACACCAACGGCGGCCCGATGCAAAACGGTCCATAGTGTTGTCATCGTAACACTCTATATAGGTGTACAATTCCTATTGCTTATACTATTGCTTACAACTCCCCTGCTGGGATCAGTTATGGAAGCATTATACGTAAATGTATCAAAATTTAGCGTTTATGTGTGGTAAGTTGGGTGACATGAATAATATTGATAGTATGGAAACCTACCACTTGGTGTCTGAATCTGCGGTTAATTTTAATTGTAACTAAATGTTTTAACTCTATTTTGATGCATCATTTATTTACTAGATGCAGAAATATATTGAACGGTAACAGTCACATAATCACTTACAAAAATATACCAAGTTTTACAATCAAAATAAAACAAATATTAGTTGAAAGAAGTGGTAACTGTTACTGTTTGCAATTAATATTATTACAAATTTTCTGTATATAATTGTAACAAGCAGATAGGCACATGAAATTTTAAAAATAACTAAAGACGTGAAGTAGTGAAATACAGTTTCAATGTCGATGGTTTTTATTCCTTATTACCCTACTTGGGTTAATCCAATGTTTCCTTGAAAATTATACGTTTTGTTTTAATTTAAAAGCAGTAAAAAACTTGTGGAATTAATTTTCATATACGGTAAAATTGTAACATCTCTAAATCAATAGAAATATTGTGTAAAATTTAAGGAATGAGTGACCCCAGATCAAACCCTTACGATGTTCTAATGAATTTGATCCGACCCATGACTTATACCGCACAGTAAATCTATCCGCTGTACCAAATTTGACACGCCAAAGTTAAGGCATTGAAAATATCTGCACCTGAAGTGACTATAACTTAACAGAGATACAATTAGATATAGAGATGACTTGCACTAAAACATTGTTTTTTAGGAACCCCTGTGAAGTTACGAACTGTTTCGGGTCTTACATAGAGCATCCTGTATATTAACAGTATTTGGCTATTGAAAATATCTGCACCTGAAGTGACTATAACTTAACAGAGATACAATTAGATATAGAGATGACTTGCACTAAAACATTGTTTTTTAGGAACCCCTGTGAAGTTACGAACTGTTTCGGGTCTTACATAGAGCATCCTGTATATTAACAGTATTTGGCTATTGAAAATATCTGCACCTGAAGTGACTATAACTTAACAGAGATACAATTAGATATAGAGATGACTTGCACTAAAACATTGTTTTTTAGGAACCCCTGTGAAGTTACGAACTGTTTCGGGTCTTACATAGAGCATCCTGTATATTAACAGTATTTGGCTTAATTTTTGCTATTAGAATTAAAAATTAACAATGTTATGAATTTGCCTAAGGTTTTTTAAACTTTTACTACTGCAAATTAAAAACTGTTGTTACAAGCGTAGTCTTTCATTTAGTTTTGTTTATCGCGTATATACGCCCCTTGTTTCTGAACGTTTTAATTTTTCTACTTCTGAGCAAATCCCTAGGGCACTACTAGGGACACCTCATATTTCCAAGTCGTGACAATACCAGATTAACGCGCAAGCTATAGATTGGTCAATGATAAAGTTATTCTAGTTTATACAAAACTTCAAAAACCTACGTATTAAAAGATAAAATAATCTGATATCACAGTGCGAACAGAATTCGAATTTCATGTTCTATCTACATACTTACTAATTCTTGTAGTATTGTGTCAGTTCTGTATTATTTAATTTTTGGGGAATAAAATAGTGTACAGTCCTTTGATAATACGACGGTGAGACTTCGAGTGGGGCCTGGATCGTCTATTTTGGTTAAATGGCCTGGCCTGAGGAGGAAGTCTCTATTTTCCCCAAAATAAAACCTCCCCACCCCGATAGAACTGAACCGATCCGAATCTCTAACTTCCAGTCCGTCCCTCTAAGAATGTCGTCCTCGATCTCCGATCCCCGGAGCCGAAAATTTTAATTACAATACTTCCCGATGAATTCCTTCTCTTCCCTAACGAGTGACGAACCCTCTCTAACCCCCGCCACCCTCCATCCTTCTCGCACTCCAACCCTCCGAAGCAAAAAGAGTAGATATGCAGTCGGGAGGACATATGACGCGCGTCAATCTGATTTATGGAGGATTATCTTTTGTTGGAGTGAACGGAGATGTTATTGAGTTTCGGGAGAGAGCCGGGGATATATGGAGCACGCCGGATGCCGAAGGGGGAACGCGCATTTCTGAGTTGGGACCCCTAAAGTTGGGTGAAATTTTTTTTGAGAAAGAGGAATTCTCCAAAACTACACATTCTGTTGGAAGGTGTGTTGATAATTCAAAGTTTTAAAACTGCGTAGAGGGTGAAAGACTTCAGCATTTACCCTACTGAAAATTACACAAATTTTTCACGTGACTGAAAACAATGAAAAGGATAGTAATAACAGGCATATTCAAAAAGTGCTTTATTACTAAAAAAATGGTATTTCAATTGATAGTAATACAATATAATAGTGTACAGCATTGTCATGCATTATTATAATGTATATTTTAATAATGTATGCTAATGTATATTAACGATCACGTTTACTTAGAGTCGGTTTATTCATCTTCCAGTAAAGTGTCAAGTAGCAACTTGGCCAATAACTTTACTGGAACCAGTAACTCATTTTGCGTTTATTCATCTCAGCCGATAAGTAACTACCCATTGAGTTATTACTCACAGCAAAAAAACATTTTGAGAATCAAATCAGCGAGATAGGACATAAAAATCGAAGTTGAAGTGTACAATTGCACGTTCTGTGAAAAGCCATTCGCGTCCCATGGTTGGTGATCACAAGAGCGATCACCCTTAACTCGGTGTTCGTGGTACATGACGAGACGTTAAAGTCGTTCTTGCGTCAAAATACTGCAATTAGGTTATGTAATTAGTCGAGCCCAATACCGCCCAAAGAAGAACAAGAAGAAGAAGAAGAAGAAGACGAAGAAGGTGATGTAATATTGCTGTTGAAATAATTACGCCTTGTGCTAATGGCATTCTGCATCGGAAACATATCCCAAATGTCTTCTGGATAACATTTCTAATCCGAATTTGTGCCTCATGTCAAAATGTCACCTTCAGTTTGTGTCATAAGTTGTTACCAGGGCCGACCCATGCCGAGGTGGAAGGGGTGCATCGTAGCCGGGCGGCATTCTACCAAGGGGCAGCACAAAATGAAAAAAAAATAATTTACTTATATCCACACTACACAATCCATACAGATATTAGACATATCCACAATATACATCCATAAAGATGCCGACACACGAATTACCGATTTGTCGATATGGGTCGGCAAGACAGTAGCAAAACAGTAGATTTTATGACAAAAACTTTTGAGACAAAAATAGTGTTTTTTGTACTTTGTTGGATGTATGGCGTCGGCATATATATGACGACAATTTTGAAAAGAGTGTTAATTTTATTTAGTTCCTGACTGAATACGAGTAAGAAGTAAGAGGAACTAAAATTAAAATACCAGTCAAAAATGTAGTCAAGTGTTTTTGTAAGTTTAAAGTTTAGAAACGTAAGTATTTTTGATTATTTTACACATTTAAGCTCTTATTTTTATTTTTTCTATTTCGATATTTTTGAAATTTATTTTTATTGTACATTAATGTAGATAAGTGATGGTAGAAAGAGACTTTACGGCTCCCAGCATCGAAAAAGAAACGCAAATGAAAGTAGAAAATCACTTGCTGGCTCTTTAAAAAAAATTTATTGTATCCGCGATGCCGACGGCCACAATCGCACAACCGTCAACTAGCCGGCAAGTGGAGCCAGTGGACGTGGAGGAATAGTTTGATTTGGACAAAGACAGGCTTTTGGAAAATCTACAAATAATGGAGCAGCAAGGAAGCGATACATCCGACTCGGAGGCAGGTGCTCAGGACAGTGACACATCGGATCCACTAACGGCACCATCACCAACTCTAAAGGAAGTAGCCTCTGAACATGTTGGGATGGAAATATTCAAGGATTCAAGGAAAGAAAAGTCCCTTTCAATAATTAAAATGTATCTACCTTGGTAGTTTACTAGTCTATTATATAAAAATGAGTCGCTGAATGTGTTGCTAAGCGCAAAACTCGAGAACGGTTGGACCGATTTCGCTAATTCTTTTTTTAAAATATTCCTTGAAGTACGAGGATGGTTCTTACGGAGAGAAAAATTCTAAAAAAAAAAAACAAATTTTAAATTTCCTGAAAAAGTCTAAAAACAACAATTTTCTATACTCCCATACAAAAGATTTGTGATAATACTTAAAAGTCAATTTGAACTTTAAAAATACTAAAAAAAAAAGATTTTAAATTTCCTGAAAAAGTCTAAAAACAACACTTTTCTGTACTCCCATATAAAAGATTTGTGATAATACTTAAAAGTCAATTTGAACTTTAATACCATACGATAAAGTTTGTGTTAGTGGAGAGGTTCCGGGAAGGCAAAACAATTGAGTAACGTTAGTATCGTATAAATATTAATGTCAATATTTGTCAATATTTATTTTTTTAATCAGAAACAAATTGTCTATGGTAAAATGTAAATTGTCTGTGGTAAAATGTCAACTGAAATGTAAATATCTCTTTGCTGTGCATCTATAATATTACTAAACCTAAAATACACAAATTTCTATAAAATTAAAAAAGGGTTGTGTGTTTGTGACTTACTAAATATGCCTCCTATAAGGCGGCGGACAAATTTAGGCAGGAGAACCCGAAATGCAACAAATCAAATGCATTATCAATCTAATCGTACTGCCCAGGAACGTGAAGATCGCAATGAACGTGAAAGAATTCGCTTAAGACAGACCCATGAAGCGCGACATTCGACTAATAATGGTGCAAGTTTGAATCGAGCTGCTTTCTGTTACGATATGTCAATTGATTACAGCGCCTACAACTGTGTTGCTATTGGACCTATGAACTAAGTTTGCCAATATTGTAAGGCATTGAAATACAAAAATGAAGCCAATGGATTGTGTTGCGCAAATGGAAAGGTGAAATTGATACCATTGCTTCCACCTCCAGTGCCATTGTACTCATTAGTTTTAGGAATAGGAACAGATTCAATACACTTTTTAAAGAATATTCAACAATATAACGACTGCTTTCAAATGACTTCATTTGGAGCATCAAAAGTAGTTCGGGAAAATTTTATGCCAACTTTTAAGGTTTGTAATAGTATTTGCAGTTGTATGTTAATTAATCATAACTATTATAGCCCATATACAATTTTACAATACATTTTTTCAATCAAACAAAAAATATCGTGTACCATAAAGTACTACAATAAAAATGAAACTTAATTTAGAATAATTTAAAAATAAAATCAAATATAATAAGTAGGTATCATAATAAGAAATCTGAAATTGTGATTTTCATTGTGATTTTTTAGTGACTATTAAAAGAATTTTGTGAGTTTTATAATTTTTAATTTTTGACATAATGTAATTGTTGACTTATTAACTTAAAAAAATAAAAAATTAAAGAATCGACTGTTAGGCGATACGAAGTTCGCCGGGTAAGCTAGTTTAGTCTATAATTATAACATCTAACTTCAAAGTGTTAATAGACAATAAAAGATTAATACAAAATTATGTAGGCAGGTTCTTCGTTTTTGTTATAAGTATTATATGAAAGTACTATTATTTTTATGTTTGTTTTAAATATTTACTTTTTAAATTTATGTCTATAATATAAAAATGAGTCGCTGAATGTCTTGCTAAGCGCAAAACTCGAGAACGGTTGGACCGATTTCGCTAATTCTTTTTTTAAAATATCCCTTGAAGTACGAGGATGGTTCTTACGGAGAGAAAAATTCTAAAAAAAAATTTTAAATTTCCTGAAAAAGTCTAAAAACAACACTTTTCTATACTCCCATACAAAAGATTTGTAATAATACTTAAAAGTCAATTTGAACTTTAAAAATACTAAAAAAAAAAAAAATTAAATTTCCTGAAAAAGTCTAAAAACAACACTTTTCTGTACTCCCATACAAAAGATTTGTGATAATACTTAAAAGTCAATTTGAACTTTAATACCATACGATAAAGTTTGTGTTAGTGGAGAGGTTCCGGGAAGGCAAAACAATTGAGTGACGTTAGTATCGTATAAATATTAATGTCAATATTTGTCAATATTTATTTTTTTAATCAGAAACAAATTGTCTATGGTAAAATGTAAATTGTCTGTGGTAAAATGTCACTTGAAATGTAAATATCTCTTTGCTGTGCATCTATAATATTACTAAACCTAAAATACACAAATTTCTATAAAATTAAAAAAGGGTTGTGTGTTTGTGACTTACTAAATATGCCTCCTATAAGGCGGCGGACAAATTTAGGCAGGAGAACCCGAAATGCAACAAATCAAATGCATTATCAATCTAATCGTACTGCCCAGGAACGTGAAGATCGCAATGAACGTGAAAGAATTCGCTTAAGACAGACCCGTGAAGCGCGACATTCGACTAAAAATGGTGCAAGTTTGAGTCGAGCTGCTTTCTGTTACGATATGTCAATTGATTACAGTGCCTATTGGCACATTACAGTGTTACTATTGTGTAGATTACAGTGTTGCTATTGGACCTATGAACTCAGTTTGCCAATATTGTAAGGCATTGAAATACAAAAATGAAGCCAATGGATTGTGTTGCGCAAATGGAAAGGTGAAATTGATACCATTGCTTCCACCTCCAGAGCCATTGTACTCATTAGTTTTAGGAATAGGAACAGATTCAATACACTTTTTAAAGAATATTCAACAATATAACGGCTGCTTTCAAATGACTTCATTTGGAGCATCAAAAGTAGTAGAAAATTTTATGCCAACTTTTAAGGTTTGTAATAGTATTTGCAGTTGTATGTTAATTAATCATAACTATTATAGCCCATATACATTTTTACAATACATTTTTTCAATCAAACAAAAAATATCGTGTACCATAAAGTACTACAATAAAAATGAAACTTGATTTAGAATAAGTAAAAATAAAATCAAATATAATAAGTAGGTATCATAATAAGAAATCTGAAATTGTGATTTTCATTGTGATTTTTTAGTGACTATTAAAAGAATTTTGTGAGTTTTATAATTTTTAATTTTTGACATAATGTAATTGTTGACTTATTAACTTAAAAAAATAAAAAATTAAAGAATCGACTGTTAGGCGATACGAAGTTCGCCGGGTCAGCTAGTAAAGTAATAAAGTTTATAAAAAAGTTACTTCAATGATTTTTATTTAAAAAAAAAATTATTTTATTTCTTAAACAGATTAACAGTTATCAAAGAATTTAAATCAGAATTTTAAATCAACGCAGTTATTATTATCATTAATATTATTATTATTGAATGGACTATAATATTGATATTCTGATGGGGAAGGGCGGCAAATTATATCTTGCACCCGGGCGGCATTTACCCTTGGGGCGGCCCTGGTTGTTACCGACTACTTACTGAGAGATAAATTCATGCGTTAGCATATCTGTTCAGTAGGTAAATTAACTTGGCAGATTAAATTTACTGTTAGGTGCATAAACGTTTACTGATCACTTAATGACCGGTAGCACCACTAAACAGTTTACTCGAAGGTGGATAACCCGGGCCTTAATCATATTTTATAGGGTGGGATTCTTTGCGAATTTCCTTAAACAATAATAAATTCGGTTCTACTGAAGTCCATAGTTTAACTAGGGTACACAAACATTGTGTATTTAGTATTACGACAATTTTTGAAATATCTTCTGACGTAATGGTCGGATCTACGTGATGCTGTGACAAACTACTCTATAGAATAGTCTTATGGAGTAGTATTTATTTATGAATGAACATCTTTCAATTGTGATATATCCCACCTCTTTAACAGTTACATTTTTTGAGATCTCAATTGAAAGCCTAATCAGTTTAGGTGGGGGCAGAGGAGGAGGTTTGTGTTTCCAATTCTAGGAACATCGAAAGATACTGATGTGGCTTAAATTTCGTTCCGGCCCATAGTAACAGCGTAACGTGTCGTATGTATCATAATGCGTAGCTCTACGTTGACTACACCATGATTTAAAGGGTTGAAAAGCATTGTAGCGTAATATTACGCTGAATTATCCACTATTTTTTGAAAATAGTATGGTCCATAAAATATACCCTGGCGTCACAAATTAGCACCATTTTTTAATAATCAAAATATTTCGACCAAATCATATCGATATCCTGTTGCGCTCAGGAAACAAGGTGGCAATTCTAGCATAATATTCCCCTGAAACATCCATTGTTTCTCGAAGAACAACACGAGCAACAAAATTAATTTTGACGTCACACATTGACGACAGATTATGTTGTAGGATCGATAGAGGAACTATAAAATGGGCATTCTAGCATAATAGACGTGAGTAGAATCCTTGGATTTTAGATTGAGAGCTGTTAAGAACTACATTGACTCAATACTTTTATACATTTATTGAAATTGAAATGGCTAAATGGAAACGTACCTGTTTCTCGTGGTGTATATTTTCCACAAAAATCGATGTATCTCCGATGTATGTTGGCGATTGGCCGTTTGTAGCGTGTAACCAAGTTATACATGCACAATATATAGTTATATGCAGGAAGCAACATAACTCCTAATTTTTCTTGGGAAAACTGGTATTTTGCCAAACTGAGCACAACAGAGGCATTAACAGAGAATTGAGTTTTGTCAAAATGTACTGTTGATTTAATTAAAGACTCTTAAAGTGCTAATTTTGGTTTGCTTAGTTGGAGTCGCTGTTAGAAGACAATAGTGTTTGACCAATTGGAGAATTTCATAATCTTATAATAATTATTTGTGGACAAGGAAATCTTGAAAACAAATAGCTGTCATGATTTCGAGATTAAAGAGACTCACAATTTGTTTCAAGAAAATCTCTCTGCGGCAATGTGTTTTATACTTCTGCTGTAGTACGAAATTTCAGGGGCATGCATGGAAAAATATTTTTTAATCGACCCCTTCGACTAGAATAAATTTCCTTTAAAGTTTCCTACTAAAGAATGAAGATGGGATTTTGTATACAGTTTCCTCTTTTGGACAACTGGATTTCGTCCACAGGAACCATCCCCAAATTTTCGTTATTCTTCCCTATTAAGTAAACTCGAATTTCTTTATAGTCAACGTTATTTTAACGTTCATTTTCGTCTATTTGCAAAATTCGTCGATAACCTGGATTTATAATTTACACTTCACATCTAACTTATGACTTGAAAACAATAATCAAACAGTATAACTTCATTACAACTCATCACTCTAAGCCGGCCTAAATACTCTCTGTTAATACCTTCGTGGCAGAATTATTTTACGACCACGTGTATGTACCAACGGAAACATCAACTTATCCAAAACTTGATGCATTTCCATTGCTTACACTACCACTGATTTCAAATGCGGGAAAATAGTAATTTGTGACTACTGCAAATAGAAACTATTTAGTATGTACCGTATAGCAGCATATATGTATAGTACTACAGTGTTGATTTAGTGTATGTAGAATTACAGTTTAATTTCCCACTATTTTCTATAATAGATTTGCTTTCAAAAGTCGGAAATCATGGCACTTTTTACAGCTTTACTCTACAAAGTTACTAATAGTGATTTTCAGTTGAAATTATGGGTAAATAACTGTTGGATTGAACGGTGGTAGTTTTAAAAGTAAAAGGAAAGGTAACCTACAATAGGCCTGTATGAGGCAGGTATCAGTTCAGGATTTTACCCTTGTGGATTATTTTAGCCGCAAGTGACCTGCCGCACTGGAAATAGTGTCAGTCCTACCAATGATCATTGTCATTATACTAACTAAATATACTATAACTTAACTAACAATCAGAGCTTCACCCTTGCAATATTTCTCCGACTCTCCGACATTAATTAACCGATATATTCATACTCGCCTCCGTTGTTATTAAGATTTGACCCCGCCTAACGTTAACCTTCCAACTAAAGTGTATCGATACATATCTAAGCCTATATGGATCCCATGGGGGGCCGCATCCGACCGAATCCCCGGCCGACGGCAATTTGTAAATAGCTTGGGCACGTGCCGTAAATACCGGTATTGAATGTTTTCTCGGCGATGACACGTGCCACAGCCACCGTTTGATGCCTCACGCATCCCCAGCCAGCATTGACAGGGGCAGGGGAATTTTGGAAAAAGGGGTCGAGAATCGAAATTAACAAGCACATTTCGAGAAGTTTCTGTTTAATGGGAATCAGCTAATTCTGTTGTTTAAACCTTTTTACATTATTTGCAATTGTTACATTAAAATTTCCATGAGAAATATATGAAGACGATATGTTCAGTAATTCTTGGTAGAGAAAAAGGGCTAAGTAGATATGTTTCTTATTGAATATTGTGCCTGGACATAAAACCTTTTTTGGTAAAAGAGGACAGTATTAGTATACTTGGAAAAGTGAATTCAAATTAAGGAAACCAGTAATTTTTATGAGAAACTGATAAATTTTGCCAAATTTGCACATTTTCGGTATTCAACTAAACGGTAATAACAAATTTCTCTGAAACAACATGGAAAAATATGTTAAAATGAATTTGGAACAAAAACGCTTTCGCTCCTTCGCCATACTCAAACCATGTTTACAGCCTTGGTAGTGGCTAAACGACCGACATGACAGATGCTACTGTCAGCTGAAGAAATGTTAAGATTGATTGTATGGAAAGTAAATGTTTAATGTAAAAATTAATCTTTAAAATGAGATGATTGAAAATGAGATAAAATATGTTGTGTATGTAATTACCGATTCTTATTCGAGAGAGTAAGGAAAAACTCTCTTAACCTCTAGGATAGTACATTGAATTGTAATTAGATGAAATTTTGTACCCGATTTATTGGGCAGTTGCTGAATTTTTCGTAAAACAAATATTGTTATAATGGTGTAGGTTACAATAAAAGACACACTACTTAAGTAAAATGAAGGCTATTTATTGGAAACCTGCTAAACAACTGAACCCTAGCGTTTCCAAAAGAATTTCACGCAGCCGATTGTTTCTTTATAGTACTTTTCTAAGAAAAACCAACAAATAGAACCAAGCAACCTAACCTAACAATGTTTTATCCATACCAATACAAAGCTTTATCCATGCTTTGATAATACAAAGCAAATGAATATTATTGGGGTAGCAGTTCGATTTTCATTATTATTCCTCATAACTCATTAGCTTTTGGTTGGTTGCTCTGGTGTAGGTGGTTGCCATGATTAGCTATTCGTTCTTGTAGTAGGAGTGCATATATTCCAACCGAGACATAACTCATTTCGAAAGGGATCGAAGTAACTTCGAAGTAACAAGGTGAAAGTTAAAGCATGTGTGCTTAATTGAAAAAGTATTAATGTGACTTATCTACCCACTACTCCTATCGTTATAGCCCCATAGATATACATTAATTTATACGTGTTTTTGCGATGCGTAGTCGGAAAACTAGTGAAGACTTCATAGATATCGCAGGAGTTGAAATTGGGAAACTCCCGTTATTCTAGCAAGCGGTTCACATCAACAAATTGGCGGGATGCGGAAAACCAGAGTTAGAGGAAAAATAATATTTTTCTCAAAAATTGGAAGCAAATGCAAAAAACGGTGATAGCCATCGTTTCAGATGATTTTTGTTTGACCAGTGATGATCTTTTATTTTTCTAGCTTACAACCACATGTGGAAAGTCGCATTTTTAAAATACCATTATTTTAAACAGATTCTCAGTAGACACAGTAGACAGTCGTACACAGGAGGTTTCGCGAATTTTGTAATGTAAAGACTTTTAGAGAAATATGATACGAATATAGCGTCGCTTTAAGAGAGGGTTAAGTGGAGACAACGGTAAATGAACAAAGCGGCCGTTCCCTCTCACCAGTATTCATACTGAGACAGCCCAAGGCAGTATTACTATTGCGACCTCCTATGGTAGAAGCTTTATTCAGTTCAAGCAGTTCCTTCAAGTGTTATCGTATGTAATTGGTGAGGCGAACTAGTTACCTCAAACACTTTCTGCTCATTTATATCATTGGTCTAATTTCGACATTCAATAGGGAACATATCAGCCCAAAAACAATATTATGCAGCAGCATTCTTAGGTCTTACGTTGGCTTCTAACGAAGATCCTAACAAAAGTCTTAGTTAAAAAATGAAAGAACTTATCACGTTATCCCCAGATCATCTTTCCATAACCGAAATTATCAAACATCACGATACAGTGACCATTTACTCAATTTTATTAACCCTAGTGTTCTTCAAGTCGCGTGATTATTCCAGTCTTCTACATTACCTCGACAACAGATCCAACCGTTTTCTGGAATAGTGCAACAGTCTAGGCAGACGCGATAGCCATCATATTAGCACAACAACATCTAGAGTTACTAACGGATCTGGCTGAAAAAAAGGAATATAAATGAACTTTAGTTACCTCTGCTAACCGCAAAGAAATCCACTGTTATTCCAAATGGTCACGGTTAAGTTTTACTTATAATTAAGAGCGTGTTTCAATTATCAGTTAAAAATGGCAACTAATAACTAGGGACCCGTCCTTTTGTCAGCAAGGAAACTTTCCTTATATACTCAGTACTTATAGAAACTCCCTAGAATATTTGCGAGTGTGACTTTTACTTGATAAAGGAGATTAACATAAGGAATGATCCTTAATGATCCAGACCCAGACCACCCAAATCTCTAATAGCAATGGTGCCGCTCATTGGTTGGATACGAAGTGCTGAATGAAGCCCGAGCAATGAGAATTCCGTTACGACCCAATTAATAGTGGAAGTAACCCCCTTGTTTCGAACAGTACCACGTTTATTTTTGTTAGGTTTTCTTTTAAACTGAGAACTTGCGATATTTGAGAAGTACGGAGAACAAATTCACTCAGAAATGGAACCAATTATAAGACCGTTGAAGGAGAAAATGTTATCTGTACTAATTACTCTTTGTGCTTGTAATTATGTATGGGCGATGTTGAAATTGTTGCCATTAAAAATATGCTTCTCATCTACTGAGAATCAGATTATAACACTTACAACCTTTCCCACATGTTTGTTCTGTACAACAGCGCCATCCATATCATTTCACGATTTCCCAACGAAGCTCCTGGGAGCGTATCATCTATTCGAACCCCCGCCAATGTGCTTTGTGTGCCGGCGATATTTCAGTCGTCAGAAGCGGGTCGTTTTTGAAGACCGTTCAGAAAGAATTTCAATATAAAGGTTTGACAGAGCCGTTTCACGCGTCGACATGTCTTAATAACAGTTTAAAAGGGCACGTTGCACGTGTTGTCTTTTATTTATGACGGCCCCGCGTCCGCCCCCTGGGATCATACTCTCACGCTTTCTGCGGTCGTAACGTTTATCATTTAACGTTTGAACATTACTCATACGTTTTATATCGGGGAATTTTTTATCAGGTTGCGGTGATTAGAATGATAGCAGTCGTAGTGGGTTGGTTACCCGGTTTGCCAAATATGTAAGATAGATGTTACTTTCGTCGGTTCGAAGGGGTGATACTCTTTAAAAGCAATCAAAATGGAACTATCTATGTAGTGTACCGATTCTTATTCGAAAGGGTAAGGAAAAATCCCTATTGCACAGATATTACATTGGATTGTAATTAGATGAATTTTGTGCTCAATTCGTTTGGGCAATTGGTGAATTTTTCATAAAATAAATATTGTTATAATGGTGTAGGTCACAATAAAAGACACACTACTTCAGTAAAATGAAGACTAGTTATTGGAAACCTACTAAACAGCAGAACCCTAGCGTATCCAAAAGGATTCCATGCAGCCGACTATTGTTTTATAATGTTTCTAAGAAAAACCAACAAATAGAACCTAACCTAACAATATTTTCTGGGTTTTCTCTTTCTTTTATGTAAGATAGATGTGACTTTCGTCGGTTCTAAGGGGTCATACTTTCTAAAAGCAATTGAAGTAGAACTATCTGGTCATGTTAACTATACAGAGGCTAAACGAAATCGAAACAGATGATTAAAATTAAAGTAGTATCAAAATAGATCGCAAATTCGGTTTATAACTCATTAAAAAGAGATTATTGCCTCAGTACATGCACCAATTGATGTATTTAGGATATAAATTTTATTTGTAAGTACCTGCAATGTATTTATTGCCAAACTAGCTGACCCGGCGAACTTCGTATCGCCTAACAGTCGATTCTTAAATTTTTTATTTTTTTAAGTTAATAAGTCAACAATTACATTATGTCAAAAATTAAAAATTATAAAACTCACAAAATCCTTTTAATAGTCACTAAAAAATCACAATGAAAATCACAATTTCAGATTTCTTATTATGATTAATTAACATACAACTGCAAATACTATTACAAACCTTAAAAGTTGGCATAAAATTTTCCCGAATTACTTTTGAAGCTCCAAATGAAGTCATTTGAAAACAATCGTTATATTGTTGAATATTCTTTAAAAAGTGTATTGAATCTGTTCCTATTCCTAAAACTAATGAGTACAATGGCTCTGGAGGTGGAAGCAATGGTATCAATTTCACCTTTCCATTTGCGCAACACAATCCATTGGCTTCATTTTTGTATTTCAATGCCTTACAATATTGGCAAACTGAGTTCATAGGTCCAATAGCAACACAGTTGTAGGCACTGTAATCAATTGACATATCGTAACAGAAAGCAGCTCGATTCAAACTTGCACCATTATTAGTCGAATGTCGCGCTTCACGGGTCTGTCTTAAGCGAATTCTTTCACGTTCATTGCGATCTTCACGTTCCTGGGCAGTACGATTAGATTGATAATGCATTTGATTTGTTGCATTTCGGGTTCTCCTGCCTAAATTTGTCCGCCGCCTTATAGGAGGCATATTTAGTAAGTCACAAACACACAACACTTTTAGGTTTAGTAATATTATAGATGCACAGCAAAGAGATATTTACATTTCAATTGACATTTTACCACAGACAATTTACATTTTACCATAGACAACAAAAAAATAAATATTGACAAATATTGACATTAATATTTATACGATACAACGTCACTCAATTGTTTTGCCTTCCCGGAACCTCTCCACTAACACAAACTTTATCGTATGGTATTAAAGTTCAAATTGACTTTTAAGTATTATCACAAATCTTTTGTATGGGAGTATAGAAAATTGTTGTTTTTAGACTTTTTCAGGAAATTTAAAATTATTTTTTTTTGAATTTTTCTCTCCGTGAGAACCATCCTCGTACTTCTAGGAATATTTTAAAAAAAGAATTAGCGAAATCGGTCCAACCGTTCTCGAGTTTTGCGCTTAGCAACACATTCAGCGACTCATTTTTATATAATAGATAATTAAACTCGTATGAATTTTCCTTTTCGAAAAACCTTTCCTTCAAATACAGAAGACACCATAGTTACAACTAAACTACTTTCTGCACAACTTCATGTTTGACTGGCATATCTCACTTTCCTAGGGTATTTAAAGCCAGAAAGAAACCTACCACGATAGTTTTCTCCATCGTGATCAATACGATTTCTTTCCTTGGTTTGTGCGAAGACGTGTCGGGAAGTTGAAAGGAAAGAGAGAGACAGAACGAGGATGCGAGAGGAAAGGAGAGTGAGATGAGGTCGATAAGGGCGGCCAGGACGAAAGGAGCGGAACAACGGATTCCTGTCCCTGCAATCCCGCGGACAACAGTTCGGAATGGCTTGAGAAGAATTCCCTCCGATATTGGATTCCCCACTAAAGTACATCCTTCTTCGTACGCCTTTCTTTTCCCTTTTGTCTTTCCGCTCTCCTTCGGGAGACGACCGATCTAAGAAGACGCGTGCTCGGGCAGGGAAATGGCGACTGTGAAGAAATTGAAAGTGAAACTGGGAACGCAGAAAGTTTATTTTAGCAAACGGAGTTTTACTTAGCCAAAGACTGCACTAATCACACTGATATATTTGAAAAATAATTGAAAATACAATCGGACACGTAAAATTTTCGTAAAGGCCATGAGCATGAACAGAAACCGATCAGTCTTTCGGCTATGGAAACTACAAGAAGGTTTAGTCAGAATCATTTTAGGAAGTGACTATTTATGTATTTATGCATAAGCATATTTTATCAAATCCTTTAATTGCAATGTAATGAAACGTTATGTCAACATTGTTCTAAATAAGAGTTTGTGTATAAAAATACCTCATCATGATTATGGCAATATCACATTTTTCAGTATAAAATCATGTTACGACCAACTCTTTAAATAATTAAGTCAAGCCCAGCTAGTAAGAGCTACTGAGAAACCTAAACTCTCAAAGGGTCTGGTAGAAGAAACTAATGAGCTAATTTCCAGTTCACATGATCTTTAATATCCCTATATTGTAAATCATTTTTCAGGATACAAATAAATAAATCCTAACTAAGTCCTCGAAATTGATAAATAAATTTTAGCTGAATCCCCAAAGTTCAAACTATTATACCTTAACACATTCCCAAAAGTTCAAACAAATTAATATATCATAACTAATTACTCAGAGTTACAATAAATAAATAATCTTGTTTTTCGTTGGCAAATTCTCACTAATATAGGAGGACAGCCCTTCCAAGGATCTAAGCGAAGATGTAGAGCTAGCTGGATTGATCCGATGATATTCTTCGAGACGAAAAAGGTTCAAAGTTTCTTATCACATACACGGAAATCGCAACAAGACGCAACAAAGGGCCCTTCTGTTTCAAGATGTCCTAAACACTTTCCTTGCTTTTAGTTACGGAAACCTTCCCTTAACTCTTAGTCCTTTCCCTCATTTCTTACCCTTATCCTTTGATTTCGCATGTTATCAAATCAAGTCACATCTCTTCGAGCTCAAACCCCATCGTGAATGAATCGTTATGCGAACTTCTCTTCCCACTTCCTTCGGTGGAAGCAGTGGCCAACCAAAAAACAAGAACAGGGTCAAAACAAGAAGCCAGGGCTGCAATGTTTCGTTAAATTCCCTATCTCTCAACCAACCATAGCTCTTTCACTTTTCTTCTGCCAATCGCGAGGGTCGTCATTTGCGCACGGTACGCTTACGTCTGTCTTTTTCTCTCTCAATCTCAATTAAATTGTAATCGAGGTTTTCAAAATTCGTATTTTAACACAAAACAATGTCATTAAGATGAGGATCTCTTAGCCAAACAATCTCCCGTTTAATAGGGCCCGCACACTTTGGTTTTAAACGTTCAAACGTTTAGCATGTGTAGGTTATATTATTATCTGGCTACAGTGCAAAATTGACAGAAATCTGATCAGTCAGACCGAAATTATTCAAGATTTCTTAAATTTGATACTTTACTAAGCTCTAATTAATTTTAAACATTGTCGGAGTCAGAAATAATGATCAATACAAGGTTATGAGTAACAATAGTAGGAATATAAATAGATTTTTGTGCGCAGTTTTGCCTTTTAATTAGAGAATCTTCTCCTGTAAAGGTACACTATAAAAGAAAAAGAAAGTGTATGAATTAAATTAAACTTATTTCAATGTCCATTCAAATTAAATAAAGTACTTCTTGAAACCAAATAAAAACAAACACGAAATGAAAACATTTCTTAACAAAACATATATGTACTTTTATTAATTCAAATTGTTATCTATTTATAACAAAATAATGAAGGCTATGTTTCATTTAATTTGTCTTGATATTTTAAAAGGGCCAATTTTACATCAAAAGGAATTATTACCATTTGTTTCAAAATTGCGTCTTTTTGATTTAATAAAAAAGCTCAGTGAAGCCAAAACATATTGGTTTCACTTTGAATCATTACGTGTTTTTTTTCTTTTCTTGATTTACAACAATTTTTTTCTGAGTGTAGAGATACTTTAATGATATATTTGGCATATTTCTGCAAATTTGGAGCAACCTACTAAATGTTCAATAGGTGTTCTGTAATCGCCTTGACGGTTATCACAGGACACCAAATGTGACATTTACTGTCAATGTTCGCATCATTAGCCGCGTCGCCAAACTTTTTGCTGTAAAATTTTTGAAGCCGCGCTTCTTCTTAATTGTGTTGTTTTCAAATATAAACAAATCCCCATGGATTTTCAAAATCGTCCTGGAGGTAAGACGGGTGGGGGCGGCGTGGCCTCCTCGTCCGAGACGAACAGAGACCGCAGGGAGAGGCTGAGGCAATTGGCCCTCGAGACGATTGACCTGCAGAAGGATCCTTATTTTATGAGAAACCACCTGGGCTCCTACGAATGTAAGCTATGTTTGACGCTTCATAATAATGAGGGCAGTTATTTGGCGCACACGCAAGGAAAGAAGCACCAGGCGAATTTAGCTAGGCGAGCAGCGAAGGAAGCGAAGGACGCACCCACTATCTTACAGCTAGAAAAACCTCGAGTGGAACCTAAGAAGTTTGTGAAGATCGGTCGTCCCGGATATAGAGTAACGAAGCAGAGGGACCCAGAAACCGGGCAACAGAGCCTATTGTTTCAGATAGATTATCCAGGTAATTATACCCTCAAAAGTAGTTCAATCCTCGAGTGACGCAATGTAACAGGCACTTGTTGAACAACATATTGCTATCAATGGTAATAAAGTTAGTTTAGACAATAGTACGTGCACCAGCTCTCTAATTTTGTAGTCTATGTATTAAAATTTCTCGTAGAAATTAACCTAACACCCTTTTTTGCAGAGATCAACGATTTCGTCGTGCCTCGTCACCGATTTATGTCAGCCTATGAACAGAGGATCGAACCCCCAGACCGCAAGTGGCAGTACTTGCTGTTCGCAGCTGAACCCTATGAGACGATAGCCTTCAAGGTTCCAAGTAGAGAGGTGGAGAAGGCAGACAACAAATTTTGGACATACTGGAATCTCGACACTAAACAGTTTTTCCTGCAGTTCTCGTTCAAAATAGAAACCAAACGATCCATGAATACAGTGATCCAGAGACACCCACCGGTCCTCGGAGCAGTTCCACCACCTCCAATGCTGCCTGTGCCACCCCCACCGAGACCTCCGACGTTAAATCCTATACCCCCACCGCCGCCCCTCATGCGGGTCGTCCTGCCGGTACCCCCACCCCGATGAAGAGAGGTATTTGTTGTTTTTCCACTCATTTGTTTTAATTATGACTACATAATATATCACAGCGCCTTTTTATATATTATTGTGCAAAAGTAATTTGCCTGTTCAATAAAAATCTAGAATTTTCTTCGACTTCGAATTATTCATTATAACTAACTATGAAATCTACCAGAGAAATTGTAACAAATAAAAGTTACCTTTCCTGGATGTATCAATACGAAAAAGGAATCATTACACTTTTCACACTAGTGTATATAGATAGATAACGCATACAAATCTTTACTTAACTTATGAATATATAGTATAGTATAGTATAATAACTTATACTAACTAATCTTAACGAATCAATTAAAAAAGAAATTGTTTAAATTTTATACCATCGACCGAATTTTATACCATGTATGTAAAAAATCTCATCCACGAGAATTTTAATGAAGAAGTTAAATTCATAATAAAAATAATTTTAAAAATTATTATCACATACACTTCATCAGCGAAGTAATAACAAACAACTAAAACAAAGTAACATACTAGCTCAAATAATTGATACCAATATACTCATTCATTATCCTGGTTTGTAAGAGAAGATTCGGCGAATAAGAAACAAAAAATAAAACGGGAGCCACATTAGACATATTTTATAGTGTCTACCATGCTCTTGCGGAAAAACGTAACCTGTAAAAATAAAGGACCACTTGCTACACTTAAAAGGAACATAAATACAATGTTAAAAGAGGGGATACAGGTAAATCAAAATGTGACATGTAATCTAATGTGATACAAAAATTCTTATGAAGAAACGAAACGCTATTCCATGAAAAATTAAAGAAAGTGCCTAAAGAAGGTCATAAAACATAAAGAAAATCTGGAATGTGGAATCTAGAATTACTCTATTTTTTGCTAATATATGTTAATTCGCAGATAAAAAGCAGATAAAACAACATAGATGCATCTAAAATCGTTTGGACAACTTCAGTGTTTAGGAGTACTTTAACAATTTACAACTGCAACCAACCCCTTGAAACTGCATTGAAGTTTAGATTTTTTTATTTTATCCGGTTTAATTATAACAGGATTAGAAAGTCGAAAATAATACATGGATATATATAATTGACCTCCTCTGTACAATTTTCTTTATTAAAATTTCAGACGAAGTATTTTATATATCAGTACATTAGCTAGTCGAGATTAGTTTTCGTTGTTGCACAAATTGTATCTGATGCGACACGTCTCATTTCTTGCGCCTGTTTTTAATACAATAACTAATCGTATAAATCCGCCATATAATACGAAATCACATTTCTCCCCCGCTGGCGATCCCTCGCGAGGAATAAAAAGGAAATCCCTCCCCGCCCGGCCGTAGAATTTCTCATTTGGTAAGGAGACACCTTCCTGCGCTCGCAGGGAAGACATAACCTCTCGGTTGATAGTGCATCAGCAGGATGGCACGGCGTGTCAGCAGGATTATGTCGCCGGCATTATGATCGGCACAGCGTGTGCTGCCATTTACATGTGAATCATGACGCCAGTTGTGTGTGCCTCCAGTTACTGGCTCCGGGTTCGAGCTCACCCGGAGAATTTTAATAGCTTGGGGTGTGTATATATGAGTATGTATGGTGGGGCATGGACGAAAGGAGAAGAACTTGTGTTTCAAAGAATGTGCTTCGTGATAAAGAGATGTTTTGGGGAGATAGGGAAATTTTTATTACAGGGTAGATTTCTTTCTTAATTAATATAATTGTATTAATATCAAATATTAATAAAATAATACAATCTGGCGATAGTGTTTGTAGAAGGAAATGTTGTGCAGTTATGTATAAAGAGGTGTGAAAACCATAAATCATTTTTCATAACGGGCAAGGCAAGTTAAATAATGACAAAAACAATTTAAATATTTCATACCGAAATGTCAATGGTGCTCAAAATCATGCCGTTAATAAAACAAATGGTGTAACTCAGAAGATTTTATTAAAACAAGATATTACCAGATGATTTCACTGCATTATAGAAAATTATGATTTTTGAGATGTATAGAAGAATGCGAGAACATGGTGCAGTTTCCCTAATACATTTTCAGAACTCTGTTAGATGTTCTAAAGGTCCTCTAATTTCTCATCATACCTGAAGCTCTTGAATTTTCAAGAAGGCAGAGAAACGGGTTCGTATTAATTTGCCTTTTGACTGAAGATTATGGGATGATACAAAATCCATGAAGATCTTGAGACCTCTCGCCTCAAAGTTCGAGCCGAAATAGGTACGAGACCAAACTTGGAAATTTCATTGTATCTTGAATATCTTAAATATCTTGAATATCTTGAATTTTACAATATCTACTCTCATATTTGCAAAATAACATAGCCTAAATAGTAAAAATAAAACACTGGGTTGATAAATCTATCAAAAAATGTCCACGTCGTATATAATTAAGTTTCTGTTTATCTTCATATATATAAAGTAATTAGAATAGATAGTCAGTTCCTAAAAAAATTAAAAACTGATGGTAACTAATATTGATTTTAGATTACATACTTGTAACCTATAATCAAATTTTGTTAATTACGTATCTCTAAAAAACTGAACATGATGCATCAAAATGCAATTATTACTATTCGGTTATTACTACTCATGTCTATGGATTGAATCTTCTTCCACAAACCCTGAATAATACATTATTTCATTAGGTATATACTTACCTTTTCCTTTCCTTCGAAGCTTGCTCATACTAAGGATGTCTTTATTCGGCTCATTTATTTGAGCTACAAAATTGTGTACTTTACATGGTTAGAAAAAGTTATTCACATTATGTGTTCACGGCTTCACGGATTCTACTTGTCGTCATGATAGTGTTCTATGGGTAAGAATAGTGTATTGGACATCTCTTCATGTCCTTCTACAACGTAGCGTTATGATTGCCGCCTGTAAATAGTGCCTGACCCTATGTCATATCGTAAGTTAGTCCGCGGGAGTTTAGTTATCTATCACTTATTTATATTCCTCCCTCATATCTTCAAAGACGTTTCTTATCAGCTATTGGAATATTAGAGTCGATAGTCTCTCCTCTAAATACTTTTTCCGAGAAGTACCAAAGGAACACTACATAATTTGGATTTCCTCCCTCAAAGAAACTAGCACCTAGCACGGGATGTCGTTCGAGAAACAATATATTGTATGTTAACTAAGTATTCATGGAACTTATTGACTATTCTCTAGCTTGGGTTGCTCAGTAAAAATAAACGTGTCGTAAACTGGACATAGATGAAAATTTAAAATTTTTAACTAAAATTAGTCAAGAAAAACTAGGAACTAGGAAGAAACTAGGAAAACTAAAACAAGAAAGGAATAATGCCCTGTTACTTTCTCAGCTTCTAAGGATGTTAAGAATGAAGAGATTTCAAACGTGGAACGAATGTGTATGTCCACGTGGATGTGGAAAAAATGCAGAAACAAGAAGAAATAACTCCTCCTCCTAAGTGTCATCTCTATAAATATTAGCAATTATTATGGGAAAATTTCGGCACAATTTTGCTGTATGCATGGGCATAACGCTGTCTTTGGTTGTCCAATCCTTGATGTTATAGAGTCAGGATTTTCTTTCGCCCTATGTCTCTTTTTCCATCTGTCATTACATGCAGGAGATCTGATTTCTTGTGTCGCGTAATGTGTCTTAGATATGAAGTTTTCTGAAACATATTTATGTTGATTAGATGTGAACGTACATTCTTCATTTACATAAACGCTCCATTGGTACTACTTGTGTCCAAATCTAAGATTTTAAGTTCTTAGTCATATATGTTGTGATAATTTCGGGTTGCTTAGAATTTGCTACATACTAGTGAAGCTTGATTTTACAATCTCTATATATCTTCTTGTTTTCTTGCTGTGGTCTAATCTATTGTCTACTTCTCCTCACAATATATATATATATATATATATATATATATATATATATATATATATATATATATATATATATATATATATATATAATGATCTGTATTACTTCGCTAGATCCATGAATGGATATGTTGAGGGAGTGAATTTGATTTTCTGCTGAAAATCATTTTCCATGTATCTTGTGTATTTATCGAAAGTCCCATGTTTTCACTAGCCTCTACCAAGGCCATCAGTATCTGTACCGCTCAATTGATTCTGCTATTACCACTGTATCGTCTGCATATCTGATATGTATTGTTATAATCCAGTTTTGAGGACATCTTTCCGCTAAGGGTGATTTACCAATCTTCTCTGAATATGTGAAGACGGAATATAACCTTCGTACAACCCTCTCTATAGCTAACGTTTTAGTATTTATTGCTTCTGTTTTTACGCAACCTTTCTTTTCTTATTAATTTCTTTGTCTTAATGTCTTTTTCATCCAATACTATTTTCTTTAATAAGTCTATTAACAATTCATGTTTTGTTCCAGAACCTTTTCTGATATCGTATTGGAGTGTACTCCTTTGGAAACCTCGTTATCTTGTGATGACTTCCAGGTGTAGATATTTTTTTTTTCGGCACATTAAACCGCGGTAGACGTGATCTTCTTTGATATTATAAGTAGAAAGGAAACTTGTGACTTATTACAAAGTGGTCGTAGCGGTCCTTTGTAGATATCTTCCTGTCCTTATCACATTTAATAATAAGTTATGATTAAGGACACAAATTACACAAACCGTGTAATTGCACCGTCCGTATAGACCGGTATACCGTCGGTATAGACCGTGCGTATTATAAATTTTGTTTCTAAACTATCAATAAATTAGGTACTCTCAAATCGTAGTGTTAGTGTAACTATTAACTATCCATTTTTTTACACAAAGATCTGTAATTTTAAATAAGTTTACCTGTGTTTTCTAGAAAATCAGATAGTTTACACAACGGTTTCGGTTATCATGCAATTAAAATGAATTACTTATTTAGTGAGCCCCTGTTCTTTTTCTAACGTGATGTCAATAGGAATAGACTCACTTGCGTCCGTTAGCATAGGATAATTAGTAGTAGGTAGTAGGCTTATCATTTACCAATACACATAAATGAGCAGTGATTAGTTACAGGTCTGGAACATATAACGAATACACTCTCTAAATCAAGGGTGTCCACAAACCGCGTTTCCCGAGCTCCCGGGAGCATGCGCTTTATGAGTGGTACCGGTAATTTATGGCACCCATATAGCTACTACCGCTCATCTCTTGGGGCACTTTCAGTCACGAAATCCAGATTTTAGAATTTTATTATTTCATATATGAAACGTATACGAGCATACCAAAAAATGTTTTAACCTGTTCCTAAATATTTAACACACAAAATCGTGTACAAGTAGTTAAGTAATTGTTCCCAGTAACTAGTAAGTGTAAGGATGATTGTGAATTAACGTATTATCCTTCAACCGTTCAAAAAAAATATACCCGATGCGTCGTTATGATCAGGTAAAAATTTGGCCAGTAACTGAGTGATTACCACAAAATCTTGACGTCACTTTAGAAAAATCTATAAATTGCCACCTTATGGTCAATAATATGTAGTCTGTGAGTGACTGTATTAGTGTGCTTTTTATGGGCAAAAGATTTTACAGAGTATTTGTTTTATTCCAGTTCTGTTTGTCAATTGTGACTGGAAACGATTTTCATTTCCTCATTTTTTTAATAACCTGTGCGTAATGGAATCAGAAGGGGGTGAGATTACGATACTAAATAGGGCGATTTATTTGGGGTTTTCAAAATTTACAACACCATTTTATGCGTCATATGTGGGCAAAGTTTTGTTAAATTCAAAAAATATAACATTCTGCGGCATTATGAAAAACACCATCAGGATTTTGATAGAGATTTCCCATTAAATATATCGATAAAAACGTTGTTAAATTCAGATGTCAGTACATATACATATGTTTCGTTTTTAATAACTCATGAAATTTCACTATCTCAACAACCTTTCGATAATGGACCAAGTTATAAAAAAATAATCAAGAAAAGTGCGGAAAAGTTTATTAATGACTTAAATTTAAAACAGGAATATCTGCATGCCGTCGAAAATATACCAGCTTCACGGCAATCCATTTCCAGACGGTTTCATAGTATTAATACTGATTTACGAGAACAATTGTTAGCAGATTTAAACGCATGTCAATATATTTTCCTCCAATTTGATGTAAGTCCATAGATATTGCGAGTATTGCACAAGGAGTCATCTTTGTTACAATGGTTTTTCCAAATTCCACAGTGAAAAAGAATTCCTTGGTCTAATTTCATTACACGGACACACAGATTCTCGGTCGATGTTTAGTGCTTTGAAATAATTATTACTTTCTCGTCATATATCGATGTGGAAATTATATTCATTTACCACGGATGGTGCAGCAGCCATGGTGGGTTGTAATAGTGGCCTTATTACTCTCTGCCGCCAAGATCCACTTTTTTCAAATTTCCAATCTTACCACTGCATCATTCACCAATTTTCGTTATGTGTTAAAAAACTTTAATTTAATAACATTATAGAGGAAGTAGTAAAATTAGTAAATTTAATTCGAAGTAAACCATTGCAGCACCGTTTGTTTCAATTGTTTAAGGACAATAACAGTTTCGAATGTCCAAATTTAATCATTCTGAAGTAAGATGGTTAAGTAAAAGTATTATACTAGAACGGTTTTTTGGTAATATTGCAGCAATCGATCAAATTTTAACAGAAAGAGGTACTCCTTGTATGTCACTTAAAGATTTCAGCTGGCGTACACAGTTGACAATTGCTGTCGATTTAACAAAATTATTTAATGAAATCAACCAAGAATTCCAGGGAAAAAATAAACTTGTGTTTGATGCCCTTAAGGTATTAGGCATATTTCAGTTTAAGCTCAAGGTTTTTTTCTAACGATTTCGATAAAAACTTAATTGACAATCATTTTTCCAAATTACATCACATTTTCCAATAAACAAATACCCGATTTTGTGGATTCGAGTATAAAACCACCCTTCAAAATTTAATCACAAACCTTGATCAACGTTTTAATGATTTCAAAAATATCGAAAAACTTGGAAACATATTAACAAATCCTTCTCTTATTAATACCGAAAATTTTGGTGATATCTTTTCTTTGTTCAAAATGTATCATAAAGTTTCAGAAACAGAATTGCAGTCAGAATAATTTAAAATGCCATCCGATCAAAGTTTTATGCAAAAATTATGTTTTACGGGTATCGACGCATGGGTTATAATGGGGGCTAATAAAACATATCCGAACGTTTTTAAAGTGTATAAACGTCTATTGTCAATTTTCGGAACCACATATTTGTGCGAGTCGTCTTTCTCGCACATGAAAAAGAAATCTCTTTTAAGAAAGAATTTGACAGATTTGAATTTGGAAAATAATATTCAAGTTGTCAATATTTCTTACAAACAAAATTTCGATAAACCCGTGAATGACAACCGTAATCGACCTTCCACTAGTAATTATCCTATGGATTAGTTTATTTTTGTAAATATATTATGTGTGTATGTTCTGACCTAGACTCAAATGAGTTACTTTCTTATAACTAAGGGACAATGGAAAATAATTTTCCGCATTTTTTAAACACGCCATCGTTTGTTACATTGATTTTCTTGATACGCTGTCAGCCCTAAGCCTGGAAAAGTGTGAAGGAAAAATGACCTAAATGGACCCAACCCAGTTTTTTTTTTTAATTTAACGAAATAAATTTATTTTGAAACATAACGTTGCGTATACTTTTCAATAATCATTCATATATAAAAGACGCTAGAATTACTAATTAATATACTAATCATTTTAGTATTTACAAAATCTGTAAATTAGTATCTATTTACAATTATACAAGTATTAGGTAATTGCTTTTCAAAGCTTCTCCTCTGCAAAAGTCCAACTCGCGTTCTGAGTCCAACCCTTTGCGTGTTGTACGGAAACGGCATGCATATTAATATTCCGACTATCAGCTCATTAGGGCCCGTTTATGGTGGGTTGTATCTGTCACTTCTCCATCTCTCTCAATCCTAGTCACGTCCTAGTGGACACCTCTGCTTTACAACAAGAGTTTATTTATAAATATAAAGGTGAATAACACCACTACATTAATAAAGATAACACTGAATAATAAAACGACATGAAGCACCGTCCACGTTTAAACCGTAAAAGCTATACCATTAATTGATTAATGACAGTTGCCGTTATGAAGCTGTAAAACTATTGTAAAAGATAAGAGTCTTGAATGAGTCAATCTAAAATATCCCTTTCTCTTGCAACAGATGATCTATGTCTTTTCTGATGTTGCGGTCTAACTTTTCTAACTTATTGATTGTTACCTACTGCCTTAATGACTCAGCGAATCAAATCATTGCCATGATAGTATCCAACGCACGATAGAATATGGAATGATTATGAGATGAAGAAAAAGCAGTTATATAACTGCAGGTTTTAATACTAATTTTCCCGAAATTATTTTAAACTCCTAATGCAGAATTCCTTCTATTTGTCCGGATTTCCCAAACATTACTTTTCCAACCCCTGTAGCATGTTGCGCTCGGAAATCGAACTTTCCCTCACCGCCGCCGCGGGAGGCGGGGGTAGTGTCGGCGGTGATTTTCCGCTTCTCAATCGCTTGTTTGTCAACAATACGCGAGCCCTGACGGACGTTTACGACGAGAGAGGGTTGCGTCACTTTTACTACCCCCCGGATGTATGCCGGATGGGGGCGGGGAGGGGACGACGGGGGGTTATTGCGACACCGATTGATTTTCCTATCGTCTCGAGATGAAATTTATCGGTGACACGTTTATGGTATTTACCTTTCGGCGCAAAAGGAGGAAAGGGGAAACGTCCCCATGGTTTCCTGTTTCTCTCAGAACTGAGCAACCGTCCGACTAAGGAAAATATACTACTTATGGAGGGAGCCCAAATACAAATTCTATGACAAAATAGAGTGAAATTACTTTTGGACGTGAAATATTGCGTGAATAGAGAACATAAGCGATGTCAGTTGTTTATTTATGTTTAATCTCGCAATTATTCGAAAAATATTAAATGGTAATAACTGTAATGAGTGAACGATACAACTAAAGTTCAGAATATATCTTAAAATATACGTAAACTCGCCGAACTTGTATCTGTTTCCAACTTTAATGATAAGTTATGTCAATAATGCGCGATATATCGATTGTCGTAATATTGATATAACTTCATCATACTGGGCGTATAGAAAAACGAGTATTCAATGTCTTATGCCAAAAAAAAAATTGTGTTACAAATTAAATGATAGGTACTCCAAACTTTTGACGCCTGTATTTTTATACAAATGTTAGAGCTATTAATTTTACCATCAGGGAGTATGGACTAGCATTTAATGCCAGAAACCTAAAATATACTGTAACGAATTTTCCCTTACTCGGACCTACTGAAATATTCTCGATGCCTCTACGGACAAGGGGGCGCCGGCCGGCTCTGAGAGCTGCTTGTTTGTTCTGGCAAAATCTCGAAGAAATACCGTTAGAATTTAAAAAGGCGACCGAGAGATAAGCGAGTCAGTCGAGCAGATATTCCTGTGAGCGAAGCCGACCGCCGTCGTAAAATCACGCTCGAAAAATAAATTTACCTTTAAAAGAATTAGAATAAGTCCGTACAGTGTTAGTGTTAGTTAAATAAATTACAACTAATTAGTCACAGTTAGTGTTAATAATTATCAAGAACCCCTGAACGTAACAATACGACAGTCAGCAAAACTCCAACACCATGTAGGGAACTGCTAATTAATAATAAACCATCGAAATGGTTGGAAAGTGTTCTTATTTAGGAGTCACTTTTTAAAACGTGGCACCATTATGTGGAGATCAAATGCCATATAGAGAAAGTAGGAAGCATTTTCATTATATTGAAAACCCTGCTCACCAACCATTCCCTTAGTTAGAGTTGAATAGTGAACGGCTACATCTACCTGGTGCAGAAAATTGGGTATTCTCGTAGGGTATGGAGAAGAGGATGAAGGTCTTCGAGATGTAGGTCTACAGACTTCTGAAAATATCTATATATAAATATAACGAATAATAAAGTACTAAACAGAACGAAGTGCCATTCACAAATTTTACTCACAATCAAAAAAGGGATTGTTGAGTACTTCGGTCTCGTTATGAGAAATGAAAATAAGTATTACTTCCTACAGAACATTGTACAACGGTAGCAAGATAGAGAGGTCCGGTCAGAAGAAGGATTTTCTGGTTAGCAAATCTTCGCAAATGGTATGGTGTTACCTCTATTAAGCGGTAAACATTTTTCTTATGGAATTCCGATCTCAAGGATGGCAACTTTTTTTAGTAAAAGAGGACAATAATTGTGTGCTTGAAAAAAATAATTTTAACATTAGGAAAACAGTAGTTTTGGAGAGAAAAAATAAAATGTGAGAAGTTTTGTCAAATTTGCCGGTTTTCAAAGCGAAGTTTTTAAATGTTTTCATATGTTATTCTAATCGGTTAAACGATAAAAGTAAAGTATAATTATTCAACTTCACGCCGATATTTAAATTTTGTGAATAGAATATGGAGAAATAAGTGAAAAACCGATTAAAACTGGGTAGATTTCGCGCTTTCGACAATTTGAAATTTTAAATGCGGGTGTGCTTAGCGGAGATATGGTAGTGGCTAAACGACCGTCGTCGTTTATTTCGTATGTCTTTTATGTCGTATTTTATAAGGCTTCTGTTAAACAAAAAACAAACAGCAGCAAGCCGCCTACCCTAGGTCTGCTTTCCGGAGAATCTGCACAGGAACTGGTACTTTATAATCTTTCTAAAAGGAAAAACAAGCAGAATTACAAATTCACACCGTTTTAATGCGTTCCCTTCGGTCGATTAACCACTACCATTTAAGTTTCTTCGTCGTGTTGTACTTTGCGATTATTTTGATGTTCCATATTAAATGAATGGAAAATCCGATGAAAATGGACATGCCCACCATGTGAAAATTAGTGCGACAAATGTAGAAGACATTCCATGGATGCAGCAGAAAGAGAAATTGGGGTTCCCTCATACTTGCCATGTCGGTTAGAAGTCGACGAAATAGCGGTTCACGTGAAAGTGAGGTTAGATGTAAAATATTTTTTTTCTTAAATAGTAAAAGAAAAGGTGAAAATTGAATACGCATATCGTTTTTCACGGTTTTTTATCGATCAACGGTGTTTTTTTGGTGAGTTTGTAATTTTTACGCTGTTAACCTCTTATAGAAAACCGCATTTTCAAAAAGCTATAACTTTTGAACGGATCATTTCCTAAAATTATAATTGATGTTTTCGAACTAGTTATCTCATGTACTTTCTAGTCATTGGTGGATTTTATTAAAATTCCAAATTCCGAAAAGTAAAGGTCTACCGACTATGCTGTTCAGATATACTGCCAATAAAATTCGAATAGCTATGAAGATCGCTAACATTCGAAACGGATAAAGCATGTGAAGAATTCCATAAACGTATCTCATGTAATTCCCCGAATTATATTTCCTAATTAAACTCGTGCTCTCCTGATTAACTCTCCATATTAACTATCATAGAATGAAAAAGCCGTTTGTACGTTCACAGTTTTCCATTACCCCACCCTAACCCATTTGTCCTTAACCGTGGGAGACGATTTCACGCTGAGACTTTGACAGGTGAAGTTTACATATATCAAAAGTGACGTCCGCCCGATCTCTCTCTCCTATCGCTTTGATCCTCTTTGCTCCTTTTCCCCGGCGAGTTCATCTTATTGTCACGAGGCACGTGCTGTCACGTGTCACCTGCGGGTGGACTACCAGTCCTAATACCGAATCAGTTCTGGTGGAATATTCGCCCCGAGGGGGGCGGAATATCCACGATTATGGGGAGGGGTGATCCACTTTTGTTCGCCGATTTATTACATTTTACCTTCAATAGAAATCTGAGACTGTTTAATTACCTTATTTTTGCGTGCTAACTCTGTAGTCGATGGGACGCTTGTCTTGGCCAATATACAAATAGGTTTTTTACAAATACTGGATTGTAGAACACTGTTACGTTTCTTTATAAAAGCATTCAAACGTAATTACTGAATGTCTTTATCGTGAAAGAAAAATAAGGAAAATTTAGTCTAGCTAACTCATCGATTAACAGCAACGATAATAACCTTGGAAATATTAAAATACGGAAACAGTCACTAAACTATACCGTTTTTTAATAATTGTGGTAATGCATAGCACAAATTTTTGCCATTGTTAGAAAAGTCCAAAAGTCATATTTGAACTTTTTAATTTTCATTAAATTTCCTCACTACCTTTCCTGAACTCCATTCCATTTTAGTTTCGGGCAGACAAGTAGTGAAAAACCGCGGAGAAAAACCCTCCCTCCGTGGGACAAATGAAATGCCGTAGCAGAAACAACAATCCAGGGAGAATCGATCACATTGCACAGCTTTGATCTCTTTCACTCACTCTTTCTCTAAAATTTCAATATGTACCTGTGCCCCGTGCCTCTAATCAAATGCCTCGTCATGTTTTATTATTGCTTGCAAGAGGTGCCTCTTTTTGTTCAGACCGGTCTTTGTCTCGGGCTAAATTAAATTTTAAATTGCCCCTTTATATATGAATATTATTACGATGTTCTTTTCGGGGCGCGGAATTCGTGTATTGCGCGTCACGGTTTTGAAATAAAATCAAATAAAATGTAAGTGCGATATGTATGCGTATGATTACGTTCCATAATATGAAATCTGAACAATTTCGAAATGGATCTTAAATTACAAATACTTTTTCGTTTGCAATTTAATATTCTGCTCAGATTGTCCATAGATTGGAACTTTTCACTTTTATACAAATTTTGCGCAAAATGACCACACTTAAAGACTAAATTATTTTAACTGAATACGTTGTAAAATAAAAGAGGGATTTGTTAAGTTTTTAAATACAGCACGGATTAACTTTCGGTTGAAACGACTTCAAGTAGAATGAAACAGTATACTTGCGCCCACCAATCAGCTCGAAAAGCGAAATCGCGCAATGTTCGAGGTCATTTTTCGCACTTTTTTCCAAACGTATATGAAAATCGGAGATAGCCAAGTTGTAAGTTTTGATGTCCGCTTTCAAAAACCGTTTTAACAATTAAAATCGACCCATCAGAGTTAATATGCCGAATTTTACAAGATTTCGGTCTATATTATTGTTAATAACGCAATTGTGCAAAAACTATAATTCAACCGACAGCATTCAACCTTTGCATGCTTATGGCAGATATAATAGCGTAACATTTCACGCAAAAATAGTGCTTCAGCTCTAAAGTCGGCAAAGTTGTGAATTTTTGAAATGGGGTCTATCTAACGGTTTTTTCACGTTTTCTCGATGAAAAATGCTCCGATCACCTTTCAGAAATGGTCAATTTGAAGGTCTTTTATTCCCTACAAACATCTGTACTACGTGCATTTCCGTCAATAACTTTCACATTATTGTGAAAAACGGAAAATGTCCTGTTTGTTTTTAATTTTTATTGCCTAAAGAAACGGAACACATCAGATTTGTCTAGATTTTGGATTTTTATCATCTTTAATTCGTTACACAATGTTTTTTGGTCCGTGTGCTGTCAAATCTTATCTACCAAAAGATCTCTTTTTGCTCTGTAAAATAGGTTATTGTTAATAGAAAAATAATTTTTTTTGTTAAGAATTTTCCAGAGAAACGAATGACATTTGTATGTAGATTTTTTTTGTATTTTAATTAAAATGTCTTAATTTTAGCTTAATTTGTGGCAGATCCAACTAATAACTTATTATAGATGAGTTGTATGAAATGCTTAATAGCAATCTGGGGCAACAAGTACAAAATATACAATTATTTTCGTGGGAATACCAGGCTACTTATTCTCTTTAGTAACCGCCAATATTTCCAATAATGCATTGAAGTAGTTTAAAAAATATATTGTTGCTGAGATGACATTGGTAGGGTCTCGTAAGGTATGTATGGAAATAATGACGTCGCCGTCCATTTCAAACAAATAAGCTATGGTTAATTCTCAGTAAGAAGTCACTTTTTTGAATCGATTCGATCCATGACTAACGACGTGACACGTGTGGCTCGAATTGCGTTGTCGGGAAATCGAGCAAAAACCCACCGATTCGCCAGATTAAAATTCAGCCAGAAACGGGAAAAAGTGCATCAGAAACCGCTTCCCGCCCAAAAAAGCCCATGCAGTCCCCCGATTAATCAATCATCGCCCATTTACGTAAAGGGAGCGTAAAAGTATGCGTAAAATACGGACCGTCCGGGGCGCTGCAGGAGCGAGGAGGGAGATGTCCCCGTTTTAACGGGGGCGAACACGTGACGGTCACAATAAAGGGCCAACTTGCACAAACAGGTGATTATCCTTTGTTCCAGGACAAATTACGAATTTGACGCGCGTCAGACTTCATACGCAACTCGGGCGCCGTGACTAAACTGTAGCAGCAGCTGTGCGTCTGTGGGGGAGATCGGGATAGGCGACGCGACGGCCTAGGGGCGACGGGGACGGTCAAGACGATCAGAGGATTGTCGAGCACCATCTGGTTTACTGTTTCATTTAAAGGTAACCTCAAATTTTAAATCGACGATTCCACCTTTACAAAATTATTCTCGATTCAATCCACATACAAGAAGCGAAATATGAGAATATTCATCAAACTAATAGAAACTTACATATATCACCATTAGGACGGAGCAATCGATTTTTACTGGTTTACGGTTTACAATTATTTTCTGAGATTCCTGATTCTTTGCAATTTCTGTTGTCGAAGTCCAATTTAAACCGACTTTCAAATTCCCTTGTCCTTTCTCGCTTATCTCATCAAGCACCCCAAACCAGTTTGGTTTTCATGTCTACAATGTCAGCACTGTCGTTTGTGTGTCAAGGTTACAAGTTAGTTGCTAATTTATTAAATAAAAACATATTTATTGTAACAGCCACTCGCGAAAATCAATGGCTATACGGCTTAAGCTACGGTATTCACAACGGAACCAGTGTAGATAACCCAATGATCGTCGGCGCATATTTTGTTTGCAAGTGAATTCCTATTTCATTACGTAAAAATATTTTTGACTGCAGCTGCTCCAGAAAATTTTAAATTCAAGCCTTCAGCAGCCGTAGCCACATCGACTTCTTCAGAGTAAATTGAGATAATTAAATAAATATTAATTGAATTATGACACTATACTTTTTTGGTGCAACTAACCTCAAATAACCTTGGCCCTATGTTGCTCTTTTGCTGCGGTTATCGGTGCGTCGAATTCTTTTCTGGAATTAAATATGGGTACTTCACCATGAGCTCTGGTAAATATTCCAACTGTGGTAATCTGGCTAAGACGACCCTTTGAATACTGGACGATGAGTGCAAGACTGAAGTCCAACTTGGTTGTGTGGGACTCTATGAAATCTATCAACATTCTGAGTGGCAGTTACGATCAGTATATGAGAGGTCTCGTTGATTTTATTATGTCGACTGATTATTAAGCAAAATAGAAATAAGTTTTCCAGTTTGATACTGAGGAGAAATAATATTTGATGAAATAGAATTTTCTATAACGCAATCTTAGCATTTTGGGATTATGTTTATCCTCATCCAAGTCTGAAGTTTTTTGAATTAAAATATCGTTCAAAAAATATCTGAAGGAGATTACCCTCTCCTTTAAATCCTTGATAATTACATTCTCTGTTCTGCAGTTGTTTCAAAAATTCGTCGCTTAGATTTTCATAAGGGTCTTCATCTACATCGATTTTTCACAATTTTTACTGCATCTAGTTTGTTACATAATTATTTTTGTTTAAATTCGAGTTTTTTTCCTATCTGTTTTTGAATTTCTTCCTAATTCAAATCAATTCATTTAGAATATCAACCAATGCTTAAATTTTTGGTAAACAGTCCCTACGAGTGCAATAGAATTGCTTTTAATCTTTATATTGCAGCATTCTATTGCTAAATTCACCCTCTCAAATTCACCCCAAATCCACCCCCCCCCCCCCCTTCGTGCATATCCAGATATCCTACGGAATCCATAATTCTGTCTTTTGCTATAAACAATTTTAAGTCCTCGGAATCCACGTATCAGGTTCGATTTTTTTTAAAAAATAGTGGATCATAAACAATCTGTGTGAAGCGCAAAAATATGTTTGCACGTGTTTAAAATGTCGGTCCTCAAATTTCTAATTTATTCCTCACCTGTTTTCTCAATTTTACCCCTTCCATATTGTTTTATTGCTAATAGCTCATCGAGATTTTAATATTTCGGGCAGTAATTTTTAATATCGCCGAAGGATCAAATTTAAAAGCTGTTCATCAGCGACTGGAGTGCAGATAACGCGATTTCCAATTCAATTAAATCTTTAATTTCCGAAGACTAAAACATTCACGCCATCAGTACCTATTCCTCACTTGAAACATTAATAGTATGAAAATTAGGAAATATTAAAGAATTTAATAAAAGCGTTACTCATGTCAATTTTACCTGTCGGCTTTTAGATTTAGAAAACCACGTAGTTCTGCATGCATGCACTTCTAAAATATGTTTAAGTTTTTGAGTTTTGGTGGTAATGCGTTTTATACAGAGTCTTAACTTCACAAAATATTTTCACATCGTCAGCATATCGTGTTACATATTGTCATTTACAAGGGTTAAAAAATAGCAGACCCAGCACAGATTCCTGAGAGACCCCAGATTTTTTATAAAATCTGTTACTTTTGAAACAACTGTATTCCACACTCGAATATCGATCCTAGAAATATGAAGCATAAATGAATGAAAGTGGGGTGCCTTTAGGCGACACTTAGACTGAAGTCCATTGTGTCATCCCCCGCCGCTTAAGGTCCCAACCTAGTCGCACTTTCCCCATGAAGGTACTTATGCTTCCTAGTGAGATGTTCCTCGCTCCTTCCGGGGAGATCTTGTCTACCCCGAAAATTTTCCACCTGGCCCCTGCGAGTGCCTCGCAGTCGCACAAGACATGAAAGGAGGTTTCATCTACCTCCCAACAGAAGCTGCACAATGAGTTGTCTTTCAGCCCCATATTATGCATATGGTAGTTCAGCGTCCAGTGCCCGGTCAGAACTTCGGTTACTGTGCGTATTGCTTCCTGCCTACACCAAGCAGTTCTCTCGCCTTCCTCTGGTCGGGTCCCTCAACAAAAGCCCTAGACTGACGGGGGCGGTCCTGTTGACTCCAGTGTTCTTCGAAATCCGCTCTTAGGCGCCTTTTGAAATGTCCTCCTGTAGTCGCCTTGGTAATCCTATAGGCAGACTTTCCGCCCCTAGCCGAGCCAATCGATCGACTCGTTTGTTACCTTCGATAACACTATGCCCTGGCATCCATTTCAGTCGAACCCTGTTTCGCTTAGCTAGCTCCTCTAAGGTTCTCTGACATTCTAAAATAAACTTGGATGAGGTTCTGTCCGACTCTAGAGCCTTTAACGCCCCCTGGCACTTAAAGCATATGTCTATGCTCTGTTTCCGGTAGTTCCTTATAAGGTTCTCTTGTGCACAAGCAAGGACGGCGAAGATCTCTGCTTGGAAAATTGTGCAGTGAGTCCCCAGGGGTATCGTTCTTGAAACCCTAGGCATAATTCTTGCTACCCCTGCCCCGGAGCCTTGCTCCGTGTGTAACCCATCCGTGAACCAGATTAGTCCATGTTCCCTGATTATGTTCTCCGGGGTTTCCCAGTCCTCCCTTTTGGGGATTACTATAGAATTGTTCTTGTCGAACCTGTTGATAGGTACGCATCCGTCCCTTATTTTTAGAATGGGGATCTCGTTGGTTGCACGCCGCCAAATAGCGGAATGTCCCTGATCGTTGCTTCCCCCACACCATGCTCCCCAATCTTGGAGCCTGCAGGCGACTTTCTCCGTCTGGCTTTCCACCACCAAGTGCAAAGAGGGCAAGTCAAGTATCACCTCCAGGGCTGCAGAAGTGGTTGTTCTCATAGCTCCTGTTATGCTTACACACGCCAGGCGCTGCATTCTGTCGACCATACATCGGCTGATGTCCCATTGCAGCTCGGTCCAACACACGATAGGTGAACATGGGTCTCGTGATTGCCTTATAAAGACACATGATGACTTCAAGCTCGAGACCCCACATTTCATCGATAGCGGCTCTACAAGCCCATAGGGAATAATGATGATATGAAGCATAGTGTGACATCAAACTGTCAGATAAACCACAATAATCTAGAAAAGACAAAATAGTTTGGTGATCCACCATATCAAAAGCCTTAGAGATATCAGTATAAATAACGTCAACTTGCGATTTATTATCAAGCTTGGTGAAAATATTGTAACGAATTCTCATCATAATAGCCATCGAAGCCAATGGAATGTACGGAAATCGCCTCGACCCTTCGACGACGTGCGAATTGCAAGAAAGGAAACGATTAGAACAATCTCGAAACGTCTAGGGCTCTTTTACTATTCGGATTTAAAAATGCTACCGCCGAGGTAAGAGGGGAGTCGAAGATAAACGATAGTAGGTGTCCGATGCTCCATCGCAAATAAAAACACAAGCGAAAAATAAATCTATGTAAATGAATTAGTATAAATCCGCGTAGTGTTAGTGTAAAATAAATTAAGATTAAATAGTTATAGTTAGTGTTATTTATTAAATAAATTAAGAACCCGATAACGTAACAATATATTGGGTGCAGATTAACTAGTTATAAATTTGAGATAACAAGTTATTTAAAACATTTTAGCAATACTGCAGATTAAACTAATTGGATGATAGTTGGTGACAACATCTTTATTCCCTTTCATGAAAACTTGGGTTATTTTTTATGTCTTCCATGGTTTAGGAAGTGGAAAACTGGAATGAAGTCCGGACGAAAAACCCTTTCTGTTTCAGATACGCAAAGCAAATATGTTGATATTATGCCATGAGTACTGTGGTTCAAAGGCTGAATTTGCTTTACCCATGAAGTCAACAAATGAGAGAACGACATGTGCAGTTTTCGTTTTAGACATTCTTGTAAAATTTCTTTGCTGTTTATTTCGGACATATTGGGTCATCTATACTATTATTGCTACTTTTAGTTGTCGAGTTAATTTACTAAATTTCGTTGCTATCGTCCGAGACATAATCACTGGATATTTTAGCGATAAGATATTTTTGCAAGTATATGGTTGCTGTCACATAGGGAGGCGCCCTACAGGAGGTTACAATTTCCCTCATAGGAATTCAACTGTAACTTGTTTATTTTTATTTCATTTGACAGTCTTTATCAGGCTTGAGGTTAGATTTTTATTCGCATTCTACATTATTGCTCTTGTATATTGCTACCTACCTGGCATGGTCATTGGGTACTTCGTCTCCAGTTGATCGTTTCGCCGTAGTGTTGGACACTTCCAATATTTCTACCCGTTCTTTTAAAGTCTTACACAAAAGAAGTTCCTTGTCTCTTAGTTCCTTAATTATTTATCTTTGGCTTATATCACTTAATTTTTGGCTTTAGTTACGTCAAAATTTAATGAAAATATTTTTGTTTCTGTGTCTAATTTGGAAATTAAAAACACTCGTCTTGGACACAAATCGCTTAATCAGTCCAAAAAATTTGAGGGAAAAGTCAAGTGGCATAAGAACTGTCCGATGTAAGGATTCGTTTTAAGTAAGGGTTGTAACAGAGTTAAAAGATTAAAAGATACAAAAGTACAAAAATAAAATTGGGTAAACATGTGTATGAATATGGAATTATGCGAATGTGAACGTGTGGATGTTATTGAATGATTGAGAGTCTCAACTAGTGGCAGTCGATTGTGAGAGTCCCAGCTAGTGACAGTCGTGACTGAAAATAAATGTATGTAAATGAACGAATATACCCAGTCTTCGTTGTCGCAATGATCCTTAGGAGATTCGATAATACAATTATTCGCGTGGAAGAACGACACATACACTACCATGGATCGTCACCACCGGTGTAACATTCTGCGGTTCCTGTTTTCAAAATGAGTTGACCGTATTCAGTCGCTTCATTCTTTTTCTAAAGATGTCGTTTTGAAACGAAACGACTTTCAAGGGTTTGAGTTGGGCACTTTCAGTGAGAGTTTTTGTGGTTGTTTCGTCTTTTAAGATATTCTTAATACATGATATTTAATACATTCTTAACATGGTTGCTTCTTCCGACGACTACTAAACCCTCAACTATAAGTGCACGTGACGCATTACATCATTCTTCTCAATTATCATCGCAGTTACGATTACAACTTCCTTTTTTTATCATATTCAAATTTTCACATGACAACTTTTCGAGCATTCTTCATCACCCACCATCTTGAAAATTCATTCTGGCAATTTGAACGAAACGTTTCCTTTTACTTCGAATGCTTGTGAATATCACTTATGGATATATTGGTATTTTAAAAAAACACTTCACTAAATTATTAAAAATTAAATTTAAAAAAAATCACTAATAAAATCATTAGGAAGAATTTGTCGCATCATAAGACAAGTCGTTTTCAGAACTTGGGTGTAGCTTGAATATGGACATTACGTGACAATAGTTCTGTTTAATAGTCAACACATTGGAAGAAAGTGAAACTTCACACAGGTGTACACATACACTATACCTACCGATGTACTCGTTATATTATTCGTAGAGATAACGAGGAGAAGAACCTCGATCGAAAGCGATACCCATCCACTTCCGTCCTGGAGTAGTTTATCCCGCAGTGGAACTCCAAGTGCGCTCAGAATCCCTCAGGAACAGCGAGAGAGAGAGAGGGAGGGAGGGAGAGAACTATGAGGCTTAGAATCGCTTGGAATGCGGGGCAGGTGTCTCGGTACGTGGCCGATACCGCAAACGCTTGTATTTCCAAAGCTCACACCTTTAAATGCTCTTCAGAGTAACCTTCTCCCTCTCTCTGCCCCGCTCTGTAGGGCTATTGTTTTCAGTAATGGAAACTTGGAGAAAACTATGGGATAGACGCCGAAATACCTATGCAAAGACGTCAGGGACAAATGTTTCAGATTGTATCTCGCCTAACAATAATTGATTTGGATTCCAACTGTGATATAAAAATATTCTGAATTCTCTGAATAAGCGTACCCAACGGTTTAATTTTTCTCATTTGCTTTAAATTACAACCCAGAAGTAAAAAACACATTTTGGTAACAAGTTTCGTCTATTTTATTATACAAATAATTATCTTTCACATTCATAACACCACTTTTTCAGACTAGAAACCAAAATAATGTGGATCAGAATGACATGAGAAATTCCACATATATGTTATTGTCTACGTCCGAAATGGGTGAATGTCCGAATTATTTCCGAAAATATTATTATTTCGGTCTTTCACCGGTGAATGCCGACATAATACAGAGTAAAAGTATAACAAAATCTGTCACACAAATAAATTACAAAAGGGGTTACATGGGATTTAAGTAGCAAAAATTTTTTGGAATTTTTTTACAAAATAAATAAATAAACAAATGTGGTTTACATCATTTTGAGCATATAAAAATGTTATATTTGAAAATATTGCACAAAGTTTTCATGGGAAAAAGATGAACCCATTGGCAGCGTATTTTCCATAGGCCATTTCCATTTTTGCCATAGGCAGCGTATAGTAACTCGTGATAGACATACATGGATTTAAAAAACATTTTTTTGTTAATTTGAAAAAAGTACAACCTAAATTTTTGGCAATGGTTTGAACAAAATTTAATTATTTTCATTGAAAGTTGTACATTGTGCTTACTTATATTATGAGCTTGGAACAGATGGTTCCATGTAAATCGAAAAAATATTTTTCCTCCGTTTAAATCATACTTTTACTTTAAAGGCGTATTTCTCAAAACCACATTTTTCAAGTCGGTGGGTACGATTTCTCAAAAATTGATATTATGACCTTATTAAAATCTTGAACCCCTTTTCTACACAATACTGGCTTCTCCTTGAATAAAAGATTTTTGTTTCCGTTCACTACACGACATTTTTCAAATAGGAAATCATCAAAATATACAATTTTGACCGAAAACAAATTTTTTGATAAAAACTATGAAAAATTGATATTACATTTGTTTTAACACTCTCGTTGTTCCTCGTTACTACTAACAAGATTTTATTCAAAATTATTATCAAAATTTAACCCTTAAAATTCAACTAATTTGTTTTTGAAAAATGATTAAAATGAGATTCATTAACACAACTAAAATTTATTTCCTGATGAATCTTGTCTTGATGTACCTACTTCAACACCTTCGGTCGTATCAACATTGCCCAAAATGTATACTTTTTTCCTTTATAATGATATTTGGATGGATTGTAGATTATGTCGGCTTGAATATCTGCTTGTATTAAGGTCCGTGTTACAAGTGGTAAAGAATTATTGATGCAGCGTTTCCAAAGTTATTAAATTTATAGAATAGTATAGTTTGTAACTTATTTATTTCAAATATTTTGCCATTGGGTTAACTAAAGTGTCTTGATTTGTTTTAGAAATACTTATCATTAACTATTGTTGGGGGTATATTTTACGCATTGATCTTACTCCGTAGGGATGTGTTTCCTAATATAATCAATAGGTATATCAATTTGTTTATGTGCCACCAGTATGATAGACGACTAACACTTTTGACTGAGAGCACTTAAATACAGAAGCAAAAATTCAATAAATAACGTCTGTTCTTCCATATCGTCCGTATCCCACCAAAAATAATCTGGTAGGCGTAATTCAACAGGTTCAAATTTAAATTTAAATTTCTAGCGCACTCTCGAGGTAAAAGTTTATACACACAAGGTAGGCAAGACCCTTAATTACAATACACTAATACAGTAGTAATTTGTGTCAAAATTGGAAACACAATGTTCTACTGAGTAAACAGGTATTGTGTCTATGAAGTAATATCATTTCCTTATACTTGATCGCCAATCAATGTTTCTGAAAACGATCAGAATTTTAAAAACAGCATTTAACAAATAATAACGGATGCCATCCAGCGTTAATTATGTATAGTTTTCTTATGAAATTGTTTAATAAATAAGGAAGTGTCTGTGGAACCCCCCTCCAAATCTATTATCCGTAACTTTCAGCTGCTTGTAGTATAACCACGTATTCAAAAGTTATAAACATTCTCCAACGACTCGTCCTTTCCGTTTACCGTCCAATGTGGTTCAAAAGCCAGAAAAACTACCAGACCATAATCGAGTACCCCAATATTCCTACCTATGTGGTCTCCGTCACAAAACGCAGAAGAGACCCTCTAACGTCTAACTAGCCTTCTCTCTTTATGTATATTGCCCTTTAAATTTCAAACACCCAGTGATCATCAAGTGCACCTAGCATATATTCGCGTATGAATGGATGTGTCTCCGATGTGGTTTGTTCGATGTGAATAATGAAAGGCTTGTTGTAGTTGTTGCTGTGTGTATGTTTGGACATATGCGTTATTGAATTTTTTCCCGAGCAGAATAATTTATTTGGTACGACGGGTTTTACTTTTCGATCGAATACACTGAGATGACAAATTCACTAATCCGAGTAGGATATTCGGTAAACATTTAATGCACACCATTATGTTGTACTTATAAAGTAAATTAGGTTACAAAAACGAAAAAGTGATCTGAACCCATTGTCGTTTCTCAGATTTAAGTACATTAAGTAGGTAAGTATAATGGTTGATACATAAGACATATACATAAAAATGTTTTCTCGTTTGTTGTGCCTGTTAGAGTCATATCAATGAAATTCATAGTTAGACCACTTAATTGGCTCTAATAGCGGATAATTAGAGATGAGTTCACTTAATAATAATTGTTTTGTTAATATCTCGGTTCGAATTGATCTGATTGTTTGATCCTGTGATAAAGCGTGTAATAAATCAATAGCTTTAAAATGAGACGTTTCTCAAATTAATATTCCTTATAATTATTGATATCTCAATGAAATTCAAATGAACATGGAGGAAGAGGTGAAGGGGGAAGAAAGACTACAGGAAAAGGCGGAGAAGCGATTGTCGACGTTCTCCCGGGCGATTTTGCCGTACGAGAAACATTTTTCAATGAAGCTACGATTGTTTCTGAATCTCTTCTTGTGGGAGCTGAAATTGCTCCTAAGTATGTTCCCGTTGGAAGTGTGACAATTCCTATATGTATTCCCGTGGGAGCTGAGATTGTTCCAGAGTGTGTGGACTCATCCTTGGAGCTCGGATTGTTCCGGTTTCCTTCTCTGCCAGGCTTCCACTAAAGAGGGAAGTGCGTTGTAACTATGGGGATGTGATCGGTGTACGTTCTCTCACATTTAAAGTACCTCAAACTGTTTTCTTTTTCTTAACCGATCAAGTAACTTTAGGACTAAAAGCGTAAGTCTGGGGATATGGTTTTACTTTTATATTTACATTTGAAAGTGTTTGAATTCGATAGAAGTAATATTATTATCGTAATAGACGGAAAAATCAAGTATGTACGGTATATGTGACAGTTTTTAATAGGTTAGAACGAGTTTCATCAATCGTAAATTTTAGTTATTGTAATATTAATCTTTGCAATAAATTTGAAAAAAATACGTTTCTGAATAAACAATGAAGAGACGTTTTAAATGCTGTAACACAAGCCTATTCCCTCCTATTTAAAGATTTGGGGTTGATTACTGTCAGTTGAGAGGGTTCTCAACAGGAATATTCAATTGGTTTTTATTAAACTTGTAAATTAATTTAGTACTTTGTTTAAATAACATATTTTTTTTATTACTCACATTGAAAAGTACAGAAAAGTATCACATGAATTTAATTGTGACACATATATTTATTGTAATTATTAATAATTGTTATATGTTGAACTGAATACAAAAAATACATTTTTCTTCGAGAAGTAAGCAGATATGTCATTATATTCAAATTAATATAAACTTTTAGCTTATATTCTACGTACAAAATGATTTATTTAATGTTCAAAAATTTCGCAGTTACCTATGATTGCTTACTACACAAAGTTTTATGTTACAATAAATAGAAAATATGTATTACGCTCTTTAATAAAAATATTTATAAACTAAAATCGAACAAGCTTTATATAAGTGCTGTTAGTATATCACTCTATGGAACCTATTCATTGAGATGTATATCAAATTTCAAAAAAAGTTTAATAAGTTTATTCTAATCTTAAATGTTAACAGTTTCGTCGCCTTTGTCAATATAGCATAAAACATCAAAAGTTTCCAATTATTTCTCATCTTCGTTTTTTTACTTGTCTATTGACTCCATGTTTGCGCAAGTTTCGTTTCTTTCACAAGTTTCCACAGAAATTTTTTACCAACACTTATATAGGTACTTAAATAATTTTAATTTACAAGTCATATTAACGAATAACGTAACACAAATTTTGTTTATTTCCTGCAGTATAAGTAATCATGGAAACATAGGCTAAAAGAAGCCATTTCCAATATTTGCCCCAACGTAATATGTATTCACTATCATTATAATTTCGTTTATATATGTACATAAATGTGCAAATAACGAGGTAAATAGTATAACATTTCGATTAATATAATTTCGAATAATCATAATATTAAATTTAATGAGATTTCATTGTATTTAAATGTCTGTATTAAACATGCTTAATTATCTAAACCTGAATTTAATAGAAAGGACGTTATACTAGGATTGTACTAATAACCCACTAAAATAGTCGGTGTCTGTCTTAAATCGACTATAAAACATAGAAATAAAAAAGTAATATCGAAGCTGAAAATTGTATTCTGCCCAATGATAGAAATAAATTTCAGGATACTTTTTCTAACATATAGTATAAACATGTGGCTTGAAATAATGAAAGAAAAGGAATTATACAATAGAGGGTTTTGCTGATGCTGAGTGGATTTTCGGCCTAATCTATTCCATGAAATAACGCAAACTTTAGGAAATTGTAAATTCCTCAAAGAAGCAATTACTACTTAGAGGCAAAAGCGTCAGCACAATAAGACGTCTTGGAAAATATTTTGAGACCGTCAGCAAGAAGAAGCTCTATATTACTAGAAATACCTTATAGATAAAAAGACAAGAATTTAACAATTATATAGGTATGATCCACCAGAACACCATTCTACAAAACGTCCGATAAATGGTATATATGTCAGCTGTATACTATCACAAGGTTGAGTTCAGTTGACCTGCTTGAAATCGAAATTTCCTTTAAATTATGATATTTGAAAATATGTATGTTTATTACACCGTATTTCGCTTCCACGCAAAGTAGTATTAATAATCTAGATCTAGTATAAAAATAGTATCCGTCGAAAGACGGTATTTTTTATGTGCCGGGTGAAGATAGTTTCACAGTTATCGTAAGCAGTCCCTGCATTTTCATCTGTTTTTTAATAAGTTTGTAGTGCCCACCCGGTAGGAGCGGCGTCAGAACAATAGGCCCGAAGAAGAGGAAGAAGAAGTACAAGAAAAAAATCCGGCGCTTAAGCGATTGGATATCGAAATGTCAGTTGCGTTTCGCGTTTTCGACAGAAAGTTCGGAATAATGCTTAATATTTAATTATGAGTAGTATATTTCACTGTAATAATTGTTACGCAACATTTCCTTCCCACTTTATCCAGGCTTAAGACTGGCGTTTGTTAAAATTGGCGTGGTTAAAACTTTGCCTGCTTATTGCAGTTCGTCAATACTAATTACATGCTAACAATAATATATATGAATATACAAAATTAACATTACAAATTATTTCAATTTGAAATCCGTTAACGTGTATATTTCTAACCATCTGAAAATTCAGAGGATCTTTCATCGCTATTTATTGTGATAATAAGGGGTTCTGTTATTCTATCAATAAAATTATCAAGTCTCAAAGTTTTGCCTCTTGGATGATCTACAGTTTCGTTCCAATTTTCGGAGGTTACACTTTTCATTCAATTTGATAACAATACTTTTACATTTTTCAATCTAAAAGTTGTGTTATACCTTGCAACGTGACCTTTCACTCGTGCCCATATCAATTCGATTGAATTTAGTTGATAATGATACGGTGAAAATGTTACAATCGTGATACCTGATGTGCCATTTCATCTACGATATATTTTCTGTATTTCGATTTTATACAATTAACAATGAATAGTAGTTCCCCTTTGACCATATCAGTGTTGTAGTGAATTGATTCACCATTATTTTTTTTATTATCTAACCAGTTGATTATGTCAGCTTTTTTCCACAGTGTAGTAGGTGCCTTCTCGACTTGTCTAGAACGATAACTAGCGTTATCCATCACAATTATACTTCCTATTGGTATAAGGGCCAACATTTGTACAAAGTATTCTTCAAATACTCCTGCATTCACATCTTCGTGATAGTCACCGGTTTTCTGAGAAACAAAGGTCAAAAGTCCACCTTCAACAAATCCTGTTTCACTGCCAATGTATGTGATAGTGATCCTTATCCCTTTTATACTAGGTGACTTCAAGCCTGTAGACCTACTCCTATACGTGCTTGAAGAGGCATTTTCAACATTTGGTCACACCATGTTTTATCTATATGATATATTTTTTTATTTTCTTCTCTAAGTTGTTTAATCGATAGTAAAATATTGTCGTCTCCAAAAAATGATTTCATTGTTATCAGTTAGAACCGAGTATTTTCTGTTACTTCTTTCCCAAGAAAAATTAATTTGTTTTAATGTTCCCCATAGTTTTTTCTTCGATATAGTAGGAAAGTCATCGCCATTATTGGTTAATTGTAGAATTTTGTCTAATATTGGGATTTCGTTTTTAAAGAAATAAGAATGAACCTTTCGTCTTAACAAATGTATGTCTATAGTTCAACAACTACTGATGAACGACAGACTGATTTTTCTTCATTTAACAATGATTTCTTTACCTGTCCTTTCTTAACTGTCTTTTACCACAAATTAGAGATAAACTGCAAGGATATTTAGTTAATGATTCCTTATCCCACTGTGCTGCCACTATACCATCACTCTTGTTCTCTGTGTTCGGTAACATCCTTGTATGATTCATTAACATTACTTCGCCTTGAAGCCAAATATAGTATAAATACTCTGACACTAAGGTCTCAATTCTCCTATGGGGCCTAGTTAACACTACATTGATTATATCATTCCTTTCGATGAACTTTTAGAAAAATTTCCTAACGGCGACGATATATCGATTATCTAATTTAACAAAAGTGACAAGTGTTCCAGTGCGAATATCAAAATTAAGTCAATACTTCATTTTCAATTTCAGATGATATAGTGTAAGTAACGTCACGTTTATTTCCCTAGCTATAGCGATATCGCCCTCATTTTCTTGGAAAACTACCTCAACCACGCCAACCGAAAAAGAATTATGCCACTATCTAAAACCGCAATCTCTATAATCTAAGGATAAACGTCGAATAAACCGTCCGTAGGGTTCCTGCCTAGCTCCTAAGATAACTCAGGCGTCGCGACGTTGTGGAACGGGCGTCGCGCGCACCCCTCCCCTCTTAGACTGCCGCACTGGTGGGGGACGATCACGAGCACGCCCCCGGACGCCAGGCGGGGCTTGGATGCCCCGCAAGGGTGGGGCGCCCTGTCAACCCCCCCGTGTGACGGATCCGGACTGACAATCTATCCCCCAGTTGAAGGGACAGTTAGTAGTGCATTTTATGTACCGTTAGGGAACAAAAGGGATACACGCATGTGGTACGGATGTGGATTACGCGTGGACCGTTCGTGTGCCGTTTCTGATATCGGGGAGTAAGACGATCTTTGGAAGTGTTCGAGTTTCCTCCATTTTCGCTTTTCTCCGTCTCGGAAGATGTTGGAGTTCTACCCGAATCTTAATCTGAATCCTGCTATGTTGCCCGAGAGGAGTAGCCTACCGGGACCCGAATGTAACGCCAGACCAGGTTAGTATGACTATGTATGTGGTGGTTTAACATCTCAAGTGTGATAACACCGCTCGTTGCGGTTGGAAGATCAATTTACTTAAGAAGAATCGTTCCTTATTCACAATTCATGCTAGAACACTATCGGGCAAATTTATAATCGTGCCTTCAGGATTCCTCTTACCTTATGGCGTACTTACCGTCTATTTGTATCTTACAGCCGACTAAGTGCACCTTAAGCATGAGATGAAACCGAGGTCGGTGTGAACTTAACTAGAGTATCCCTCAGAAAATATTAAAAGTTAAGTTCGCCTTCGAAACGTGGATTTAAGATGAATGACGATTATTATGAATATGTCAATCGAATTATTAATAATATAAATCGATTACCTAAACGGTATTTGAGAGACGGGCAAAGTCGGTTGGATTTATATAGTAAATATGAGTTTATAAGGAGGTATCGCTTTTCTAAAAATACAACTTTGCCTGTGATAAGTGATGCTCTTCATAAACCCAATAATAGAGGTTTGCCAATAGTTCCACTGATCCAATTATTAATCAGTTTACGATACTATGGTACAAGAAATTTCCAGGCAAGTTGCATATTATTGGAGAGTCAAATTAAAATAAATAATAAATTATTATAAAATAATCAAATATCTCTATTTCTATCACGAAACTCAATGTGGTTTTGACGAAACTTTCTTCTTTCAGATTATTTTCAAAACATTGCAGGATTCCAATTTGTCTGCGTAAAACTTTTTTTTTGTTCTAAACCATCTTCCCTTTACAGCTTCATCAGCTTCATCAGTCATTATCGCTTGAAGTTTTTGCGATCCTATTATGGGACGATATTTTACCACATAATTCAGTAAGCTTTAAGTACTTGTGAACTCATTTTGAGAATCCCTTTTTGAATTATCAAATTAGTTCGACATAAGTGAGATTTAACCTTGCAATCTGAAGTTTTCTCTTTAAGTAACCAGAGTGTAACCCAAGGCGCAGTTGATGCACCTTCACGCATTCAGAATGTGATAGATTCGTTGGTGTTTTCCATTTATATATTGTGAGGAATTGTGGCTGTTCTAAACTCTTCTCGGTATACTAACCTGACTTGGCACCTTGGCAAAAATAACGGTCAAAGATAACCGCAGATCAATCGATGATTGTATGAATGGAATCATCGGGTAATGATCCTAGAAGAGTCAGAGTCTATCAGTAGTTTTAGAACTGGGGTCAGAGCGCAAAATTTCTCGTTATGACTCGTAATGGCTCTGTATTTTGGCTGAACTTAACCACAAAAGCACTACCCACTGCTGTTTCTGCTTTTAATTCATGCATGCATATCTCTTTGGCGCTGAGATACTCAGCAACGATCTCCAACCATCTTTGTTTAAATGCCTATGAAATCACTGTGTCCTTAAGTTGGCCTAATTTGTACCTTACATGTATGTATCATAATCGGAGATGTCTCATAACTTGGATGCGGTATTAAATCTGGCATATATTGGTTAAAATTCTCCAGTAACCATGGGAAACGTTCTATAGTATGCGTAGTCTAGTACCCAAACAAAATAAGGTATTTTCGTAATTTATTTGGGTATTTTCTTCTTCTATTTACTAAAACAGATAAAATTAGAATAATTTTAGGATAGTTTCAAGGGACTGGATGAAGATATAGAGTACATATATATCTAATGTTCCAGCCAGCCGTCCTAAAGACAAAAGCTGCTTTACTACACGAGTTGACACCTTATCTGCTTCTGTTTCATACATTTCGAAAGCAATTTCTGCCGCCATATCAGCAATAGTACCTAAAATAGTATCAAAAATGAGGTAGTTTGAGTAATGTGGTTATACTCGCACCTAACGGAAGTAGGAACATACTATGTTCTGTCTGCGGTACTCAAATTTTTGTAGTTGCATTAAGTTGTACAATTGTTTCAGTACCGTAATTCTGATATTTCAAGGTCCTATACGGAATACAAAAAAAAGTATATATTAAAAGTTTCCTCTAAATTAGCGTAGAAAATTTTTACGAAAATTAGTTACAAAAAAAGGTACATAACATAATTTGAAAACAAATAGGTACCTACCCGTGATTATCTTGATTACAAACACGCTATTCACAATCATTAAAATCTTTCACTATATTTCACAATGTTATTTACCACTAAATAAAACACATAACCACAGCTCAGCTATCCTCCCATTACGTTTACGTTACGCGGACTTTGTTTACTTAATTACAGTGGCGGACGTCCGATTATTTCGTGTTTTGGTTTAATATATGTAATGATTTTAATTATATCGTCATTTAATAGTAGTTTATAGTGCAAAGGAACAATTTTAACATAAACACGAGTGGTGAATCCCTCATTATATCGCCGCATGGAGAGGATACAGCTGGGGGCTTGAACGAAGCAGCGGCAGGCTTTGTGACCAGCACGGTACAATTTGTTATTAACAGAAAATTATGGGATGTTCCTATTTACATTATTTATAAGATGTTTAAATTTATTGGCTTTATTTCATTTGGCTTTCGTTACACAATACTTTCTGAAAAGATAGAAACATATAACGCGTTACCTTAAAATTCATATTACTTAACATTCATATGTAAAATTTTTAAACCTTTGGCGTCTAGTTAAAAATTTCGCCATTTCATTACTTCGTAACTACATGAATCCTTTTATAATCCGGGCCCTTATTGGTAAAGTAATAGAAATAGAAATCGATTTAGAAAATGGCACGTTCGCTGTCAAAATTAATTTCTGCTGGTATCATTTTCTGTTGTTTGTATAGTGTTCTACAATGTTCAAGTTTTAAAAAATTATATATTACATTTCATCCGGTTTTAGAATTTGGTAAAGTAATTGGAGAATTCCCAAAACTGCAACGGTGGCGGACGAGTATCCTTCGCCAAAAAGCAAACCAAGTTACTTTTTTATTTTCTTTAAATATTTTCAGATGTTTAAGGGTATAATACATTAAAAAATCAATTTAATAAAGAGTAATATGTTTTAGAAAGTTAATAATTTTTTTAAGTAAACAGATTAGAGTACCGTCAGCAACATTTATGTTTCCTAACAACTCATGTTATTTAAATACTTTTCACATTATATTCAAAAAAATTTATGATAATAAAATACAATTAGATGACAGCCTACCCATCTGGAAAAATTAATAAAGGACTTATTTTACCGACGCACAATGAGGTATTTGGGAAACAAATTGGTTAATATTAGTTATAACCATTTTTCTTGAAAAGTGTACTTAAACGTAAATGCGGCTGTCGCAGGCATATAGAAGCCTTCGAGATGAGATGCTATCCCAAAACGCTGAGAATACCGTGTACAGCAAGAAAAAAGTTACGCTTCTTTATTAAAAGAAATTGATATCAATGGTAAAGCGCGACTACTCACATCAATTCAACAGCAAATTTTAGTCCTTCGATTAGGTTATTTGAAGGGACTGTATTGAAAAATTAGGAATTCAGGGGAAAGTTGTTGGAAACAGACAAAGAGGACGATCCCCTAATCGATACTTAGATCAAACAAAAGCACTGACAAACCTCCCACTGGAATAACTAATGCATAAGGCGTAAAATCGAGATCTCTGGCGAAACATCACCACTGAGGCTTTATAGGTCATGAGATACGGAATCGAACAAAGGCCAAGATGAAAAAGCATTAAAATTTAAAGTGTATTATTTAAAATACTTCAGAATAAAAATCGTCTGAATCTGTTAAGTCGCTGTCTGACGTAGTAGGACTTCGAATAGGCTCTAAAATATGTTCCTCATTAATATGATCGAGTCCTCTCATTCGTTGTTCCTCTTTTATAGCATGTTGTACGCAGATTTTCCAGTTATCCTCAGTTACATTTCGCGGGGCATCATTCAATAGGTTTCGTATAGTTCGTCGCATTTTCTTTGAGACTCGAATTGTGGTACGTGTTATTCGGACCTCGATAGTAAAAGATTATGAACGAAAAAGATGAAGCGGCTAAAAATTGTTATCCGCTCGTGGTGACAGGGTATTTACACATATTAAATGGACCGTACTTAGAGTCCTTAGACAACAACAGGAGCCTCAAGAATTTATAAACTTAGAAAGAACTTATTCCCATTGATGAGTCGTGGTGTAAATTTAATTACATAATAACGAGGCAAACCTGTCTCAGCGGCGAGTAAGATAAGAACTGAAAATATATTTAAAGAAATGGTGTATTAAAATAAATTCATTTTATTCTGTTCTCAACTGGTGTTCATTTCATAATTTTTAAAATGTGGCGGGCTTGATTAAACAGTGAACTTGAAGTAATCAAGCAGCAGGTTCAAATGAAGAAATATCAGTGGATGAAGATATGGGGTATGGTGTAGGAAAAGAATTAGGAGAGAAAGAATTGGAGGAAGTCGACGACATAGAACCTGCACCGCAATGGCCTAGACACCATATGCAAAAAAGAGGATAAGAGATGATTTTAAATTTTTTCCATGGTATGGAAAAAAATTGTCTGTGATCATTTAAAAATTCCGGTACGGTCCAAATATCCCAGACGACCATTCGAAGCCATCCCCTAATCGGCAATAAAGCACTTCACCTTTCCCCATTCAACAGATAATTTATGACCTTTAATTAGGGTGTCTTGTACCAAGTTTACTGTAATTATGTCTCAAATAAAATGTGACGTATAATACATCATTTAATTTAATTGTTGGGTTATGTTGCGTTACTTCACTCTTAACTTGAGTCTATATCATATCTATCAGTTTAAGTTAACAATTCTAAGATAATACACAAATTACAATTTTTCCACAGTATTTGGCCATTTCATCAACAATATGCAATAGAGTTACTATTGAAAGCGGTACGGTTATGTTATGTGGCCTTCCAGGGATCGTGCAGGTAAAGTTGTAAATGTTATTGCTATCAGTTCCAAGCAAATGGGATATAAGTTCGATGAAATGGATCCCAGTACGAATACCGTTACCAAAATTATCTGTAGTAGATACCCATTATCGGCTGGTCGGGGAGTGTAAACAGGGAAGACTACTCCGTTACGTCTCCACCTCGAAACTAAATAACTGTATTCCTCCCGACCGCCATTACAAGTCGCCCGATCCGAAGGAGCGAACGAGCTGGGCTGAAGAGGGCGAAGGAGATGGAAGCCCGATGTAACTCGCTAAGTGAGCGGAGTTTAAGGGAGTTCCGCTCCGTCGAGCGCTCAATCGTCCGTACGTAAACTCCCTCCCTCTGTCTCTCGACTACCCGGCGGTTGCTTAATGTAATCTTCAGTGCACCGCTAATCCGCAGTCATTATACGAGGCCAGAAAACGTTTTCGATGTAGCCGACGACGTCGGACGAGACTCGGCTCGCTCTCATTACGGCCACTTCCGAATCTCTCAGACTAATGCACGTTTACAGATCCGGACATGAGGGTTTGGAGGTTTCCAGTTTCCACGGCTCTCGCGAGTTTCCCCTTTCTTCGCTTTTGCCAACAATGAAGGGGACTCAACACTTTTTCCTTCATCTTCTTCCTATCTATTTTAAGACTATGTTTTGTTTTGTTTCCTGTTATATTCAGTCTTTTGTGATGTTTACGTTCAGCCTTCGTGACATCATTTAAGTGGCCGCCCAGATTTCTGACATCCTCCTGTAGTCCATTTTGGCCATGGATCGTCTGCCATCCAATCCACGTGAACCCTCCAATGCCTTCTCTTATAAATCGAACCACGTCTGGTATTTCTAGTTCTACTCGTATTACCGTGCTTCTGATTTGGTCCATTCTGGTAACTTCTTTTTGTCCATTTGTAACTCATTTTTTCCTACATGATCATATATACTCTCTACGTTAGTATTTTATTATCCAATTTTGTCATTAAGATGGAAATGTCTCCAATTAACCATTTCAAAATACAAATTATTGTAACCGATCTAACACTACAAGCTACTTAATAAACGCGCTCGGTGGCATTGAAATGGGTGACATTTACCAATTCTCAATGGCTAGAATTACCAACGTGTAGTTCACCGATAGACAAACAATTCTCCTTTATAGCTTGCTTCGAAGGGGTTCACTGCCACCTTGCTCTACAATTCTTAAGGGACAGAACCCTCCACAATTGTGGGTTCCATCCATTCTTATACTATACTAAGATTAACGAAAGTATGGAGAAAAAATAGCATGACACCGTTTGGCAACTTTTCCGCGGCTAAGTATTCGAAATATACAAGATGTTCAAGAATTCTCCTGACAAAAGTAACCCACAAATATTAGAGGTGATTTTATGTCGATTTAACCAAAACCACATTATATGGGTATGTATTCATCGTACACATATTTATTACACATACCTCGTATATATACTTCGTACGCATACTTAATACATATACCTTATATATATATATACCTATTAATTATCCTTCGTACCCACATCTCGTGACAATGCCACGTACCCATACTTCGTTCATATACCTCGTACCTATACCTCATACTCATACCTCGTGCACCAACCTCATATATATTTCTCGTACACATACTTCATACCTATACTTCCTACACACCCCTCGTACACATACCTTATATGTATACTTCTCACACATGTCGCGTACACCTATTTCGTACGAATACCTAGTCTAGAGATCTCGTGGTCACACCTCGTGCTTATACTGTAGACACATGGCTTGTTCAGGTCCTCTGAACACATACTGCCTACGTATATCCTTACTTCCATCAACGCATATGAAAAAGTTAAGATATCAATTCATGCGTTTATGTCTGTAAATACTGCTGGATATACGAAACTAACATCATTTATTCTCAAGGTTCTCTCATTGGGAACATTAAATTTGCAATACTTGTGAGAGAGGTTGTGAAATTTTCTTTAGATAACTTCGATAATGGAATATTTGATGCCACCATTGCACGACATAGATTCCAGTTAAACAGGGCTGTTCGTTTCTTTTCTCATCATTTTTGGTAAACCGAAAAAATTTCGGCGATGGTAACTGAGCTTCGTCTTCAGATTTCAACTATTCCGGTTTGGCTGTATGAGAAAATCTTTTTATATATTAAAAAGGTACGTTTAAAAATTTGTTAATGAAAATCGTTTAAAATTATTTTTAATTAAACTGGAATGAAAAGAACTATTTTAAAAAAATTTAAAATAGTAGGTGAATATTGTAACAAATTATTTTATAAAACATGTCAGCATGTACTAGTAACGAGTTTTCTTTACTAGTTTGTCGAAAAGAGAGCTACTGCCTTTTTCTCTTTTTGCCTCATATCACGCGAATTTCCCCATAGTGATACGTAATTCCTTGTAAACTTTAATCCACATGGAAGCACTTATCATTTTAGTCGTTTTCACTTAACAAAACACACATTTTTGTGAGCTATTCAGCAAAACACAAATAAACTTTTTTAAGTAAATTAAACTATTCGATGTCAGTCCGATTAGTAGTATTTCTACTGTTCGCAGAAAATTTCGGTATTATCGAATTATTATTACATTTAAATCCTTTCTTGACAAAAAAATTGGCATAAAAGATACCGACTATAATACTTATTCTAATCACTCCATTCCTCGTCATTAGCAATGGACTCATTACGGTAATTAAGACATAAATTAATGTTACACGTACCTGCACGACTCAGCACCTCGACGCCCGATTCTAAGAAACTAAAAGATAATGTTTAATTGTTTTGCTGACATATGTATTTTGTTAATCTTGTTGCCTTACGCCGTTTGCATTCACATTCATTCTCATTTTCGCCTGCAAACTGTAAGCATCGCGCTTTACATAAAAAAATAGAATTTTTAAAAAGACCGTTTCCGAGTTTCCAAATTTAATTAGCGAGCAACAGAATCTGCCAAAAAACATATTTAGCGCTCAAGTAGGTTCTATCATATGGCCTTTTATATATTTCTAGGCTTCGCTGACCTCTTTAAAAGTTTGTAAACTTATTCTACAATGGTGCTTCTAGGAAATCGCTTCTTTGAGAAAGTAAACGCGGAATGCCTCCTTAAGCTATGGAATCTCACATCGGAAAAGTAGTTTGGATTATTTTTAGTGTTTTTTGTGTAGTTATGACCATTACAAAATATGCCCAATTGTCAAATTTCTTTGCAGAAACTTTTTATTTGTTAACCGATTTTAATTTAAGGTATCAATTTTCGTATATTTTTATTTCATACAAGTCCTCTAGGTATCAGGTTTTTTTGATAACCTCTACTTTTCCAATAATTAGAAAAATTTACTTAGTCGATTTTGTTGTTTAAACAAAACAATGGCTCGAGATTTTGTTTTGAATATAAAGATGAGCAATTTTTTCATTCATCGCCCACGGGTCAAATTAAAAAGAGGTAGCTATTGAGAATCCATGTTTTAAATACATGCGCACTAAGCTATCACGAGTTAGTGATAGCTTGTTCAAAGAATTACTGTCCGGGTTACCTCTTTTGCAGATACGTTCTCTATTTAATATACCTGCAGAAGAATATGTTGTTGTGGCCTAATTCCTTTTGGTCAAGCAGTTGCCATATTATTAACTTAAACAGTAATTACATTTGAAACAAAGTATCCATGATATACATTCCAAATCTGATACCTTAGCCACTTACTTACTCTTATTCCACCTTCAATGAAGGTACGTGTTATTTAGCAATTACTTATTTAACTGTTTTTATTTGTCGCGTGTAAAAGTTACGTGTATGTTTCTTGAAGGCTACGCGTCAAACTGTATTTTCCGTTTTTATTCTTCAGTACTTTGATGATAATTTATACCTCATTTATACCAACAGAATGACTTTCAAATATGTAGCTATGGAATTCTATGGCAATTGTATTAAACATTTAATGATACTCTCTTACGTACAAAGTGACTTCTTAAAACCTTTTTTATACGTTGCTTTGATACACATCATATCCTATTTTATATTATCCTATTATATCGTAATATCCAACACAGTTATATGTGCAATTCCAATACCTGCTTATAAACTTGACGAAAATACCAACTTAAAATCGTCATCGTACATATTTTTACCATTAGTTTCCTCCGGGATAATCCAAACTTTTTCCTATTTGTTACAGATAGCGGCCTCATAAAATGCGAGAAAACATGGTGCGAAAACAACAATCTTCATAATACGATAGGTAAATATATATTTTTATCTTATCTATGTGCTAGAATTAAAGCATTCACTAATCTACATAAATATATCCGCGTACATCATCCTCTGCTTATCGTCTCTGTAATTTCAAAACGGCATTTCTTTCAGTTTAGACCAGAGATAATATGAGAGCTTTTTAATAAAAATTTTATGTTTTCATAAAAAAGTTCCACCGGGTGTTTTATAGATGGAACTTAGAAGTTTTTATCATTTCAGATCATAAGGGAATTTTCCAGCACGTTTCAGCCTCCTGAAGTCATTTGGAAATGTCATTAAACTTGGTATTTTCTTTAAAACGTTGATCTAGGAGAATTCGGGTGTACTAAACTAAATTTTTAAAAAAGTGAAGTAACATTAGGTCTTCTAGTCAACCTTTAACGAGTTAAGCTAATGGAAATGATCGAAACTAAAATGTAGTAAGTGGTTAGTAGTGCCAAGTACCTACTGGGTGTGGCTAACTGTATAAGGGTGAAAAACTTTTTTTACCTCTATCTCAAGTTTGAAATTAGTTTTAAACTATGTTTTTTTGTTCATTCAGGGTGGGTAAGCTGGAGTTCGTTTGTTAGTACTATGTCTCTTCTGACGTAGGGATGAAACATTTCTTTCGGTGTTTGGTCGTCACATTTCTCCATGTGGAGTGCTCTTGTTATTATTTGTGTCTTAGTGCATTAACTGTCTTTTATCTTATCTAAATATTTCTACTAAGGTTTCTTCTTTTTCATATAACCTATTTTAACTTTTTTGTCTCAATGCACCAATTCTTATCCGTTCATATATCGTCTCTCCATAAATCAATCTCGTCTGTACCTGCTTATAATTTATTCAGCCCCATACGTCATCACTGGTCTCATTGCCTCATTTTATAAATCCTAGATTTACTGTATATATATTTTTCTATATTTACATGGTAAACTTATGTATACTATATACATATCCGTATTTTAGCTGGTTTCGATGAATACTCTTTTACTTCTTTTGTAATATTTCCCTTGGTGATCATTACGTACTACTACGAGGCATTTAAATGGCAACACTCTCTCTATAACATTCTTACCTACTTCTGACTTATCTGGTCAAAATAGACATTGCAATATACTGTAATTCACATAGAGCTAAAAACTGGTGTAGATGTACCATTATAAACAAAATACCAAAAATACCCACTGATCTTATGGCTACAAAAATGTTATTTAAATGATCGCAAACAATGGACTTTGAAAGGAAGTACTTATTATCATAAAAATAAGTCAGACAAAGACTGCAGATCACTGCCTAGAAAAATTTGCAATAATGTTCCAATAATTTTTGTCCTAATAAATTTTCCAAATAAAGATGCATCAGCTCCCTCCTCATTAATAGCATAAGAACCCTTATCTGTTGCATTTTTTCAACATTGGAGCCTGGCCTTAACGATTGGTACGTACTGGTAAATAAAACATTCCACCTCTTTTACAGCCAAATTTGCACTACAAAGATTTTTGCAAACGCAAAAATGCAGGTGGTAGTACAGTGTTAATTGGCTTCAATGTGTTATCTATTAATTTCCAACCCTAGTCTTCTGGGTTCCGTTGATTGCCTAGCCACACTTGAACTTGATAATATACTCGATGTGTGTCGATAATCAGAAGCAGATTTTAAAGGCATACAAGATAGTTCTATTCTTCTATTGTTTCGTGCATATTTTGCAAAGCTAATTAAATATCTACTTTGTTTGTTTAATCAGTTTGTTTAGATCTCCATATACAGCAAGGGGAAAAAGCAAAGAAGACGTCTGGAGAATAATCAATCTTTTTAAATACTGTCGTTTTGCCCCTTTTCACATGGCTAATGTAGTCTCGCAACCAAGTATTCCATTTAAAAACAAGATATGATTTTGACATTTTGAATAAGCAGATTAACTTTTCGATGAATATATTATTGTTTATTCTTGAACCTATCATGATTCAACAATTAGTCAGTATTAGTATCTTCACCAAAAATAACACCACATAAAAAATAATTGGTATTAAAATGTTCTTTTGCTGTTTCAATTATATAAGGACATCATCGTCATTATTACTTTGTTTCACTAAAATATTCGCAGTTGTAATTTTTCACATAACACTGAAATGGAGCGAGAGCTGTTGAGAGTATTTGCAAAAAATTGTTGTTGGTTGTCATAAATACTTCAAAAACGACATTAGAAAATGAAGATATTTTTTTAGATCGACCACATTGTTCTGCAGTTTTAATATTTTTCTTTTAATCAGTATACCCATCAAACACTATTATCACTCTGTGACCTAAATATATATGTATATACTAAATTTAGTGGATATTCCCCATCGATAATGTAAGTAATATTTGTGTGGTCAATTCCAGTGTTCACTGATCGAACGTCTCTTTGGAGTTTAAATTCATTCAAAATTGCATAATTTTGTTTCTTAAATTAAACGTCTGATGTATAAAAGCAGAGCACTATGGGGAATCCAGCATTTTATTTTCAAAATTTTTAACTCCAAGGGGAATGCAGGTATCATTCGATTTTTTTTTATTAAAGCGTTGACAATATAAAACAATACGAAAAATGATGGATCAGAAAATTAACATTCCATAACATGAACTCAAAGTAGTATTTTTGTGCAAAAATTGGCTCATAGCAAGAAAAAGTGAATTTATTTTCATTACAATTGTCCCCCCTAGCTTCAGGAAAATAATGAAGAACCTTGAGGGAAAATGAAGAGATTTTGTTGAAGTTCATATTAGATGAGCACTGCGTTGTATCAGACTTTTTTGGACGCTGAATACCATTTCGTCATTAAAATTCATTCATCACACTTCAGTCTCTAGTAGAACACTGAAGAACCTAAAAAAAATATAGAATTTTGGTACAAGAGCTGCTGTAATCTACAGCATATTTGACTTCATATTTTTTTACATGCTAAATATAAATCTGCCATAAAAATTTAATCATAATTTATTAAAGGATATTCAAAAAAGGGAAAATTTTTTAATAGAAGTACTAATTTTATGAGCATCAAAATGCAAATTTTTGCTTGCTAAATGCAGATCTATCATTAAAATTTAGCTGTTATCTTGAATCAAATCGCTCAGTCAATTCTTCGTTTTTTAATATTCTTCAGTTTTTTACTGAACACGAAATAGTAATAAGAATGAGTATCAGTGATGAATTAGTATACATCGTACCAAAACTATACGATAAAACTATATACTCATGTAATATGCAACTTTAATGAAATTCTTCATTTTTTGAAGGTACTTCAGTGACTTACTGAAGAGTAAAGGATGCTTACTGAATTTTAATAAAAGATCCTTATTAAGCAGCATAGAAAATGTAAGATAGAAAATGTAAGATGGGAATTGCTGCGCATAAATTAGGTATCACAGCAAAATATTTTATTTTTCTGAAGGTTTTATAGTATTCTGTTGAGGTCTGAAGAGTGATGAATGAACCCTAATACACAACATTATCCACTGCTCAAAAAAAAAGGGAGTTCAAACGCAATGCTCCTGAAAAAAGCATTTCTAGCGGAAATCCTTCATTATTCTAACGGTTCTTTGGTGCCTAGCTGGAGGCTGAAGGGAGTTGAACGGATTTTAATGACAAAATCGTATTCAGTGCCAAAAAAAATGTGGGAAAAAGGCACTGCTCATGTAATACCCACTTGAGGACAAGGGAGGGCAGGTGATTCTGACCTAAAATTCTTCATCATAGCGCAAAAGTACATCCTATAGAACAAATTTTAATAAAACTAGAGACCATATTTTTGTGGATGTACGCATACAGTTTCGCAGGAAAACACTTTGAGGGCATGTTATGGACAACTTCAGTAATATTTGCATGGTCTACAACTTTTATTTCACCTATTTTTATTATAACATTTACTGTTTACGAAAAAATAACACCAATAACGATATTTGCGACCTTTCACATTGAATAATTTTTTTGCAAACATGAGATCGATGGAGATTTTTGATAGTTTATTTATAATAGTGTACCAAAGACCTACTTTGACTGAATTGTTTTTATCGCGACGATTATTTTGATATCGGCAAGTACTTCGCTTTCTATATCTTTATTGTCATGTCATCATTCACTTACCATTGAAGTCAGAGGTATCTTCTGCAAATTATCGTCACACATTTCGAGGTCCGTACTGCGTCGCTCTGTTAAAGCAAGTGTTTTTGATCATTTTCCCAGGATTTTTGCACTTCTTTAATTTTCATACCCTTTACTAAACTATATAGAAGTGGACTTAGTGACTCTTGTTGTTGAATTCCTATGACGAAGGAAATTTGACAGTTTGGTTGATACTACCTCTAGTTGCCTTGAACAATTTGCGAAACTTAATATTATGTCATGTTTATTTTAGTCCGCACTCTTAGGAGATCGAAATATCCTTCTAAGGTTAACTGCGGTGATTGAAATAAATGCCCGAAATGCAAAAAAAAAAAGAAATAATTTACCATTAAACCTCCCCCCGTCCTCCCATAACTTTTCCTCCCTAATCCTCCCTTTTCCGAACAATCGAGACGCTAAGAAATCCCTCCGTTGCGGCTTCCATTCCCCGAGGTCATAAAGGGGAGAGAAAAAGGGAGGAGGAAAGTCCTCCCCTTCCCTTGCGTTCTCTTTCCGCCCCTCTCGATATATATACTATAGGTATATACATTTTTTGTTTCTTTTCCGATGTGTTCCGTATGTTCCAGATGGCGGCCTCATAAAATGCGAAAAAACGTACGAAATGTGCGAAGGCTGCGGCCAAAAGATCCACGATCGGTACCTGATGCGGGTCGCGGACTCCAGTTGGCATGAGCACTGTCTCAGCTGTTCGATATGCGGCGTCCTGCTCACGCACTCCTGCTACACCAGGAACACCAAACTCTATTGCAAGGCTGACTATGATAGGTGAGAGCGAAGGAAAATGAGAAACGATACATTATTCATTAGAAATGCTGTCATTCATGTAATGGGAATTCTACCGGTGGGTATCGGTAGAGTCTCGATTAAATATTCTCCAATTCGTTATTTGAATTGGTTCGTAACATCGGCCTAAGGCAGGGTCTTGTATATGCATTTCATGTTTTTTCAGCCTAATTACTCTATACTATATTTTGCTTGAAGGCAAAGTAATATTAATGAAGTGCCCGTCAAACTCATAGGCGCACGAGGAATCATACAAGGAGGTTACCGATCACAGAGAACTCGGGTGATGGTATAGGGGCAGGACTGTGGGAGATTATTATGCCGGCTCTAAGGCTGGTTACGTAGGATAAGGATTCATTAACTAAATATCACTGCAGTTTATCTCTAATTTGTGGTAAAAGACAGTTAAGAAATGGCAGGTAAAGAAATAATTGGTAAATAATGATGATGACTTTCCTACTATGTCGAAGAAAACCTATGAGATGCATTAAAAGAAATTAATCTTTCTTGGGAAAAAAGTAACAAAAAAACTCTATTTTAACTAATAGCGATGTAAATTTTGTGGAGACAGCAATATTTTACGACGGATTAAACAATTTAGACAAGAAAATGTGTTAGTTAGATGAAACCGATGATACCGATGCAAAAATGGTGTGACAAAAATATTGAAAATGGTCGTCAAGCCCGTATACTAAGTTAGTCTACAGGCTTGAAGTCACCTAGTGGAAAAGGGAAAAGGATTATTATCACACACATATTGGCAGTGAAACAGTATTTGTTGAAGGTAAACCTTTGACTTTTGTTTCTCAGAAAACCGGCGATTATCACGAAGATATGAATGCCGATGTATTTGAAGTATACTTTGTACAAATGTTAGGCTTTACACTAGTGGGAAGTATAATTGTGATGGATAACGCGAGTTACCATTCTAGACAAGTCGAGAAGGCACCTACTACATTGTAGAAAAAAGCTGAAATAATTAACTGGTCAGTTAATAAAAAATAATGGTGAATCAATTTACTATGACACTGATATGGTCAAAAAGGGACTTTTCATTGTTCATTGTCTAAAATCGAAATACAAAAATATGTTGTAGATGAAATGGCACGACATCGAGGCATCACGATTGTAAAACTTCCACCGTATCACTGTCAACCAAATTCGATCGAATTGATATGGGCCCAAGTGAAAGGCCATGTTGCAAGATACAACATTGAAAGATGTAAAAGTATTGTTATCAAATGGGGTGAAAAATGTAACCCCCGAAGATTGGAAAAAACTGTAGATCATACCATAAAGGAAGAGGCAAAACTTGGGAACTTGATTATTTCAATGATAGAATAACAGAACCCTTAATTATCACAATAAATAACGATGGTCGCTCTACCTCTTCCTTTATGGTATGATTCCGTTGGTGTGCTGTTAAATATTTATCGTCAGTTTGTCTGGAAATCTTGATTAAATCATGTGTATCGCTGCGAAACACTAATCCTCAGATAAATTGGGTTCGATGTTGCAATGATTCGATATACTAAGGCCGAGGGGTGATATTAGCTTAATTTTTTGATTTTGTCGGAAACATTGTCGTCTTTTCTAAGACCATTCACAAAACGGCAGCAGGAGTTTTGAATTGTTTGTAACCTATGTTTGGTTACTTGATCTAGGCAGGGATAAAACTCCATAGAAAAGCAATTTAACCTAGATAGTACTATGCTTTCACGAAGAAACTTACTTCAATTACATTTAAGAATATTTTTATTTCCATATCTGACGTAAATCTAGGTTGGAATTTTTAACTAGGAGCGAAACATGCTCTTGAAGTCTCAATTTTCAATCGAAAATGATGCCAAGATTTTCACAGGTACCATTTGTTTTATCGTCAGGATCTCTGTTTTTATACTTCTGTTACGTCTTGCATCGCGCCCCCTATCTTGGAATTCTTGTTGATTGAACAATTTCTGGTTTAGTTGTTTCTGCTCTTTCACCATTTGCTTAATGACGCTTGTTCACCATTCCATATTTATCTTTATGCTTACTCTCTTTTATCTTAAGGCTTTTCTTGCCGCATTATGAATGTACCATTTGTAATCTCACTGTACAGTGTTTTTGTCGAATATTTATCAATGTTTTTGCAAACGGCTTAAGTTTAAACTGCTCGTATCTGTTCCAAACATTTTTACGCATTTTACAAACATTTTTGTTTCCATGACCCACTACTTTTTAAGAAATGGTCCTTATTGTTCAAGTTAGTTGAGCTAATAATAGGTAGAAATAATCGTAACATAATTAGCAAATCTCTTGGGTACTTAAATAAATCTATATCTACTTAATTTGCCACAATTCCTTTTAAATAAGAGTCAGGTATTCCTAAATAGTGTTTTATTTATTCTTAGTATTTAGGAATACATAAAAAGTACATTATCTTTGTATTAAAAATTAATGATGAATAAATCACCAATGGGAGCCCTTGATGATTGAAAGCCCTTAACGGTAAATATTACATCAAATTCTAGTCATATACTAGTGTTGAATCTCGTCGCAAATAACTCACACCGTGACGTCACACGCGCCAACCAGACGAATCACAGACGTCTACGTATCTCTCTGTCATTGTATTATAGGTATCTGCGAAGATCCATGATCGCATGTTCAGTGGTGCGTGGCGTCAATCTCGCGGCAAGTGGAATCTCAGTAGAGCTAGTTTTAACGCACCTGTTAGTTATTCCTCCTCTGAAAAAGGTTATTTCCCTGCAGGATATTTGGCGTGAAGTGCTCCCGTTGCGGAGACCGCCTACTGCCGCACGATATGGTGATGAGGGCCCAACAGCACGTATTCCACCTGCCGTGCTTCTCATGCGTCGTTTGCTGCCAGCCGCTCCAGAAGGGGGAACAGTTCGTCTTACGGGCTGGACAGCTCTTCTGCCGGCAGGACTTCGAGAAGGAAATGTACCTGATGCAACAGGCGAGCTCCGGCGACGACGACCTCTTGGATGAGAACAGGTGAGGTCTATTGCAGAAAATGAGGTCAATACAGTCTCGAACCACTTTGGTTGTAGATCAAATTATTGGTTATTGTGAGAATTATTGGAATCCGAATAGTACGCAGCAAGTAACAAGGATTGCAGGTTAATTAGAGCATCAGAAATAAAGTACCCTAGGTTTATCAAGCAGACCTAATCCGTATCTCTAGAATGAGATTTTCAATGAGAATGAGGTTCGCTCTACACCACCAGATCCAGGGAAGGTTTAATCACAACCAAAACCGCTTAAAGGGTTGTTCTCATTATTCTTGTTATGCTTACGTACGAGAAATGTTGTTGCCGCTCTTCTGGTTTGTCTCTAAATAAGGCCGTTCCGGAAAAGCTTGCATCTAAGCTCACGCCCAGATACTTTACCTCCCCGGCCACACATTTTGGTGTGCCATTGATCACTGAAGTTTTAATTCCAGTCTTCTTTTAGTGGTGAACGGAAAAATCACTGCTTTGGCGGGTTTAACATCCAATTTTGTCCTTCAATATCATTAGTGCACGTTAACCAGGCCTCTTTGGATGAGCTCCTGTACTGTCCGCCTGTATTTGCCTTTGGCTAGAATTACAAGATAATATTTTCACCCTAAAGTGTTCAGTTGGATATTAAACCGAAATTCACTATTAATTCCCATCGCATTTTAGAAGTTTTGAAAAACGTTGGACTCCCCATTTTGTCTGTTACTTTTTGAAAAGTTGCCTCATATGGTTTTACTAGATTTACACTTCGGATTAATGGCAAAGTAAATCCCTCCATTTGTTTTATTGTTTTAGGAACAAAGCTATAATAGTTTTTTAAACGAAAGTTTTTTATTTTTTTGTTCTCGAATAATTACCTAACATAATAATAATAATAATAATAATAAATGCGTTTATTATTTTTTGTTTAGGATATACAAAGAGCATACAGAGAGCTAGAAGCGAAGTCTAGAATACATGCTACTCAACTTAACATATTGTTATACATAACTTACTTATAACATAACTTAACATAACAACTTAACATATTGTTATACAAGACAACATATTGTTGTCTTGTATAACATAAAATGTTCAGTAGGCACAACTGGTTTTTGCCAAAAATATGCTTATACATATCCAGTGAAAATAGAAATAGAACAAAAAAATTAAATTTATATTACAAATTTAAACAGGATTGTAGAGTTAAAAAAATAAATAAAGCATATAAGACAGTGTTTCAACTATGTGCAATATAAATACCTATCGTGAATTAAGTAGTAATTCTTTATATTTGGCCTTTCACAAATTAAGTGTGTGTGCCTTGAAAGATTTAGGGACAGTATTGTAAACTGACACAGCATATATGTGAATGATTTTCTGAAAACTGTTCTCCGATATTGTGGAAGCATTAGAGTATCAGGAAATCTAAGATTGAGCTCGTGTATTTCCTACCTAAATATCGATTTATTCCTGAGTTACAAGGGTATATGAGTTGTTGGTACACGAAATGTCAGGAACAGGAAGTGTAGTTTATATGTATTTCCTATTTTTAACCATTCATGACCTTTTATTTTGGTTCACACTATATCATATTTTCTTAGACCATGAACGAATCTGCAACAACTATTTTGTATCCTTTACATTTCGGTTTATTAGTGCAAATGACATCGAGCAGGATTTGCGAATAATGAGTTATATATGATTTGATAAGTTTGTCAGTAAATTGATTTATGTTGGTATCACCACAGATGAGAACCTGGTCGTATAAGGGAATTATACTGGGTATCACTTTATCTAAGAAGTTAATGAAATTATTAACATCGCATGCCTGCGTTCTATAAATTTCTCCAATTATTGTGGATAATTTACCCATGTTAAACGAGATCCAAAGATGTTCGATTCCAGAAATAGATTCAAAATCACTAAAGTGAATAGTAGCTGTAATAGTTTCGAGCAAATTAATTTCGACACCTCCACCTCTCGTACCTCCATCGTTACATAGGAGATTGTAACTAGGATTACAAACCGCTCTATTAGGAGTAATATTAGGTAACCACGTTTCTAAAATACAAATGATATCGAATTGGTGAGCATTCACGATATCGACAAACTTATTTAATTTGGGAAACAATGAACATACAATAAGGTGAGCCATTTTTTTTGTTTAAAGTACTATACATATTGAATTCTAGAATTAGACCAAAGAATATGTTGGCGTCTTCTATCGCTTCTTTGGTAAAAATACCATACGCGATAATATTCTACCAACTGAAGGCTCGGCACTTCTTTCCAAACTTGGAATTGGTTACCGAACACACCCGTTAAACTAATAATAGGTGCTCATAAATTTTTTAAAATGAGTAACTCAAATTGGGAAACTTCAATATTTTTACTGTTTTTAAACAACTTAACAAATGGATACCATAAACAAAAACTGGACATTCACGGAGGCAAAACAAATAGTTATGACATACCAAGTGAGAAACAATTTCGATGTTAAGGAAACCTTCGATGTTAAGGAAACCTTACTTATTTTGTTCAATATGTAACTGCAATAGGAGCTCTTGACAGTATGATTAATACTCTAATTCTGCTTAAACTTAAAATTTATGATTCTACAACTTTTGCCACATACATTTTCGGAGGAACATGCATTTTTTTCGTGAGATCCAGAACACTGAAGGCCACACTGCTTCATTACGACAATCTTTCTTGTGATGTCCAAGTCTGAAGCACCCGAAGCATTTTACAAGACTGAAATACTCTTTGACGTAACATCTAGATCAACCGACGTAAAGGTAGCCACTTTCTATAACTTGATTGTAAAACGTGGGAGAGACCTCTAGTAGAACATTAAAAACATCTTTGTATTTCATTTTAGTGATCAGCGTCATATCGTTTTCAGTACCCTTAAGATTATTAGAGAAGATTATTTGAGCAATCAAGGACTCAACTGACTGAAACTTACGTTATGAGGTTATGTATTCTTGGGGTGAATTTCTTTGGCTTCGAGATGCTGTATGTGTTACCAACACTTTCTTTAAAGCACTTTTTTAAATTGACAAGAAGACTGAATCACTGCATTTAATTACAACTCCATTTTTTATTAACTTTGTGCCCAAAACATCGCACTTAGATTTATTTTACACTTAATAGCGGACTTCACTTGTATATTTGTGCCCTTCGTTGACTTCACTAAAAAAACCGAGGCTCATTTGTCGTTGTTTTTTGCTGGCAACAGCTGAGTAGGTTTTTGCACTTGTAGATAGAGATGGCGATGAACGTACCTATAGGTTTTATTTCCGCATTAAGATGCGAAAAGTTATTATTCGCTTTTAATACGAAATTAAGGTATTCCAATTCATTAGCATATTTTACTAGAACTTCCTTTTCACGCGTCAAGCACTGAATTTCCTTATTAAGCACAGGTGTTTCGTCTCTGGAATCAGGATCTTCAGGTGTGTCTTGGTCAATTTCCACAGTTTCGACATCGGAAGTGGTTTACACCAAAAAATTATACTTTTAAAACGGCATCGACACACTTATTAAGCAGGGTAGTATCTTGCCACAAAAACGAGTTTTTCTCAGACGTACTACCAGTAAAACCGCCTGCCATGACAACTCGACTAAGACTTAGTGAGAATTTGGGAAGATTCGTCTGACAATTCTGAAATAAGATCTTTTAATTTACAGAAATTCTCACAATAAAAAAGCGGCTACCAACCAAGTGCCCCATCTTGTAGTAACAGGTTGAGGTGGAAGAGGAGTGTTTCGTAGTTTTCCTTTATAGAACTCAACCCTTGTAGGCACATTAAGGAAATTTTTATGTCTTGGAAATAAAACTATTTACAAGACCCTATTTAAAGCATGCGAACACATATCAAGTTCGGATAAAAAAAACTTCGGCAAATATTTACCTTTGACCACGTGAAATTTTGATAAAAGCTATTGATGACTAGAAAGTACATGAAATAACTAGTTCGAAAACATTAATTCTAATTTTAGGAAACGATCCCTTCAATAGTTATTGCCTTTTAAAGATGCAATTTTTCGTAACAGGTTAACTACATGAAAATTAAAAACTCAGCAAAAAATCACCACTGAATTTTCGCCTTTTCTTTTACTATTTGAGAAAAAATTATTTTTCATCTAATCTCACTTTTCCGCAAACCGCTATTACGTCGACTTCTAACCTATGTAGCGAGTAAGAGGGAACCCCAATTTCTCTTTCAGCTACATCCAAGGAATATCTTCTAGATGTGTGGCACTAATTTTCACACGATATTTCACAATAACACATAAATTAACGACTTTTTATGGACATGTCATTTTCATCAGATTTTCCATTCATTTAGCACGGAACATCAAAATAATCACGGGGTTGCCACGCGACGATGATTAAATGGCAGTAGTTAATCGACCGAGGAGAACGCATTGAAACCGTATTAATTTGTAATACTGCTAGTTTTTTTTTTTTAGAAATATTATAAATTACCAGTTCCTGTCTAGAATCCTCCGGAAAGCATAGTTAGGTTAGGCAGTTTGGTTATGTTTATGTTTTGTTTTATAGAATCATTATTAAGTACGACATAAGCGACATACGATATAAACTACGACGATCGTTTAGTCACTACCATGTCTCCGCTAAGCACGCCCGCATTTATAATTTCAAAATGGCGAGGGCGCGGAAACCGTACCCTTGTAATCGTTTTTTCACTTATTTCGCCATACTCTTTTCACAAAATATGAATATCGGCGTAATGTTGAATAATCAAACTTTACTATTATCGCTTAACCGATGAGAATAATATATGAACATTTAAAAATTTTACTTTGAAAACCGTCAAATCTGGCGAAACTTCTCACATTTTTTTTTCTCAAAAACCACTGGTTTCTTAAAGTTTCTTAAATTATTTTCTCAAGCACCCTAATACTGTCCTCTTTTACTAAAAAAAATTGCTATTTTTGAGATCGAAGAGAATGAAGGAAAATGTATACCAAAACTTCAAATTTTTCCCGTACTTTATTATATTCGATGCTGCATCTGACAAAATGAGCGAAAATATCTGCAAGAAAAGGCGTAGGAAGGAAAAACATTGATACTTTCTCTTGAACGAAGCTAGCCACTGCCAGTGCACTTGTTGTTTCTATCTCTTTAGAAGCAATGAGGTAAGATTTTGGCAGAATCTTGTCGTTAAGAACATCAACGAATAAATGAGCAATATAACGTCCTTTTGGGTCGGTGGTTTCATCAATACACGTGTAAAAATATTTATTCCGAATTTTAGTACTAATTTCCTCAACTACCTCCAAATACGAGTATAAGGAACTTACATAGTTTTCCGTAGTGTTGTTTCACCTGGGACATTGAATTTGCAATATTTCTAGAGAAAATAAGTAAAGTTTTCATTACGTAGCTTTGACAAGGAGATATTTGACGTCATTATTTCATGACATAGGTCTCGATTAAATATGTTTTGTTCGTTTACCTTTTTGGATATTGATTGGGAACATTGCGTTAATGTGTATTCGCCACGCCTCCAGATTTGTGTGTTAGTCTATTTGGAATATTTTATCACATTCGTATCTGCAGTGACAAAAAAAATATAAAAACTGAAATGTCAAATTGAAAGGCAATAATATTAATACTTTTATTTAAATCCCAAGTCAATGCGTTCAAAATATTAAACGAAGGCGCCCCAAGTGTCCGAATGGTGTGAAATCGACCGCTGTTATTTTTCGAGATAAAAATATATGGAAAGAAAACGTTCCAAATAAATATTTAAGTAAATACTCACTGGGGAAAACTGAAACGCCCTGTATGTTTCTCTGTATTTTCATAGTGTGCTTTACGTCTCTCAAAAAGAATATGATTTGCTTTTAACTTTTTATTTGTGTCCTAAAAAATAACATATTCCTACCGATTTCGCACCACCCTTTACAATATAATTAAATATCAGAGCAGTAAACATTTCCCATATCTATACGCAGTTCTTTGTATGGCTTAACTCACACTGAAGCACCACTGACTTTAGGCATTTTGCTCTAAATATACTTAAATACCACTACGTCCACAACACTAAAGAACACAAATCGATGTGATGTCTTCATAAGCACAATCAGAAATAAAGTCCAGAAATCCCTTGTTAGGGGTTTAAAACCACCAGTTTTGAGTTCCTGGAATTTAAGACTGGGAATACTCATACTCTTGTATAGTTTGTTTCACGATATCGTAAAGTCCATCCAGTCAGAATTAATCCAGTTAAAAAACAAAAAAGTTACCGACTTTATACCAAACGCATTCAAAAAACACGTTTTTACCAAAGCAGCATTACCTTTTACAAAAGCAGAGTATTCATGTAAGGTACCGTTTAACCTTCTCCTGTATATTTGGAGCGGAGAAATGTTAGTCGCTACAATACATGCCTATATATGAAATGCCTATTAGTATCGAGAATTAGACAGGTCCACTACAGCCATTAAATTTGAATGCCGAGCACGGGTCCATTTTCAGTCGTCACTAGAATTCAGTGGTGTATGTATGCAATTGCAATTATTATTTTAAAATGGTTTTTTGGAAATCTTTCGGCGTGGACGAAATTAATAATGGCAATGATATAGACAATATACACAATATACAATATAAAAATGCCACAGAAACAAATGATGCATAAATTTGGGATTTCGTCATAAAATTTCGTTGACAAAGTGAGTAACAATCTTTTACATTTATTTAAATATGGGGCACCTATGGAGCGGTTTCTTGATCTTTGTATGTCGTTAACATGGCTATTAAATTTTATTGCTTTTTTTTCAACTAGACCAATTTATACTGGATGGACCTTACCATAAGCAGTGAAAAATTTTGTGATTAAATGTCGACCACCTCCGTCTGCCTTCTTTGCGGCATGTGCAGTCAATTAGGTTATCATGTTGTCTTGTCGAATTGCATGAGTAACGTTTGGGAAACATTTCTAGGAAGAATTGTAAATAAATTTTTTAACATAAATGGTATTTTTCTTAAACACTTTTGCGACCTGCTTTAAAATTAGTTTTTTGACAATTACAATAATCAAAATTATACCTCTCAATTACGTTATTTATTAAGGATATGTGCAATTATTTAAAAAATTGCATACAATATACAAAATACTCGCTGTGAATATGTGAGTTACCTTAGATTGTTACCTGCATATAGTTTTATGTGTATTTGTTGGTTTCAGCAGACCGAGGGACGGGAGGCGAGGCCCGAAGAGGCCCCGTACGATCCTAACGTCGGCCCAGAGGCGCCAGTTCAAAGCCTCGTTCGAGGTGAGCCCAAAGCCGTGCCGGAAGGTCCGCGAGGCCCTCGCCAAGGAGACGGGGCTCAGCGTGCGCGTCGTCCAGGTGTGGTTCCAGAACCAGCGGGCGAAAATGAAAAAGATCCAGAGGAAAGCGAAGCAGGAGGACGGCGGCGGCGGTGGAGGCGGAGGTGGCGGCGGAGGCGGTGGGGGAGGCAAGTCGGCGAGCGACAAGGAAAAAGGTGATAAGGATGATAAAATTATTAAGCAAGAATCGCCGAGTAGCGAGCACGGACATTATATGGGGATGGGGAGCTTGAGCGAGACAGCGAACTTTCCAGGTTCTAGTCAACCGCTCAATCCGAACGTTCCCTACTCGCCTGATGGTAAATAGCAATGTATTATATGTGTTAATAGCATTTCCTCCTTATCTCCTTGCGTTCCTAATCTACACAGACCTCATTGTACTTTACCCTTCAGACATTAACTAAGACATAAATTCCAAAAAATGAACAATAACCGACACCTCCTGAACTATACATATCCAGACATGTTTACAAATTATTACCAGTTTCATTATCCGAGCAGCGTTTTCTAAAAATTTTGAAGCGAACTTGATAATAAATGCTTGACATTTGATGAGAATGAAATACCTCCTTGTAGTTCAGGCGTGACCTGTAAAAAAATGTTATATCTGGGCGAATCTAATGGCAGAGCCGATTTTTACTTCATGGGCTCAAAAATGTCAACACAAGTTGTAATTTCACTATGCACCAGTTCAAAAAGGTGAGCGTAAATCTTTAGTAAACCAATTGTGAAAAAATCTCCAAAAAATTCCTCTTCTTTTGGTTTTCTTTCAGATAGCTCCAAAACTATTCACTTTAGAGAAAAGTTGAAGAAGAAAAAAAGTTTCGTAATTACATTTTACACTTCATTCAGGTTTTCGTTTATTGAAAAGTTAATTTTCGTTATTCAAAAATGGAAAAAATAACGAAAAAGGATCAGTTTCTTAGTGGACCTTCATACTTAATCAATTATTTAATTAATTAACTGACTTAATTAATTAGTTAACTTAATTAATTAAAACCGGTTAAATTGGAGTACCTATGGGACTTTATTTAAAATGGTTGAATTGTTTTGCCCAAAAACAAATAGAATATTTCAGCGAATTTTTGTGTAATTGTTATTGTTTTTTAGTTAATGAAAAGTTCTTGTTACAACGCTTCTTTAAAAAACATCACGAAGGTTCCTCGATTATTTCGGAGTTATGATCCTGTCAAAGTTGACTGCCATTTGCAGTGGAACTACAAGGAACAAGAGAAGTTATTCTACGACCCTTTTCTATTGGGAAAAATGTTTCTTACGAAGGTAGATGTCAACTCTATGCTTGCATTCATTACAACTCCATCACAAATATTTAAGTTACTTTGATTGTAATGCAAGTCATACCATTCTGTATTATATAAATTTTCACACTTCAATAGTTCCGCAGCATATAATAACGCTGAGTTTAACTGCTAATCTTTCTAGAAATATTAACAAATTTTCCAAGTTTATATCTAAACTATGTATATTCACTTGAAGTGTAATTAGACCGTTTGTCATACCTAACTGGGCATTTAAAGTATCAAAATTATGTCAAAAAATTGTTGGATCCTATCACATGATTCTCATCTTCGATAAAATTAAATATAAAATGCGTAATAATTTAAGTAATAATAGCCGTAGGTACATAAATGCTTACAGTGAGTCTTGATGTCAATATTTTTGCTTGCTTTGTTCAAACAGGTACTTGCCTCGATATATTTGCTTCTTAAGCAATGTCTTTATTAGAGTTTATCTTCTTTGGCACCTATTTTAGAATCTTGGATATTTTCGGAGTAAAAGTAATAACTCTGTTTATTCAAAATTTTATCCAATCACACTTACCCGTATCCAGTGCTGTAGGATCTCTTTTCTATCTTCTTATTCGTGTTGCGGAAGCAGCAAATAGGACATTTAACAATTTGCTCAGTGCAATCAGTTGTACTTGTATAATGGCATAAGATTTATTATCTTTGTTCTTGTACACATGCACGACACTGTATAATTTGCTAACAGACTCGTTAAAATTTATATTGTTTATATCCTCCTCCATCCCCATATTCGCTTTGTATACCAAGGATTTTCATTCCTGGATTTTTTGAAACTTGTGGTAAAATTACAGAATTATCACCTAGGTCATGGCCCAGAGTTTGCTCCAATGCTGTTACATCACCTTCATTTTTTACCAATGATAATATTACAATTTGCTTAGATTTTCTGCAATTATTTTAATTGTGATTATTTAAGTAAATTATGAAAGCAATGTACTGAATACATTTCAATGAATATTGTATACACATTTATAATTTGATAAGTGAGTGAAATTACATTTACAAAAATCATTTTCATGGCCTAGTGTATTCTAATACTTGAAAAATTATTAAGCACATGTTCATAAAAAATGAAGATCAACATAGGATAATTAAGAGACATTATTAACGTTAAAAATACATTAGCGTTTCATAATTTTTTATTTTATTCAACTAGTTAAAGTTTTAAAAGTGAAGAAATATTTTACAATTATTTATCCATCACTACAGTTTAGCTCTCTTAACTGGCATTACATCGTAGAGCAAACCATTGCAAATGGCAGTCAATTTTGATGGGTCGTAACTCGGAGCTAATCGATGAACCACAGCGATTTCTTTAAAAGGACCGTTTCGACAAATACTTTCATCCATATAAAAAAAAAACAATAACAATTTTATAAAAATTCGCTAAGTTATTATATATGTTCATAAGTAAAAAATTCAACCCATTTTTAAACAATTCCCCTGGTACCTAATAATTAACCTATTTTATTTTTTTTAAACTATTGAAAAGTTTGAAATCTCTTTAATATGTGAGATAATATCAAGTATATGAAGGGTTTCGTTTAGGCTTGGTATAATTTGCAATATTTCTATTTTTCAACAAACCTAGGTAGAAAAATTGTAGTGCAAAACCTATTCAACCGATTTTGCTGAAATCTTTCATAGAACGTTTTCTGCGGCTTTGTAGGAAGGTCCTACGTATATTATAAGTACTGGAAAAGATTTGTTAACAAACCTATTTTTCCCCTTTTTCCTTATTTCTGCCATTTTTCTTCCAAAGGAATTTTTCGATGAACAAACACCTGTACCAAGTGTAAAATTCCATTACAAAACTTTTTTTACTTTAACTTTTCTCTAAAGTGAATAGTTTTCGAGCTATCTGAACGAGAAACAAAACAAAAGAGGAATTTTTCGAGTTTTTTCACAATTTGTTTATATTGTCACAATTGTCACTTTTTCGAACTGGCGCATAGTGAAATTGTCATTTCTACGGATATTTTTGAGTCTCTGAAGTAACACAGCTCAGCTATCTATCTGATCTATCCAACCCAAAACACATCCCGCCTGGACTATGATGAAGCAACAAAGTTTCTGGGCATATTAGCTTGGGGCATATGAACCGTCTTGAATCGATGATCACAATTTTATTAATGGTATAAAAAGTGTCAGGGTACTGTTGGTCAAAGCGATGAATCTATTAATTTGAGCTAATAATGGGCTTAAGTTAAACTGAAACGTGTCCCCAGTGTAGAGCAATTGGTGTCAGAAACTTATTTGTATCATTACACACTTGAAACTCTAATAGATGAAAATATGGACGTTTCCTACATTCCCTCCAGTGAAGTTTTCATTAAAGAAATACATACAAAACGAAGTGAGTTTGGAACAAACTTATTAATTATTGATATTGTTAGTAAAACTTAACGATTGAATCGGTGATAAACTTTTTTTTCGATTTTATTTACATAAGAAGAAACAACCTTACAAACAATATCAAAACGTGAATTTAAAACAATTTCTGTTGTCTTTGTTTCATTCCTTATCGTTTTCATTCCTATATTATTCCAGATAATTACCCCGCGCACTCAGGCGAGAGCTTCTGCAGCTCGGACATTTCCCTCGACGACAGTACAAACTTCGATCACTTAGATGAGGCGACATCAGATACCCTATCCCTCCAGAACCTGGAGCTGCAGTCCCATTCGCACCACGGCGACAGCGGCGTCTCGACGTCTGGTACCATAGCGAATCCCATAGACAAACTCTACCTCATGCAGAACTCCTACTTCAGCACGGACCCGTAAGCTGGGAAAATGTGAAAACTACGCCGGAATGAGAGGAGAATGGAGGGTTTCCTGGGCAATACTCTGTTGGCAGTGTTTATCATTCGATCAGACAGTTTGAAAAAATACATACCCTATTGCCAATGGAATTTTGTCTAAAGAATCCAACTTACTTCTATCAATACCGTGGAATATTGCATTGATTTTATTTACTTTCACCAAAGTGTCCATGGTAAGGATGCTTTAGTGCCTAGTCATTCCCTGTTATGATTTATTCTTCTGTTACCTAATGATTTCAAAGTGTGATATTTTTGTTGATTCATTTTATTAATTCCTAAGGTTCCTTTATTTTCTAGTCTAGCACTTAGCACATTGCATTTAAATTAATTTATATCAGTATTGTACATAAGGATATCTGGATGAATTTAATTAGGATAATTGTCACTGTAAATATTACCAAAAAGTAACATAGATTATCTCCTGGCGAGTCGAATTATTCATTGTGATGATATATTTATGCCAAACATAGGATTTACTATTGCCTAGATTTTATTATGTATATTTTAAATAAAATAATAAACCCAACTCCCAGATTATTATTTATTCATGGATGGTTTTACAAGCTAAACAACATGTTCCACTTATTCCAATTAATGTTAACTTAATGTTAACTTAATGTTAACTTAATGTTAACCATTTCTCCTTATCTCGTTGGAGCAGATGCTTCTTTTCTAGCAGCATCTTGTAGCAATTGTGTATCGACTTCATCTGCAGGTAACTGAACGTATCGAACAACCGATCCCCTTATGAAACAGTTCTTAACAGATAGCTGTAAAAATAGATTTTAGAAAATCGCTAATATCAGACATTCTCTGTAATTACCATGTGGGGATATTTTTCCGTATCTGTAACGCTAATATCTGTAAGTTTTATGTTCAAGTATTGATCCACTGAATGTAAAGTGCCGCAGATACTGGAAACAAAGAGTGCACTAATACATTTATAATCATCGAGGTTAGGTTGCACTTACCTTAAATCATTTTTCAACTCAACAACGACGTCTTTCCCCACTAGGGATTTGAAGAAAGAATAGAACAGCTAAAAGAGTTAAATAATATGGTGTTTCGTTTATAAATGAGTAAAAATAAGCATAAAATTACCATGCCGGTTCACTGAAAGTATGGTTATGGCAGAGCTGATAAATGTGGAACTTTTTGAAAAACGCACTAGAAAATACTATCAAAGTGAAAGACTGTTAAATCTACCAAGAAAACAATTATTTTAAAGAAAAGCTTGTTTGGGAAAATGTTAGGTTAACAAATCACAGAACCAAAGAGCCCAGAGAATCACAGATTATCCTTATCCACTACAAAGAACTACAGAACAATACTAAGCACAGTAAGGGCAGGTTCAGGTTTGTACGTTAGCCAATCATAAATGGCTTTTTCTTAAAACGGAACCCAGGAAGGTACGTTAACAACATTATGAAAAACTATAAAACTCTTATGAATAACATGATTCGTTTGAAATAACTATAGGTTATTTGGACCATTTGAAATAACAAACAATGAAACGGATAATTCTGCATCGATTTTTTTTATTTATTAACTGCGAGATTAACGGATACGTATGAACCTAGCTTAATAGTTATATGAAAGTTATTGCCATAGAATATTACTGGAGAAACCTAATAGACAAGTAGTCTTACTTATTAGGTATCTAACGATTCAGTAAAATTGTTGTACAACAATCAGCTCTGTACTTTTTTGTTTCTTACCCTTAAGTGTCGTCAATAAAGATACTTTTAACCTAAATTTTAATTTGTTTGAAAATATTTTAAGTTTTTCTGTACGTACAAGTGTCGAAAAGTAGTTACACCATTTGTAACCAGGAGGAGAGAATATTATTTATAACAAAAACAATCATGCCAGTATTAAACACTGTATTGATAAGTTAAAACACTTAATTAACACTATTTTCTACTCACCATCACTGTTTTCATTTGAGACAGGTAGCCTAATGTCAGCGATATATTCACTGGAAACAAGGCTCTCGTAATAGTGATGATTGACGGATGTACGGCAAACGGTCTTTCGTCGTTCTCTTTTTCGTTTGTCATTGACTGCAAACCGGCATAACGTTTATTAATTTTAAAATTAGAAAACGCCAGTAGTTTAGTTTACCCATATTTAATGGGTCACAATTCATAAATCTAAGTTATCCTTGGACAACAAAGTACTACTGCACAAATTCATTCTTAAACCTATATGGACCTACAGAATTTACCTGTGGGATACTGCAGTGACTCCAACGTTGCCATAATGCAGAGGTTCCGGAGCAAAGTCTTATTATGTTTCCAGTGAAGTGATTCAACACGACATCCGCCTGAAATCCATCAAGGAAGCCATTTACCGTTTCAGTGTGAAGTACAAGAACAGAGTGCTAGTACCTCCCTATGTTCTGACCAGTCACATGTGAGCGATATCAGTGCAGTACGTAGGTTAAAACATATGCTGCCATTAGACCTAACATGGTGTCAAATCCATTGGATGTTTAACAATGACAAAAGGATGTCCCGCACTCTTTCTTGCGTTTAGTGATTTTTTTAACCTAGCAGTGACCTGGTACCAATTATTAGAAATGAAAATCTGTTGCTTCCTATTGAAATTTACTAGAAGCAAAAGTTGCAGTCATTGGAAAAATAGGGGCCACTTAGTACGAACTTTTGGTAAATAGCTTCAATGTTGTTATCTTCACTTTGACTATGTTTTAAGGCAACTATCCAGTTCCGGTTCTGACTTGTACAGGTATTACTTAATATATGACTATACATGTTTGGTGTTGAGGCTTTTATTTCAATGTGCTTCTCCAAACAGGTAGCAATTTATTGTTAACTTTTGAATCCAGTCACTATATCCCAACAACATATGAATTTTGATTATAGCTCATGGCAACCTAAATTGCATACGCATAAATTACGTTTGAGGTAAGTTTGCCGACATGATAGTTTTGGGAAAGACAGACTTTTTTTAAATCAAAGTTAAACATAGTAAGAGTTGTTACTGGCTGATTTTCTGAAGTCCACTTTCATCGATTCTCGAGATTTTCTGCATTTCTCAAGTGTAGTACATGGTCCTATTTAACATTTCTTTTTCTTCTTCATCTGTTATGTGTGTTTGAGTAAATTGGCAACATCACACTTTACGCAAGTGTCTTTGTGCTGAGCTTGGAAATGTAAATTGAACTCAATCGTTCTACGATGTGTTCTTCCATAAGTTGATTTCCTTAGTCTCTGTTGGTCTTTCCACAGACTGCAACAGACTGTATAGCAGTTGTGTTAAATCTTTCGATAAATATTTTCTATTTGGGTTATAGCTTCTTTAGTAGTATGATTGACAAGAGGGAAATGATAAAAATGTGTTGTCTCACTAACACGATTTTTTCCTCAGGGGTTCCGTTTACAGGATCTTTCTTGCCTCGTTTGTCATCACCTGGAAGCTGTCCAATGTTTAACCTATTAAGCGCTCGGCTCATTTACTATTAGATATTTGGTAGGTTTCTAAGTACTTTTTACATATGACTTCACTTTTGCCATTAACAGTCCAATAAAATGAATTGCTAGGACTTTGCCCTTTTTGCCATTAATTGTTGGCCAATGACGTGGTGCTTCTTGTTTTGCCAGATCACACATCAATGCGCTTTGAGTAGGCTTACAGGTTTTATTGTACCTTAGTTACTGACTGTAGGCTAGAGATGTTAGATTTCCATGAAAATATTGCGGTCGGACTCCGAATGACGGAAACTGTGGCATGTTTCTAAACTTTATAGGAATTTAAACCAAGCAGAGTCGATGATTATTCGATCACCATTGCGCATAAACCATTCCAGTAGATATCTCGAATCTCAAGGCTTAAAATGTTGACAGGACTAGTGGTGTGAATGCAATATTAGATCATAAAATGAAGCATATAAGCCGTGAATTTTCAGTTAAGGTTGAGCTGCATGAACCTTAAGCGGGACCATTCAAAGATTTACGAAGTAAATTGGGCACTGAAAACATAATCAAGCCACAGAGATAAGTGTGTGCGGCAAGGTAAGGTATGTAAGGTTCAGAAGAGTTGAAAATGCTTCTAACATATTTTGGCCCTTAAGTTTATATACAAAACTTTGACGGAATGAAACTTCAAATAATTGAAATATATTGTATAAATATGAACCAACCCGAAACAACTACTACTATGGCTGATACCATTCAAGGTATTGAATTGCACGGAAAGGTTCATATTTAAAGTTCTCGCCTTTAAGCATGGAGTGAAATATGACAAAAATTCATAAAGAAAAAGGTTTTAACGACTACAATAGAAATTCGAAATCGAAACAGATATGTATGTAAGAAAAATAATGACGGTTTAATACTTACAAGAGAAAAAATTATGAACAGCTGTCCGAATTGCAGAAGGTAATCAGACATATGTTTCTGCTAATTGGCTCAGTGTATCAACTAAATTATAATTACAGGTCTAGTTGGATAATACTAATTACACCACTTGAGCTGTCTGCTAACAGATGAAGCCATTGACTGCAAAACTTGCAAACCCTGGGGTTGCTAGGTGAACTACAACTGCAATTGTTTGTACCGATGCAAAATGATTTTTTTAACGGGATCCTACCGTAAACTAAGAAAAAAACCAAAGCATGGAATCACACCATTCCTGCTCAGAGGGGAACATACATCAACGGTAGTTGGGAAATAAGCAACTGAAATAGAACTTTTACATAAACAAACAAAAGATGCAATGCTACACCTTTCTTAAAATTAAAATCAGGATCCGTTAAAATAAATCCCCTTTACAACAAGGATATATATTTCTTCATATTTAAATAGAAATTCTTAAACATACAAAAATTAAATTAATATAGATCTCCACTGATAACATATATGTCATTGCACAACTCAATTATTTACCCCTAAAGTGCAAAATAACCTAGATTAATCAAAACATAAATGCCAAAAGAATACTTCTGAGTTGAAATTATTGTCTCTAAAATTTCAATATTTGTACATGGTGCCAGTTAAAAGTGCAAAGCAAAAGAGAGAGAGAGAGACAGGAAGAGTTTGCTCAATTAATACTTGTTTGGCTTATAAAAATATCTTAATGAATGTAATGTCGGTAGAAAAAATAGTCAGATGTGAACTTCTCTCGTCATCACCTGACGGAATTTTTGGTTGCGCTCGCTTTCTCCATTTTTAATCTTTTAGTTTGTTTCTGGTGCTCCTCTTGGAAGTCACGTTCTGTTATGTCTAACCTGCAGACCTGAAATCGAAAATTAATCACCCAAACCAAATAATAACAAGTATGTTACATAGGAAATAAAGATCAGCAAAAAAAAATCAAGTAGATTCCTTGGAATTACTCATCCTTATGTCAGATAATTATAGTGATACTTACATTATAGACAAGGTTCTCTTCAGCCAAAATATCTTCTGGTGGGTTTCTAATTCTAGCCAGAGTCTCACAGAGTCCTGGACACTTTCGTCTATCCTTGGCAGTTCCAAGACATCCTTAAATGAAATTTCCTCCTCATAAGTTAATTCATATATTTTAAAGGTTATAGACTTATTTACCGATGAGTATGACTAGGGACGTTTTGAACAGAACTTTGACACCCTCGCAAAGGAATATGTCCCATATTCTCAACAGAGTGTCCCATGGGAGCGTTCTTGTGAAAGCACACAAAAACCATTCAGTACAGTAAAACATAGGCTCTGCATTCACTTTCTTTAAATGTCGATACACTTGAGGGCAAACTCGCTTTAGTAACCCTAGAAAACATTGAGAAATGTAGGTAACAAAAAGAGCATAGCATGGCATAGCAAGCTGAGGCACATCAGAGCGAGATAAACATATCCTAATTTAAGGTGGAAAAGTAGACGAGTCTTTCTTGCCCCTCTTTTTTTTTGTCTTCACTCTTCACAACATTAGGAGTGTTGTAGACTACTTTTCTTCATTTCCTTCATCTCCTACTTCACCTATTATTTGCTTTTTGGTTGCCCTTTAGAACAGAACACGAGATCCATGGGATTTAATCTAGATATGCTTTAACACCTCCACTTTTCTCTTCGGTCCTCTACAGTATCTAATTTTCATTACATTTTCCTTTACTAGTATTTATTTCAGTAGCAGCAGCAGCAGTAAATTATATTATATATTAAAGTATAACCTTTTCTCAGTACTGGTCCTTCAAATCTTATTGCAATTTTCATAGTTATTTCTTGCCTATTCTATTGCATTATCCTTATATCCAAAGATTAAAATAAACAGTGATGTGGAAAATGAATCTACCTGTGTTATCCTACTTCTTTAAACAGACATTGTACTTGTTGCCCCTTTTCCTGCACCTATTATTCCATTAAAATATATCATTGATCATGTATATCTTGATCACATATCTAATCTTCTTTGAAATTTTAATGTATTTCAAATCTTTCACTATTTAAACTTTTACTTCCTTTTCAATTGGTAGAATGCCTGCTTGAAACAAGTAAAATTGTAAATGTATTGCATTCTTTTCTTTTTTATGAGATTTGCTACAATGTGTGTATTACATCTCAGCTATACTTTCATTATGTTCATTTGTTTTAATGATTGTAATTACATTGCAGCAAGTAAAGAAATTCCGCGAAAATGTAAATATATTAGTATATTTCCATCGTTTTGAATTTGTATTACCTAATGAGATATTTTATCTACTATTTTTTATTAGTTCTGCGGTTATAGTCCACAGTACTCAATCCCATTTTTATCATTAACTTCTGTCTTAAATGATGAACTTCTGAAACTTTGTGACTGGTTTTATTTTAACATAACTTACAACTTTTTTAACTGAGAAAATTCTTGGAAATGGGCAGTTTTCAATCTGGAAACTGGAAAACATGTAAATTTAATGATGTGTTAGCCACTCATGAAGTTTCAGATGAGCATTCATTGTAAGGAAAGGGGGTATACTGTGCACTATTATATCATATTCCATCTTCTCTAACTTTTTAATCCTAGTAAAAGACTCGGAAATAATTAATATACAGAGTAAAAATTTAAATATCACTGTATTTAGCAAGTAATACTATTCTAATGAGTATTCACGACTTAAGAAAGTGTCACTGTAATATCAAATAATGAGAATTGAAATAATCCTAGCCGATATACATGGTTACTTACAATTTGTGAAAATGAAGTCTACAGAGAAAACAAAAAGTTATAAACCATAAAATCATCCAATAAATTCAAGTAAAATCCACCTATTCACCTATTTTGTGCCACACAGACTGTCCAAATCATTTCATAAAATTAAATTACATGGACCCTTTCATCTTTAGATTCCCTCTATTTGTTAATTGTGAAGCTAACCTTGCAATATGAGTCCGTCTCGTTGGACGACTTCCATCGTGGGCGAGTAATAGTCCTCCAGATATTTGTTAGAAATGGAAACAAGACACCAGAAAGCCTGGACGGCCGGCATGTGCATTAATAGGAAAGCCGCTACGGGTGCTTGCGCTTGGCAATAGCCGATGTCTGGGAAATGGACAGTGTAAGCTTTCAATACGTTGAACAACTCCTGCTGACTGCAGAAAAGGAAAACAAAAATAAAAAAAAAGAAATGATAAAGGCGGGCCACTCAGAAAAGTAGATTTAGAAAGATATAGTATTCATATATGTATGTATCTATTAAAATGAGACTATCCCTCTACAAGTAATGTCAAAAATATTGTCTCGGAAAGAAAATTAATGCACAATTTGTATAAAAGGCACTATGCATTATTTTCTAAAAGTGATAATGTTCTAGACAAAAGTTGTAGGGCTACAAAAACACTAGACAAATGATATAAATAAAAATGTTGACAACCAATTTTAATCATACTTGATGAATCTAGGCAGCATAAACTGAATAACCTATATTCCTTTGAAATCTACCCAAAAACAAACAATGTAAATACCCAGGCTTGTCCTCAGAGTTAAACATCTCATGCAGTGGGAACTGCCTATGAATGTCCTTCCTTATATCCTCGATATATTTCGAATTTCCTTCCTGTCGAAGGCAGCTTTCATACACGTTCGGCTTTTTTTCCATCAGCAACTTTCCGCCGCAGAGGTAGAGCCATGCTTTTGGTCGTATCGACATCGGGATGCCTAAAAATAATTTTTATAGATGAAGCCATTAAAAAGTTGTGTCGAAACAACTTACAGTAATAGTATACAAATGTGTACTTTGGTTTTATTAGCTTGGAACAATGTAATTAAATTTAATTAGTTGCGATAAAATATGAGAACTTTTTGCTACTTTATACTCCATGGTGTTCATTTAAAACTGCTCTTTTAAACAAAGGACATTTTATGTGATGATTGAATTAAATGTTCATTAAAATCATACATGAATTTCACTACCATTTAAACAAATACCATTTAAAACAAATCTGGTTGCACATCACTGATGGAGAGGCCAGCACTGCTAGCAAGGTTTTAAACAGTTAATGAGATCGAATGTGTCTAAGACCAAAGCCTAAAAATGTTTTCTTAATTATTTTTTTTTAAGATAAAGCACTGTAAAATTGTAAAATTTGTTAGTTCACCAAAGTTTTTTTCACATATAAAAATACACCAATTACATTAATGTAACAATTCTAAACCAACTAGACAAAGTAATATGATTACTTACAAGTTAACTGACTAGTAGTGAAAGTGTGCGCTTTTCACATGCAATCCTAGGGTTCGTTGAAATCGTTTTATCTTTGGATTATTCAACTTACATCCAGTGACTTGTTACAAATTTCAAAAACAGAAAAGCTCGTGAATCTGTTACATTGTCAAATATTTTAACAAATTTATATGTACATTATACTTATATCCTTGAAAATAAATTTCATTTTTTCAGTGATGCTGAAAGAAAGAAAGAAATTGTCAATAATCACTTCTTATCGCAAAAAATTGAATTTTGTATCAACTTCTCAAGAGTCCGGTCTTTCCAACAACAATTAGTTTATCGAATTAATGTGCATGATATAAATCTATCTGTATAATGATTTTATTAATTATTATGTATATAATAGGATATAATAACTAGCTATCAAGAATGTATAATTTGCTGTTCTTTTATACAGGTAGCCTACCAGGATATCAAATTACAGCGATCAGATTTCTAGGGGCTGAAGAAAATGCATATGCATTTTAAACTTTATCAACTTATGTCAGCAATTATTTTTTGGCAAATTATTGCGATTTAGAATTATGTCTCGTTCTATTCCTTACGCTTACAGCTACAAGGATATGACATACAGATTTGTTTAAATATTTATGCGAAATTTGATTATGGGGGTTATTTAGTCGCTGATCACAAATCTGGAGGCAGATTCAAGATGGCCGATCCCATATAGCAGACCAGATCTACAACTGAAGTTCTTCAATTATATACCAAAAAAACCGTACATAAGTAGTTCCAAGACCCTTGTAGTAAATGCCATTATTTCCGAACCTTAGACAAATCTGAAACCAAAATCTTGAGGAAAAGCAACTTTATTACCTCTCAACCGTAGACCGACAACCGTAGACTAAGGAACTAATCGTTTTCCGGGTACAAGGATTTAGTACAACTCAATCGGTACTAACAGTTTTAGAGCAATAGAATTTGCCATCTGTCACGCCCTTTCTGCCAGAAATTTGAATTTCCTCAAATTTTGGTTTTAGGGTTACTTGTCTGTAGTTTGGGTAATGGAATTTGCCTTCCCTCTGGTTTTTGGCTTTAGAGTCACCTGTGTACTGTTCGAGGATAACGAAATTTGCTTTCCCTCATGCTTTTAGCTTTAGGGTTTGTATGCGGTTTGGGAGTAAAGGAAATTTCTCCTCTGGACTATAGGTTAAGGGTTACCTGTCTACGGTTAGGAGGTAATATAATCTACTTACCCCAAGCTCCAGGAATTACTAATCTACTACTGGAGTATAGAAAGTTGAACAACTCAAATTTCAATATATTCATCTGTCATATTGGATTGATAAATCCAGCACCTTGAATTTTTAAAATCTGATCTCAAATTCGTGATCGACTGATCACGACTGCCCTGAGAACCCTCTTATACTAAATATGTCATGAATTGAATTTTTCACCTCATCGAAAATAAATCAAATATGGCAACATGTCATTTTAAAATGACCGTAACTTTTGAAGTAAATATCGTACATCACCTGAGAGCTCATTTTGAAGGGAAAGGCTAGTATGAGATGATGGAATGGATCAAAAAATACAAAAATTTTGTGCAGCCTATATTTAACCTAAAAAATAGACAAAATAGCCATTTTTCGTACACATAATTTTAAATTTCTTAAAATCCTGACATGATGGGCGTATTTTGAATTCAGATTCGGGTTCTACGCAGCAAATTACTTCGAAAATGATTCTCAGCGGCCCAACAACAAAACCTTACAGGACCTTGCGGACGTTGACAAAAGAGAAAACGAAAGTACCAATTGTGGCACAAACTTTTAGTGGAAGTGTGCAAGTATACATAAACTTTGGCCCTTACATCTCAAGCGGTCTAAGAAATTTGCATGTTTTGCCAGTTAATATAGGAATTATAAGATATTTTAAAGAAGGCAGCACTGAGTCAATCATACACACCCTGAGTCAATTGATCACGCAGTAACAAGTTTTGAAAATAAATTTTTGAAGAAGCTGAATAAAATGTCTGCATAAAAAGGACTAATACCCGATATAGTGCTTCTCTCCCTTTTATTACATGTAATTCACAGCTAGAATATTTCCAACAAACTCTAGAATTGTGTGCGAAAGGCACACTCTTCATTGCTTGTTATTTTGTGCATATAGATTGGCAAATATTCGGGAAAAGTTTTGAACACGTCAATAATGAGCAGCTTTTGTGGTGGATGCAACTTATGGAAAGGTAAAAGAAAATAGTGACCCAGCACCATATAAACATGAGATATTCTCACAAAGTTAAGCCGTGAATCATAAATTATATTGGAAGCTCTGGAAAAATAGAATTCAATGTCATTGTAAAAATGTTTTGTGATTCATACACAAATATGATGTAAAATATCTTGCATATGGTGACTGGGATAGTGAAGCATATAAACGGATTCTGAATGCTGAGCCATACAAGGAACATCTAATTATAACAAAACAATCTATAAGACATGTAGAAAAGAGAATGGGAACGCGACTCCATAACGCAAAAAAAGGAAATGGAGCAGACAAACAGATAAGACAATGAAATTATAAAAATTTACGGCTTAGCAATTTGTTGACACAGGCTCGGTCAAAAAAATTAAAAAAGGGGTTTAAGCAACTTCTACCACAAATATGCTACATATCAAAATCCACAGCATGAAAACTGTCAGGTGGAACACTGACTTTCTTCATCATAAGCCATCTTTGACAGCAGAAGTTCAAAAGGCTATCAAACTTATTTATGAAGATTTATTCAGAGATGAACTATCAACCAGATGTTGAGGAGGGGTAACGCAAACTATGGTGTACATAAATAGCAATGAATCATTAAATTTATGAACTGGATTCTTGCTCCTAAACACCTTCATTCTGGTGGCAAAATTGTTAACAGCAATTTTTTTTTCAGCACAAGCATCATCGTGATGAACCATTACAAACGGGGCATGAGCTTCTATTTTATCAAAAAAGCTAGAATTGAAGCCATAGACAAACAATCAATCTTGTAGGATTCTTGAGGAAAAATCCGGCATTCTTCACGGATCAGGTAAAAAAAACCTATGACAAGTCAATATTTTATTGATTTAAATTTTATTTGAACTTTTAAGCGGGTTTTTCTCAAAACTGCATTTTTCTAATTGGTCCCATGATATTTCAAAAACTATTCAACAGATCTGGCTTAAATTTTTATGGAACATTTGGTGTACGTACAGTTCTTGCCCGAAGTAGGATAATTCTGATATTTAATATAATATTTCTTTTTTATGATGAAATAATCACAAAAAAATTACGAAATTTACAATACAATTTTTAAAAACTTGTCAAATATTCAATTTTCAATATTTTTAAATAATTCTAGTTTCTGTGAAGGCCATAACTTCACAAATTAAATTGCCGTTTGTTATTTTCATTACAGCTAGCACTTCCTATATCATTGAAACCATGAACCAAGCTTTTTTTGTAATAAGTGCCTGTATAGCATTAAAAAACTTACTGAAATACGAATTTTGGTCGGGAGGTAGTCGGTGGTGGGAGGACGGGATAAATTTGTTTAATGAAATAATGGACTCACGTTTCCACTCCACAACACACATTACATGACTCTCAAATAAAATAATGTTTGAAAACCAACGTTTCCAAATGTGACCACAGTTTTAAGAATCTTACTCAATTTACCAGTTTCAATTGCATATAGGAAGTGGTTTATAACAAACACTTTCAGTTTAAAAATAATAAAAAAATACTGAATGTCTACAATGATATGGCAAAACTCAGTAATTTGGTCTGGCACTGGTAATTCAGTATTTTTTTAATAAGCTTTTATTGTTTAAAAGTTGTTAAAGTTGTAAGTGTTCCACACTGCAAATAGTAAGAAATTTTGTTCTTGCTCGCAACTCAACAAGAAGTGAAAACTACTAAAAATTCATGCACCTTTGGTATAAACAGTAATAATTGTTTATTTATACTGAGGAATAACATTTAAATTCTAGTGCACACTAAATTACACTTTTACTTTTAATTGAATATGCTTGTTTTGTATCACCTGCTTCAAAAATACACGAACGAACTTTTATCAATCTCACAATACTTTCACAACTTCTTTAAAACTTTCAAACAAACACTTTCTAAAAGAAATATGTTTCATTTCAAATCAGACAATATGAACTAATTTAAAGAAGATATCTTAAAAGAATTTTTACTGTATTTCGATTTCATTATTATTGCTACCACCATCACTATTAATATAAATGTTACTAAAGACAGAAACAGTGAGCAGGAATCCAAGACACCATAGTTTACGATATCAATTTCCTATGATGCTTTCTGAAAGTGCACAACCTATATACTCCAACTATCCTAAACCCCACTTACCTTTCCTGCACCTCTCCTTAATTTTCCTGTAATTATTCTCCATGTAAAAATTCCACTGTGATAACATCTTGAGCCATTTCCTCTCACGTCTCAGTACTGTCTCTGGCGGCGGCCCTTGTCTCGGTTCCGGGGAGTACTGTGTGCCCCCTAAGAAGCCATGCCTATCCGGCACTGTCGAAATAACGCTCCCATCTATGAGAGTCGAAGCTTCTGAGCACTCAGAGATGGTGTCGGCATTTGCATTCGAAGTCGTCATCCTTGGGACAATTATCGTGAGACGTTCAGAGGGAAGTCATAATTGAAGAGAAGAGAAATTTTCGTTTACGTAATTGTATTTTTTTAATCGGTGTGAAGAAGGCGATCAGGTGGAAAATGTGCTTCGGTCCGTTGAGTTTTATGATTATGTATTTAATTCAGTGGGATTTTAGCTGGAGATAGTAATTGAGAGGTTTTTGTTATGGGTCACGCCTCCCAGATTATTTGCTGCCAATGACGTCGTAAGCTGCCATGTTTGACTGAAAAATTTTTAAATTCAATTAACCTACTTAGAAAAAATAAATTGTAAGATTTCCATAACTGAACATTAAGTTTCTGTGGTCGATGTGAAAAGGTATAACACCATTATTAATTATATAATTAATTATATAATTTAGTGTAAACTGGAGCTGATATGCTAAACACACAAAAGGCCATGGATCTGTCATCAGTGTGATCAAACTCAGACTGTTTAGTTTTTTTTTTTTTTTTTATTAAAAATAGTGGTAGAAATAAATCTCTTAGTGGCAATTATTCATGAATTACCAATGAACCCTTCGATAAAAGTTATAAACTGTTACATAACATAGACGATATTAATTACGTGATTTCTATTATTGAATATAATATTTCTTGAAGCACCTTCAACTCAGATAAATTTAAATTTGTAGTTACAATTAAATAAAAAACAAATTAGTACAATGACATAACCTCATGTGTTATAGGTCAGAACGGTTCACTAATTTTGTTCAACATGTTAAACAACTTATCTACAAATTCATACTTAAGAGTTACTCAAGCTTACAGATATATTCATCATGTTAATTACAGAATTTAACAATTATTCAAAAAATATTGTTGATAATTATCCAACAGACTACATTGTGATTTATTCTGTGGTTAATTTACAACAGCACTTAATAAGCTTTAACAAGCTTTAATTTTCTTACCAAATATGTCAGATACATAACTGTCTGACATCAAGCCCCCTTTGGACGTGCTTAAACTAAATAATATATATAAATACTTAATCATGAACATTACTCATTAAAATTATCAAGGATTAAATCATGGATCAGCACAGAAATGTGTAATGATACACCCAAAACATTGTTTGAAAGGCTTAACTATTTTTAAACTAATTATTTACATACTTGTTTACAGATGTTTCCTTAGCTTCCTTTAGGTGTCTCCTTCAAGATCCAATCTTGATCTCATTGGAATCCTGGCATTTAGTTGCGTTTGATTAATTATAGCGATTAGTCACCACAGAAACAGTAGCGAATGAATTTTTCACGTTAACTTTTATCGGGATTGACTGAACTGGAAAAATAAATAAGTGGAGACTTGCGATGCAGGTAACATCACGAAACACAAAAGCCGTCAGATGCCCTGTCAGATGTCCCAAATACTGTCAACACCTGTGGCACAACGTTTTCAAAGAACACAAATGGTTGGATGTCAGGTAATGTGAGTCATACAGCGTTTTGTGTCCACGTGCTTTGTGACTGTTTTTGATTTTTGACAGGTACAAGTAAACAATGCTCTTAATTATAAATTTCCCGAATTAAAATGCTTCCGCCCATCTATTTTGCATTACTACCGATCACAAGATAATCACAAAAACTTACACTTCTGTCACCACACATCCGAAATGTCGACCAAAGTAACGATAGTAGCCCCTTTCTACAAGAGAATTCTGGCGAAATTCCCACAGAATATCACTTTTTGTTTCGCCTACGGCTCCGCCGTAAAAAAGCAGCTACAGAACTGCCCATCGAATAACTTGGTTGATCTCATATTCTGCGTTAACAATCCCTCGGCATGGCACGAGGCGAACTTGAAAACCAATCCTACACATTACAGCGGTTTGAAGTATTTTGGCCACAATTTTATATCACAGTACCAACAGAACTTCGGCGCCAAAGTATACTTTAATACTTTGGTAGCTCTGGAAGGTACATGGATAAAGTATGGAGTGATAGAGACAAATGATTTGATAACCGATCTGTTGGAATGGTCCCACTTGTACCTGGCAGGTAGGCTGCACAAACCAGTGGAGATTTTGATGAGACCCCTCAGTTCAGAACTGGACACTGCGCTACAGTTAAATCTACAAAGTGCTGTTCATGCAGCATTGTTAATCCTACCAGAATCCTTTACAGAATACCAGTTCTACCATGCGATAACTAACTTAAGCTATTCAGGGGACTTCCGGATGACCTTTGGCGAGAACAAGAGCAAAGTGGAGAACATTGTGAAACCCCAACTACCTAACTTCAGAAAACTGTATGGGCCGTTCTTGCACACCATGCAGGACTACATAGATTTTCCTGTTATGAAGCTAGCTGCTCCAGAAAATTATCCCTCTGAACCCCCACTGCTCTGTTCACAAGATTCGAGTCCACTCGCAAGACTCCACCATCTCAACCAGCTCCCAAGGTGGCCTCAGAAAGCACTGACCAGGTTCTGGAATAGAGGTACACTACGACAGGACACTGAGGACGTCCTGAGGGCAATTGCTTACGATCCAGACTGTAGCTCGATAGTTTCTCAATGTATTAATGACATAGTATGGAGGTCTTCGGTGGGACAGAGTGTTAAGGGGATACTCACTGCTGGATTAGTGAAGAGTGTGAAGTATAGTAGTAGGAAGATTAGTAAGATGTTTGTAAAATAAAGGGCTGGGGAAGTAAATGTGTTTTTTTTAATAGTACATAAATTAAAATGATTTAGTCATTACCCTTAATAAGTAAATATCAATTTGGTAGACATACAGAAGTAAGAAAAATAAATTTAAGATCAGAATATTTTTTCATGGAAAAAACAAACTTATCAGAATAGAAGAGAAAACTTATGCATTAGTAAAATAATTTTTTTCTACTTTTTGTTTTCAGAAGTTTAACATGAGTTTTGGGCCTGCTCTCCCACCTCATATGCTAAAACCTTCAGATGTAGAAGAAACTTCCGTTTTCACCCCAGAACCCTCACAACAAACACCTGTAATTGGTCCGAGTCTTCCCCCACATTTACTAATACAAGGAGAAGAAGAAATATCTCCTACTATTGGTCCAAGTCTACCTCCACATCTGCAAAAAAATCTATTACAAGGAACCAAAGAAGAACCTGAAATATCCTCTACTACTACTACATTCGGCCCTACTTTACCTCCACATTTGCAAATAAAGCCATTAGAAGAACCTGAGACGTCTACGATAATTGGTCCAACTATTCCACCACATTTACGAAAAAAACTTGAAGAAGAATCCATAGATGATGGTGATGGAGAGGAAGAAGTTTACGGTCCTGTTCCAGTTGGGTCTGAATTATCTTCAGCACAAATAGCACTAGAAGAAAGGGCTTTGCAGATGAAAATTGACAAATTAGGACCAAAGGATGATAAGGGGCCCATAAGGGAAGAATGGATGTTGGAACTGCCTGATGCGAAAAGGGCCAGTTTCGGCCTGGGACCTAGAAGCTTTAGGGCTAAAGCTGGTCCAGACCTGTCAGACAGGTAAATGGGTAAAATTTAACAACAGTATTGGTAGTTTTAAGAACATACGATAAAAAAACCTTTTTAGATTTTTATCTAAAAAATGCTTTTATTATTTGTAATGTGGCTTTTAAATAGGTGCACGTCAGATCTTAAAGCGTGTATACCCGACAATTTTTTTATCATCATTCTTTTGCAACAAGTCAGCCGCATTTTGTAACACTACAATATAGTAACAACATGCATATCTGTAAATACTACAGATATTAGTAATTTATGTGGCTGCCCATTGTCGTATGTGAATGTAAACTAACATTATTGTGACTATGATGTAAGGTATTCAGTTCATATTGGGAGTGATTAATTCATAAAGGAATGTTGTTGAAAGTATCTTTTAATTTATTCAACTGACTGTCGTACTTGATAACTAATCATAGAAATATTTATTTAGTAGTACTAATAATATATTATAGAAATATATACATTTTTTCATTCTCTTAAATCTTCCAAAACTATTAATTGCAAAAGCAAATCAGAAAACTTGTTTTCTGTCAACTTTTCTTTAACTATTTTTCTGGTTTGTTCTATTATCTCATATATTATCAACCTATCTTTAGTAAGAAGTTAGTTACCAATATTAATTTTGAAGCCCAAAATGTAAAGTTAATGTCGAAATATTTAAAATTGGAATAACTTTTCATTCCTTTACGACTATTATGCTGAGTATTCTGTAGCCTACAATTGGAGTATGTTGTCAGCAATCGGCGCTTTTCCATATATCCTCTTAAGTACGGACCTTTCAAGGCAAATTTCTGGTATAAATATAATTTTGAAAACATAAAGTATGTACTTTTCAATGGAGTATCTAGAATCTTTTCAAAACGGAAGATGGGAAATGAGCTTTAAAATAGGGAAAATACAAAAAAGGAGAAATGTAAAAAATAACGGGTAATTAGTATGTATTTTTTACCAATAGTAATAAGAACAGTTTTTATATTTTTTACGTAACCAGACAGCCAAATTTCCACCAAATCTGCCTTCATCACTAGAATTTGCACCCACTGCCATGAGATAGCAAATTAGGATAGTGATTCTGTATGGACGAATGAAATGAATGTTATAGTTGATGGACGTCTCGAGATCCAATAGCATATAACTTACAACATTGCCAAGAGTAAATAGCGTTCTTGTAGTGAAGATGTTAAGGAAATGGTCGAGATAGCTTAGTAAAATAATTTTCTTGCGTCATATTCACAATGCGATTTTTAGCCTATTTCGATTATTACATACAAGTCGACAATAACATTACATTATTTCCTTCAGATCGTGACGACGTGAACGCCATTTATACATTGTCAGCTATATAGGATTGATTTTAACATCTACAACATTCGTTGCGTCTATAGCCTATACACATAATTTATGCTATATTACAGTAGGACTCGCTCACTCGTATAGAAAGATCGGATCTGTAGTTATTCATTGGACGTCAAATTGACATTCAATTATTTTTACGTTCGATTGAACCAAACATGGGCGTCCAATTAAACGGCTATCTATCGTAACGCCAGAGAATGGACACCCTTCTGTGTACATGTTCTTCTTCTGTATATACCTGATTTAATGTTAAACTTTTTTTCTTTGAGATGTGGTTGAAACAGTACACCAAAATCATGAAAAGAGGTGTCATTTCTGTTTATTAACCTTTACCTGGCACAAGGGGTACCTACTTTTAATAGGCTTTTAGACTTTTAATGTGCCCCAATTGTACCGGGTATTAACGAATTAGACTCTATGTCTTGAAAAAAGAATATTTTGTAATGAATTTGTTGAAAAAATAAAAAAAAACAAGACTTTTTCACTATTTAAAAAAAAATTTTTTTTCGTGAAATCCATACCTTCATTTCTCCAAATAAATACCTTTTTTGGAAGACCCATGAAAACTAATATTTTTCCTTTATAGTGATATAATTGAAGACACACCTAAAATTTTAGCCCTTTTTATCAAAAAACAACAGTTATGAATTTTTTTGTAAAAAATTTTTTTTTCAAGTTTTTCAAGTTTCCGAATTTTCCCTGAACGCCAATCTTCATTTTTCTAAACTCTGACTATTTCACCCTTTGAAGGGGTATCTGAAGTTGATCTCTGATTTTTTCTAAAAAGATAAAATCAATATTTCAAGTTTTACAAGGATATTTGTCACTGGGGTTCGTACGAACCCCATGTGCCAGGTATGTTACTCAGGAGAGGTGTGCCAGGTAAAGGTTAAAATTAACTGTTGATTAATTTTACGTTACCAAGAAATAAACTGGTCCTTTCAATATCAATATCCTTTAGCCATCTAAGTAAACCATTACACTAATGGTTAAATATATTTTGAAATTTCAGATCTTCTTGGACGGACACGCCGAACAAAAAGAAAAAACCTGAAGAAAAACTGGATCTGAAAGAAGAAGCGAGAATTAAAGAAGTAAAGAAAAGGGACAAACATCAGGAGCAGCTCGTGAAGAAGTCAAAGCGGATTTCAGAAAGTTTAGTAGAAATGCATACAAAAAAACTGAAGAAAGACAAGAAAGTAAGTTTTGTCTTTTTCAGCCATTTTCTATCCGTTGGATATAGGTCTGTCGCAAATTTTGCCACATTGTTCGATTCTGAGCCGTTTTGTAACAGTTCAGTCCCGTATATTTTTTTAATGTTGTCACACCATCTTACTGGTGATCTCGCTATGCTGCGTCATTCATTCCAGGGTCGCTATCTGGTTATTTGGCCATTCCATTTTTCAGTATAGTGTATAACATGTCCTACCCGTTGTAATTTCAGGGAGCGTATTCACTGTCATCTCATGGACTTGAAGTTCATGTTTTATCTACTGGTTGGTTTTGCAGTCTTTGACTGTTATGTCTAAAACGATTTTCTCCATGTAACCGTAATGAACTTGCAATGTGTTCAGAGTTCTGTTGTTCGATACCCTGATTTCACATGCGTATGTTGTAACTGGAGCGATATATCCATCATATATTTTGTTTTTTAATTTAGTTGGTTTGTCATTTGTAACACGGCTGAATTTTCCATATGTTACCACTTCCACTTCGCTTTTTATTTCTAGAAAAAGTTACATGTAACTTGTAACCCAAAAGCTTGTTGTTGTTTTTTTGTTAACGTCTCTTTTTGCTACCAGGACGAATTGGATGGGATGGAAATGGGATTTTGGATATCTTTTACACATTTCTCGACAGGAAATTGATGCCTTTATATAACACATCCGAGTTTACATTTGCTAGAATCTAATTTAATTATTGAGATGTGAACTCCTCGAAATCAAAATTTACTCATAATAATTTTGGCTTTGATAATATTACAAAGTTCAGTTAAAATTAATCTTATACCATTGCACAGTCCTTCTGGAGCATCCAAATTTTGCAAATGCATTACAATTTTTTTAAAGCTTCAGTTTATGGGGTGGTATGTCAGCTATGTTAACATAATTATATAAGAAATTCTTTTTCTGTCGGTATACTTTTCTAATGCAGGTAGGTTTTTTCTTCAGCCAGCCTTTTCACCTCAAGATTGTACCAAGGCTTGGTCTTATTATGCGAGTTTAATTTTATGTTTCTTTTTACCATTGATTCGTTAGCTGACTCATGTATACATCTTCTAATTATTTTCCAGCTGTCTTCAACGTAAGATTTTCTATGTACTCTATGTAATATTTTCAGTTCATCTGCTTTTGTATAGATATTTGGTGCAGTCGGGTTACAATGATTCTAAATGGTATTGTTTAACAATTCTTGGTTTTTGCTTTATTTTCCTATACTTTTGTATGAAGAATTTTCCGAGTAAGTGCTCTTATGTATTGTATATCGTTAAGTGTGTTACATCTGTTTGATATTATGCAATCGGTGATTGATCCCTAACCTATAGCGTTGCAGAAAGTATATTAATGTTCAGTACATTTCCGTTTTCGTTTAACACGGGCTGATTAGATCTTTGTTTGACTTTGGGGATTTCCTCTGAGCCAATTTTAGCGTTGTAATCTCCAAACAGTTGTACTTTTTCGTTGTTGTTGATTTGGCCAGTGGTGTTTTGTAGCTCTCGATAGAAACTTTTTGATTCTTCTCCTAGTTTGGATATGTCCAGAGCGTAAATGTTTACTGGGTGTCACTCTATTGCTTACATCGTCAACGATTTCTGTTATATCAGTATATCTTTCGTGTAAAAGAATGTCGATTTCTCAGTAGACTCATTCTTGTTTCAGTTTTCCGCGATAAAGTAAGATACAGTTTTCTTACTTTATAATGCCCTAATACTTGCGTTTAACTCAAAGAGTCCATATATATCTCTCATGTTTATTTATTTCTTGGAGAATTTCTTGATTTTTTCTCTTCCATGCGGTAACATTCCAGCAGGCTATTCTAGTCATTTGCTGTTTTGGTTAATCCTTTTCCGCGCATGGGTCGTTTCTAAAGAGATCCGGTTTCCGAGGCTTGCCCTTCTTCTTTGTGAGCCGTAAATGCTTTAACCGTAGGCAGGGAGATAATGTGCGGGACCAACAGTCATCGCAGCAGAACTACTCAGTTCTTTCCACTCGTCGATCATTGGTCATGTGGTGTTTATCGTGTAAGCATCTATTAGAAAGCCTCCTTATTTCTTGTTTTGCCATTTTGTTACTTTCCAGAATTTCTGGTAATATGTTGTTTCCACCTACAGTTCTGTCATTTTTCACATTTTTCACTTGTGTTAGAGCTAGTTCGATTTCTTCTATTTCTGTATAAGGCATTTCTTCTGAATTAACGTTGATTATACATTTCTTACTGTTTTGCTCTCCCAGAATGTTAATTGTGTTTGGAGTTGTGGATTCGTACGGTGTAGAAATGTTGTGTGACTTAATGTTTGTTTTCTGGCTGTTTATTTCATTGTATTCGATGGAATTATTCTTTTTCTTGTTTTCTCCTCTCCAGTAACTCTTTGGTTTTCAATAATACATCTGATTTCCTTCTTTGATCCTAGGCAGCGTTTTCTGCTGTGTCTGTTATAATTTATGTAATTCTCTCGTTGATCTGAGTTTTGTCGTTCATGATTTTTTTTTTCAGATTTCATCATAAGGTTCCATTCAATTAGAAGGTTCTATTCAATTCAGTTATATTCTACATTAGACATTATTTTATTTCTTACCGTCTGGTGGTCACTACCTATTGTAAAAGACTTCAGTACGCTTATGCCTTGCATTATGTTCTCGTGTATCGATAATAAAGTATTTATCTCATTCTTTGTTTCTACATTGGGACTAACCCCTGTTCATCTTTTGGCCTTTTTTCGTTAAAAAATGTGTTCATTAAGTATAATTTTTGCCTCTGCAAAGTTTACTAGCATGCCACCCTTCTCATTTCGTGTTCCCAGTCCAAATGTTCCAACATACTGACTTGATTCATGTTTTTTTTTCCAACTTTAACTTCCACATCGCTTCCTATTATCGTTTATACTGTTCTGCTTTCTCTTACATTATGTTAGAATTTCTTTATAAAACATTTCGACCATTTTATCTTATGATAAAAGCTTGATGGCTGGTCGGTACATGTTTAAATAAATTTGTTTGTTGTTCTGCTATTGATGTTTATTGTTGTACATAATATGCGATGAGAAATTGCTTTTAATGTTGTAAGGTAGGATACCATTCTTTCGTTTATTATTACCCATACTTCCCACCCCCCTTCTACCCCTTATAGAATATAACGTGGCCATTGTCTATGACAACACAGTTTTCTCCTTTCCTTTTAGTTTCCGCTAAACCAACAACATTTCGCTTAATTTTTTTAGCTCATTTTCCAACATCTCCCTTTGTTCGGGAAAATGTTTGGTCGCTGTTTTGATCAGGGTTCCTTAACTGGCTGGAGACTAGGGCACATATATGTGCTATGTGCAGACTAGGGCACATATGAAAGGTAGTTGGCCACTATCTCCGACGTATGGATAAATGTGGGATTTAGGAGACGGTTTTTGAGAGGGTCAGGGCGTTAGGGCGTCCTGGTGTTAGGAGTGGGAGAAAACCATCTCATGTCTAAAGCCTAAGTTTCTAAAACCCTACTGGGATTGTACAGGGTGTCCACTAGCCTACCCTTACCTTTTTATTCTAAAATTTCTAATTATCCTATTTTCAGGAGCAATCGGGTCCGAGCGAGAGAACGCCCTTTAGCAGGGAAACTGACCTGCAGGTGAACCGATTCGATGAAGCTCAGAAGAAAGCAGTTTTGAAGAAGGCTCAGCTTTTGGACAACAGGTTTTCTGCTGGAGAATCGAAATTTCTTTAAAAATATACCAAACTTAATAAAACATACCAGTAGATAATATGTTTGTAAAATGAACCCCTTTCCCGCTCTTCTTCAAATGAGATGAGGAGTTCATGTACATACTGGTTTCTAAATAGTTTGCTACTGAACTTTTCAACTTTCAACTTTCAAAGACACAAGAACTTTCAAAAAGTGATAGAAAAGAATTTTTTGCAGCATATGTAGATGGTCAAATAATACATACTGACTGGTATATAGGTGGATAGACGCTTCAGAGAAGTGATATGCCATTGTTTTTTTTTTAAATTTTGACAAACATCTTGAAAAGATCTTTAAAACCGGAAATTTAAAATTTGACCCAAACCAGAGAGATACCTAGGCAAGTGTTATTAATTGTCTGAAAATCAAGTATTATTAACCTTGGTCTTATTAGTTAAGCAACAACTCCATTCCTAAGAATCGAATAAATTCAAAACACATCCAAAATATGTAGGAACTTGTCTAAGCCCCAGGATACTTTTTAAAACTGGTTACTGAATTTTACTTTAGAAATTTAATTTTAGTAAATATTCTCTTAGTCATTGTTAATATTTCAATGTTCTCGTTATTTTGGAAATGAATATGGTATTTATTTAACCGCCTTATTTATGTGGCTTGTTGATAAAATTGTGGAATTTTTTTCGTGTTGTTCGTATTTCCTGAAGTTTTTTTTAAACTAAAGGAAGATAAAAACGAAATATCAAATATTCAATTTCCAAATTTGAAATGCAAACTAAATTTTTATTCAATTAATACATAGTATTCAACAATAAAACAACAACACTAAAATTCATAGCCTTTATCCATTGCGTGTCGTCATTAAAGAAAATAAACAATCAAAACTGTCAATGTTCCATTGCGTGTTGTTGTTAAAAAGACAAAAAGACATCAAAATTGTTGTCGTTTCAAAGGTCGTTGAAGATCGCCCTCAGGATAAACATGAAGACCATAAAATTCATAGCGACGATAAAACTGGTGACACTCACTATGGCGACACTGAGGGACTTGAAATCCTTTTTGAACATCATTTGCAGATAAATTATGTCGAAGCCGGCCAGGAGCATCATGATCAGAATGAAGATGACAGAGGTGAAGTTCCGCATTTGCGCCTGGAAAGTAATTAAATAATTAAATTACAAAATACATTATCAGGAATAAAAATGGAACTTATCATATAAAATAGCAAGTTATTTCTGTTGAGATGAAACTACATATTTACAAACTTCTCGAATTATAGCTAAGGCATTGTTATTTTGTTTAGAAACTGAAAATTTCCCTTCCAAAAATTGTTTGAAAAATTTACATTTAAATTTTAAACCAGTAGAAACACATTTCGAAAGTACCTTCAACTATTCGGGAAGCATTTTAGGAATTAGGAATTAGGAATTAATTTAGGAATAATATGTATTAATCAATTATTATTATTAACTATGTAAGTCGCCAAGTTCAAAAATGCTCAAGACGCTTTAAGTGAAAGAATTAAGGGGAGGATATTTTGAGAATTTACTTAGATTCCTCATTACTACTAATATGCTGTACAGAACTATGAACAATTCACCCAAGAAAATCTCTCGAAGGATCCGAAAATTAGACTATTTCATTTATTCGGTAATCTTCAGTTATCACACAAGTTACGTTAAATTAAAAAAGATATCAACCAAGCAATAATGGCCTGATACACCTTTTCGAGGAAGTACTTGTTCTAATTAAGCAGCAAAAACTCGATATTTATGTAATCTTACCGATTTGAGATCCTGTGCCGCTTTGAGTTGCGCCTCCAGATCCACATCAGTCTGCTTCTTCATGTCGTCGATCTTCAAGGCTTTCATCAACAAAGATTTCTCCATGGTCGTGACAGGGGTAGTACCTTGCGTTACAGGAACGGTGGATTCAGCTGTTGGTGTAATGATTAGACCACTCGGAGGTCTCAAATTGAGCCTGAGGGAAAATACAAAATATTAAAATAACGAAAGTATACAACAATAACATTTTTTTAGAAGTTAGTAGATATTTAGAAAGTGCCTAGGCATAGGTACTTACCTTTCAAAGGCTGTAGTGTGCCACACCAAAACATAGACGATGATGATAAGAGCTACGATCTTCATGGTTTCCAGAGCTTTGGACTTTCAGATGGAGAATGGGAGTACTCTTCGAAGGGGGGCCTTTAAATAATTTTTGTTGACATCATCTGGGACCAATCAGAGCGCAGGAAAGCAAAAGCTTCTAGAATGTGCTGACACATCGTAACAATCGCTGGTAAATTGTTTACAGTATAAAGAATTTTAACGACTTCTTGCTAATATATCCCACCGATATGATTCGCACCAACTCTGGCCTTATCAGCCGTAATTACTGACGCGACAGAATTCTGAATCTTCAATACAGATGTTTCGAAATAAAACATTTATTAAATACTGAATTGTATTTTTTCATGTGTAGGTGTAGTAGAGAAGAATATAATTTTGAAGGTTGAAAATATAGACGATTGAGATTATAAAAAAAAATATATTTTTGATATCTTCATTTTCTTGGAGGGGAACGTTTGTAGGTAAATGCGAAAAATGCACGATGACCAAGAGAACTGCTGTAAACTGGCTACATTTCTGCTTTAATGAAAAAGAGGACCCCAGCGTATTGGTTTAAGGGTCAATTAATAAGTACGTTTGATGTTTGTAAATGTTTTAAAAAATTACATTGATTTACGTTAGGACAAGTAAAAAACGTAAAAATAGGCTCAAGAAATAAATAGAGACGCATACAAAAAAGGTAAAAGGTGTTTAATATTTTATAATTCGTTAATAATTTTATGAAACTACAAGTTGAACTTTTAAAATTAGATTTTAATGTTTCCGAAAAACATTTAAAAATGTTTTAAATAAATATTAACACCGAAAAGTGAGTTCGCGGAAAAGTGACGTTAGATGAAAAATAATTTTTTTCTCAGAGAGTAAAAGGAAAGGGGATAATTGAATGCGCACATCGTTTTCTACGGCGTTTTATCGATCAGTGGTGATTTTTTTGGTGAGTTAATTTTCACACTCTTAACCTCTTATGGAAAATCGTATTTTCAAAAGGCTATAACTTTTGAACATTTCATTTCCTAAAATTATAATTGATTTTTTCGAACTAGTTATGTCATGTACTTTCCAGTCATCAATAGCTTTTGGTTGCATTTGGTATCTATCGATACACGGAGACATCAAAGACGCTAATCACAACCATCTCAGATCTAAAAAACCTCCCATAAAAACGGCAGTAAGTGCTACAGAAGAATTCAACTCGTCTAATGCACGGCAGCAAGAATGGTCCTTAAAACAGAACAGCGAAATCCCACGCATTAGCTAAGAGCCAATGGGATTCGACCTGTCTTGTAAAACTTGGTCAGCTCTTAATAGAGCTCGAATCTAGCGGTAGATGTCCCTGTTTTCTATATAAATGGGGTAAAACTGAGTCGCCCCTCTGCGATTGTGGTGACCATCAAACCGTGAAGCACATCACACAAGATTGTCTTAGAACAGCGACGATTTCCTGATGACTTCAGAATCAATAGTATATATAAACTCATTAGACATTTGTTTGTAACTGTGATTTCATTACATTTCAAATTTTGATTGTGTTCGTTTGCGTGTAAATGTCGTTTATGTCTTACCGCCACACGCTAGATAAAAAATCATTAGCATTTAGAGTCCATTATCACGTTTTTCTAATTTATTAATACAACTGTTTCAGTATTCACCATCGGGACTAACTAAGTTTCCTGTTATTTCTTTCCATACTGTGATGAAACAATTTTTTATTTCTTTTTCGTCTATTGTAGTTAATGTTGACTCATTAAATTTTCGACTTATCAATCTCTTTGTTTTCTTATTGATTGCGGTGAATGGGCAAGTGATAATTAAAGTGTAAATATCCACTATTTTCTGATAAAATTTATCGTGATGACTAAATTTTAAAAGCATTTTATAATAGGGTGATAACTTTAGTAGCTATTGTTCCCCATGAGATATTGGAGATTTTCGTGGACCTTCCCTTTGAAAAAATATTTCTGTTGAAGTTTTCATTGCGACTATACCTGGTCTGGCTCCAAGGATCGGTATGGAACAATCGAACTTATACTTGGTTGGAAATGATAATAAGGCACCACATTATAAAGTAAATATATATACAATATCTCCACACTAAGCTATTATTATTTTTTTTAATTAATAAACACATCTTCAGAAGTAATTTATCTATGTCTATTTTTTAAAAAAGTACAAATTGACGATATTACGAACAGAGGGTCCGCCAATAACGTAATTCTGATATATAACACGTATACACACTTTCCATGGAAAATATATAGAGTAATAAATAAATAAGAGGTGTAATAATAAACTCTTCATACCAAACACAACTGTACTTAATAACAACGTTACTAAATAACAAAAAATTTCTCGAAAATTAGTTCTTGTGGATTTTATAAACAATAAAATTTTCAATTAACATTAAAATTGTCGCAAACAAAAGTATTTACGAACAGAAAGGGCAAATAAATCCATCAGCATCGGCTTATTTCGTTAAACCTAAACGATCGTCGTGCAAGTGACTCTTGCACAAAATTTACAATATCAATTTCAATAACTTTTTTACGATTGGCAACACTAGCTTACTCTTTTTGGAAGCAAAGTCCCTAGCTGTTTGATTCGATTTCACTGGCTTGGTAACAGATGTTTTACCAGTGGCTTTACATTTATCAAAAATATCTTATCTATTGCATTAAATTACCTTTAAGCTGTGCCACATCAAGAATGGTGAGCATATCAGTAGAAGATGCATTTCTGTCTTCATCGTAAGCTTCATTTCTCACATCGCCTTCACTTTCACTTCTTCCTTCAATTTCTCCGCTTTTGTCGTGCTTCCGTTTTCTTCTTCATCGTAGGATGCTGTGAATTTCCTGGACTGATATGTTAACCAACGAGGAAGTGCTTTGTAGAGCCAGAATAAAACGGCAACTGCTAACAACAATTAAATAGATCAACATCAAGATAGAAAATTTTCTATCTGGGACACGTTTTACGTAGAGAAAAGTATAGTCTTTTTCAACTCATTTTAAAGGGAAAAATGGAAGGGAAACGAAAAGTCGGATCGGTAAAAAACACATGTCATCGCTGAAAGTGAACAGGTGTTCTTGAGGCTGGTGTACTTTCCAGACTTGTAGAAGATAGAGATGTCCTCTCCATTATAATCGCCAACATCCGAAGGACCGAGCTGAGTACATTAAGAAAAGAGTGTGTCAAAATCACTAATATGATACACTCCTTTACATACTATGCAGGCAATCAAATTAACTAAAATTTTCGGGTGGCGTTTGGATGGTTCGTTATTGCTCCTATCAGAAAGTTTCTTGCTTGGTGCCACTTTTTAAGGCGCATTTGTGGGAATATGCATTAAAATATTTTATTAATCTGATATCACCTATCAATAAGACAATTTTTATAAGAACATTCATTTAGAATGTTTTAAGAGAAGGATAGGTAGAAGATTTATGCCACCAAAGAATTTATCGTGTATGCACATACAAGCTTTCAACAAATATCATCTATACTATATTTCGCTTCAAGGCGAAGTAACGTTAATGAAATGCCCGTCAAACTCATAGGCGCGCGAGTAATTAATTATACAAGGAGGTTACCGTTTACCGAGAACTCGGGTGATGGTATGGGGGCAAGACATTATGCATTATTCCAACCTTTCTGTCGAAAACGCGAAACGCCACTGACATCGCTTAAGCGTCGGATTCCTTCTTCTACTTCTTCCTTTTCTTCGGACCTCTAGCACCGCTATAGAGGGTGGTCGCTACACAATTATTGAAAAACAGTTAAAAATGCAGGGTGTGATTACGATTACTGTAATTTTTCCCCCGGTATATGAAAAATACGCTCTTTTGACGGATACCTCTTTAATATCACTTCGCGTTGAAGCGAAATATGGTGTAATATTCATTCTTTAAAGGAGGAAGGTGGAACAAAAACGTGTATATGTCAAAATTGAAGAAAAACATCAGCACGACGGGGGAAATTTCTTGTGGTGAATTAGATTTAAAGAACATTTACTTGTTAAGAATAAATGTGATAGTGTGCACTGCACTTATTTGACCGATATATTTACACCGCAATATTTAAGTTAATTACAAAATTGTTTAGCTGATGCCAATTAAGATAAATAATATTATTCTGTATGTTTTTGTCGCAAGCAAATATTTCGACGTATGTAAATTCCAAAATAATTAATGTGCGATTCATTAACTAACATAAGAAGACTTGGAGATCGAGTTAGAAGCATTAAATTACGTAATAACGTATTCATGAAGAGAGTTCGTTAAAACATACCATTAATTTAATTAAAATCGTTGTTTGAAACAATATTTTATTATGTTACTCGAGTTCATAAATCCGCGTCGTGAAACGTTCGCATCGGTTCTTCCAGAATTCCAACTATTTTCTAACTAACTTCACTCCCGGCGGTGGAGAGAATTTTTTCTGTGGAAAAATTCTCTTTCTCTCCCTTCCTTTCCCTCGCCTACCTCGAAATTTCCTCACAATTAAATTACTGTGACCGCATTCCCTTACTAATAACTGGACTCGGGAGTTCTATGTGTGCGGTTCACCTCCAAAACTTTAAACATTGATGAGTTTTTGTGCCCAAACCTCCGTTTATTCGGTATGCATGAACGTACATTTCTTATTGTGCCATATATTTTCGGAGGGGTTTCAATTCTTCAACGGTTCGCGTTTATCCACCGACGGAATATTTGATATTTTATTCATTTATGTGCAAAACGGGCAACGTTCGTCAGATTGCCTTTTCCGCTCCCACCCTCTCGCTGTCTCCCTTTCGCTCTTTTTTTTGGTTGTGTACTCCATCTCATTTTATTGTCATCGGCCTATTAAACAACAGCTGCAGCACCCTTGCAACGTTTTCGGCAAATCGTGTAAACATTTTCGAGGTAATAAGCTGCTCTTTATCGCAGTGATTTCGTTCGGAAATTGAGCAAAAGGCGGAAGAAGATCGGCGCAGGAGACGAGACAAGATCATTTTTAATAATGCTACAGTCTGCATCGTTACATTTAATTGTGAGAAGGTAATATCTCTGAAGCACCGGTGGAAATAAAGAGTATTTAACTGAATAATGCATTCTTGTGCGCGTTGGAAATATGTTTGCTAAAATACTGTAATGGTTGTGCAGTATTTATTTGGCGGCGAATTCGCCAAATTGCTCAATATGATACTTCATCGATAATTGCTTTGTTAACAAAATTTGACGAATTGGAGAAGAAATATATAATTATAAATATAAAAATTAATCCTTTACAAAAATGATAACGTATTTATATACTGGAAAATAGTTGTTTAACTTTTTAGTATCCCTACTCCAATTATACGGGCAAATATGAGGGTTGAGCTAAGACTTTTTTATGTTTTAGACGACGAAAAAACAATTTCGGAAGTAGGTCTGTCCCTGTGGGCGTTTGCGTCTAGAATCTTAAGAGGGAGTCTAAAGAACACTGCACTTCGGCTTAATTTGTCCCCTTGTAATTCCTCCTTTGGCCATCAGATCCTAGGTTACCGTCCAGCCTAATTCGGTCAAAATGGTGGCGATAGTACCCGGCGGAGCTGCCTCAACAGACTCCAGGATTGGCCACCATTCTTTCAAGATGGTTTCTCGTAGGATAGAAACGACGTCACATTCGCAAAGCAAGTAAGGTCCATCCAGTCTGAATTGGTCCAGTTGAAAAAAAAGCAATAAAATTTAATAGCCATATTAACGACACATAAAGACTAAGAAACCGATCCATAGGCGCGCCATATTTAAAGAAATATAAAATATTGTTACTCACTTTGTCAACGAAATTTTATGACGAAACCCAAGTTTGTGCCTGATTTGTTTCTGTAGCATTATTTATATTATATATATTGTCTATATCATTGCCATTATTAATTTCGTCCACGCCGAAAGATTTCCAAAAAACCATTTTAAAATAATAATTGCAATTGCATACATACACCACTGAATACTAGTGACCACTGAAAATGAACACGTGCTCTGCGTTCAGATTTAATGGCTATAGTGGACCTGCTCTAATTCTTGATACTAATAGGCATTTCATATATAGGCATGTATTGTAGCGACTAACAGCATTTCTCCGCGCCAAATGTACAGGGGAACGTTAAACGGTACGTTAAATGACTACTATGCTTTTGTACAGCGTAATAACTTATTTTTTGTCTGCGCTCGGTATAAAGTCGGTATTTTTTTGTTTTTTAACTGAACCAATTCTGACTGGATGGATCTTACTGCTACGTTTCGTCTTCATATTCAGATGGAGTATACACCTCTGCAAGATGTGTATCGCTTAGTCTTAGTGCACCACTCGAAAGGAGGGTTGTTAAGACATCTAGGGACCCCAAAACGAAAAACTACATTAAAATGTTTCCGAAGTCCAGTCGTGCTATACTATAGAAATATAGCCTATTCCAATCAAAATAAGCCGAAAAGCTATAGGTGCCATCGGATCAAACGGCATACTTTGATAAACGTCGTATTAATACTCTCAACTCTTGTATTTTAAGCGTTTAGTACACGAAATTAGCCTCTCGGACTGGCCGTATTATCGGAAGTTTTATAAAAAAATGTGATATGTGTTTATATACATATGGTGACGAACTAGATATTAAGATAGATACAATTTATTATATGGAGGGCTGTACAATTAATGTGTAATGTATTAGCTTATATGGCAGACTCACGCTGGAAATAACCTCTAATCCCCTTATTCATAAACGCATTTTAACGTTAAAATAGATTTTAGCTTAAAATGCGTTTAGAATGTGTTTCACAGCTATAACTAGTGTTTTGTTTCATGTATCCTTAACATGGAGGTAACTATTGCTACTTTATTGAAACGCATTTTAAGCTAAAATCCATTTCAACGTTAAAATGCGTTTATGAATAAAACCGTAAAATTCTATAAGAATATACGTGGACAATTTATGGTTATTATGATACAATGAAAGATAAGGTATGATACGTAGCCGTTCGAAAGTTGTGTGATTGGCGCATGTGACGTTACAGTTTTATTGGTGTGCTAATTAACATCAATTACTAAAACACTGCCAACAGAAAGAATTGTAATTATATTACAAGCTATTTATTCCAATATGACATCAGCTGCCCCGGCCAATCATGCGCGATATTTTCTCTCTCATTGTATCTCGTACCTATGGTTATAATATTTTGACTCAATAGTCATACAAATTACAATACAATTATTAATTAATTACAAAATACAATTATTTGACAGTTTTTTCAGTTGATCATAGTGCTCCAAAACATGTTATTACCTACCTTACCTATTTTAACATTCTCGGTCCTAAAATTTCAAATCAGGAGTGATTGGAATAATTTAACTATAATAAATATTATTATTGAATTTAATAAAAAATTAGTAGTATTGGAAAATTGAATTGCATTACATATTGAATGATATTTGTAATATGCTATATAACCCAAATAGGTTATAATAAGAGATGAACATCATAGAGTTACTGGTTACATACGTTCTTCAACAAACTGATATGATTTGCTATATTGCGGTACGTAAAAGATCTAAATTTAATTTACCATAGAGTAAAAATGAACCGTATGGTGGAGGGGATTTTTATAATGTTTTTATTAATTTGCTTTCTGGTCTGGATTTCGAATTTACAAAATGAGCTCAAATATCTTATAGAAGACTTGTCATAATGACATATAGTACCATAATGATATAACGTGTGAATGATTTATAATAACACAACCTGTTGCAATATCGTCAATGTGTTTAAAATCGATTTCATAATTTTATACACAGATTATATTAATGTAAATTTAATTTAAAGGATAATAGCAATTAATAAATAATATAGTAACAAAAAAGCAGCATTTTAACGTTAAAATGGATTTTAGCTTAAAATGTATTTAGAATGTGACTCAATAAGGTAACTATAAATACATCCATGATATGATTATTTTTAGCTAAAGTTTAACGTTAAAATGCATTTATGAATAAGATCGTTATTAATGTTTTAAATGCGTTTTAAGTTCAAGAATTAAGTGTGTAAACGAGAGATAAATTTTTATGTTCATCTGTGTGGAATTGTGAATCTGTAAGGGTCTATGAGAATCTATTTATAATTTTAGTCTAGTTTAAAAAGGTTGTTTAAATTTTTTTTAAATATATATTAAGATTTTATATCTCCTTGATTTTGCGAAGGAATGTTTATTGTGTAATAATAATAATAGATTCGAATCTTGATTGCCTTTTAAAGGCTTCTTTTCCAAGGGAAAGTCTCAGTAAACAAATACAAGGTTACCTGTTTACATCAACCAATGCACTTGATTGGAAATGTAATAACTTTGAGATATTTAAACATAGCATCACTCTAAATCAAAATTATAACGGGTAAACTATACTAAGATTTCATAGATATATTTTATTACAATATTCACATTTTCTCTAAATAATTCTGAAAATGATGTGTACACTATATCAACCTATCGTAGTTTTCCAAATGATCATCTATTGACACTGTAGCACTCCTCTCTTCTGATGCCTCTGATGCCTCTGATGCCTCTGATGTCACTGTTTCCTCAGCATTGCTCTGTGAATTATCAACAACTGTTGTTGAGTCGGATACTAATACTGTTGAAGCCCGCAGCCTTTCTGTGGCTAATCTATAAATTGTTGCCTTTATATCTGGGTACGGTTGTAAAACTTCCAAAAAATCATTCCTGTATAAGAGAAAAAGTTCACAAGGCGTAACAGCAATCACATTTGCGATTCGAGGTTCATTGAAAACCAAAGCTACTTCCCCAAAATGGGATCCATCTTCTAAGTGGCATATTTCTATGCCGTTAGGTGAGTAAATAGCAACAGTTCCAAAATATATGAAGTACATGCACTCTCCTGTTTGCCCCGCTGATATAATTATATCATTGGTAAGGTATATTTCGGTTTTTAAACGGGAAACAAGTTTGTAGAGAATTGGAGCCGGCAAATTACGGAAAAACTGCGCCTTTTCAATATGGTGTTTAGTGATATACATCAAAATTTCTTGTTGTAGTAATTTGGATACAACTTTGTTGATGTGATCTTCGTCATAAAATTGGTTCTGGTATTTGAATGTAAAAAAGGAGAATATTTTTTCCCTTAAGGCAACGGGCAATCCTTTGTACCTCATAAACTCATTAAATTGTTGTAATAGTCCTTGATTTCTGCTTTGCGCGCTAGAATATTTTTTCCAAGTCTTCATAATCTGTGCATACAAAAAACATTGTACGCAAAATCCTAATAACATGAAGAAAATGGTTACCAATTTGTTCGTAACATATCTAAAAGACTTTCTCCCAGCGTTAATCAGAAACAATATACATACTGCCGAGTAATAGCTTTTTATTTCTCGAGGTTCATCATTTATAATTATTTTATATGCCACGTTAAGGTATTCTTCAATTTCAATGATTACTGCCAATATCAATATCACTATTACCAAATAAGTTACGATCATGACTAACGCTCTACTAAATATACTTTTAATCCCAAGGTAGAGGCAGAGAACACCTAGAGCATTCTTCCATCGATTTAAATTTAAAACCCTTAGGTATATACATAACTGCAGTAAATTCGACGTACGATTCTCATGAAATCCATCATTATACACAAAACATTGTACTACGACTAAAATACAATAACTCAAACAAATGGCATCTAAAACGAAAGAATTTTTCAGGTATCGTAGAGCGACTAACGATGGTTCCAATACTGTGCGACTTTTTTCAACATCGTAAAAGCCTGTAAGAAATGTCTTAATCATATCAATTAAGAAGATTATATCTGTTACAAATCTTACACGTCGTGGATAGTATTTTGATTCTCGGTCAGTTTTAACAGAAACGGCGGTCTGCATGAAGAATATCATGAGGTATATAAATAATATAAAAAATTCCCAATAAAGAACCATCATACTTAATGGATGTATCATTGGAGGGAAGTATCGTGCCAAATGTTTTAGCTCTTGTCTTCTGCGGGCCGAATGGGACCGGTAGTAAGTCATACACAAAGGATGCTTCTTGTTAATCATTAAAAATGCGGCGATATTTCTTCGTGTACCGATACACATTCCAGATTCAATTACGTAACTCAATACCGGTACATCGAAACGGGGTAATTTGCAATCGTGTTCTTCCATTTTCGGTTATTTTTCTGGCACTACTTGTCAATACTGTGGAAGCTTAAAAAAACTTACAAAACGAAAACTGGTGATGTAGTTTGAAGTTTCACGATGTGAAAATTTTAACTTGTCAGAAATTATGAATTTGCGGTTAGGATAAATTATACCAAGAGAGACAATAAAGTTATGATATACATAACCTAATCAACCATTTGTGTGAAAACCATCATACGTTGATGTCCTGAAGGGTAATCCTGAGGCTATGTCGACAATTCCCAGACAAACATCTTCCAACATCACAACAAAAACTTAAGACAAATATTAACTTGGATACAATGGAGAAAAAAATACATGGAAATATCCAACTGTAATGCCAAAGTAATAACCATAAAAGAGAAAAAAGATAATGCACCACAAGTCGTATGTTAATGACTAGATGACATCAAGAAAATATTGAAATGATTTAAAGGAAAACACTTTAAACCTGTGTGTGTGTGTGTGTCAATTCGTAGGAATTACTCAGGTATATTCGAAACAAGACATGCTTAATAAACAGAACTTTCCAGAATATTCAGATGAAGCCTTCACAGTAACTTACATTAAAGTACATGGAAAAAACAACATAAAGAAGATTCGAAAAGTACACTGGACTGAAAAAGTGTAGTGTTTATGAATATCTAGACATGAGAAGATGCTATCAGTGTCGTGTATTACGACATAGTGCAAATGAATGTCGCAATGGAGCCTTCGGTCCATACTGTGCAGGACGAAGTGTAAGAAAACTGAACCGATGTATAAACTGTTAAAATGTTAATAATAAATATAAATCTCATAGGAAAGCAAACCACTTGGTATAAGATCTTGATAATTGTGTAATATACAAAGCGAGGAAAGTAAATGGCGCAAAATATTAAATTTTTAGATAATATTATCATCATATAGCGGAGGTCCTACAGCTTCCTTTGCCGCATCCCGCATTTCGTACGCCATACTCTTCTGTCTGTCCACTCATTTTCCTGGATAGCCCTGTCTTTCATGGTCTGTTCTATCCCATCCTTCCAGGACCTTGAGGGTCTTCCTCGTCTTCTTCTATTCTGCGGTTGATACATTACTGCTTTTTTTGGCCATCTGTCATAATATATAAAATAATATACAAAACAAATTATCGAATTTCAATATGTATGTAATGATATGCAAACACTCAACAAGTTAAACGTGAAAAAAATTATAAACTATAAATAACTATAAAATGAGCTGTAGTAAGTCTCAAAAGAGTGACATACAAAAAAGTTATTGCAAAAAAAGTGCTAAGATTGTCAGGAAACAATAGAAGAACATATTGCATGAACTTCATACTGAAGTAAACTAAGCCTCTTACGATTTACAACTAGCGTGTAAAATTGTAACTCAAAATATTCAATCATTTTCGCACCATTTATTGGTTAATAACTTTTTTTTATTGTTTATTCCCAGCGTGGGAAGGTCCTACGGCGATCTGTAGATGCGCATATTTTAGAGCTTTAGAGTGTTTAGAGCTTTATACTACTCATATCGAAAATGAACAAACTGAAACATTGATTTCAAATTCTTTAAATAAGCGCTCAAATTCTGCATGCACTTCTTTCTTTCTTTATAAACAAGTAGAATAACTGTTCGACGATTAATGTTATCAAAACGCCGGTAAATGGACGTAATACCTGATACTTCTGTTTGAAATTTGAGAAGCTCTTATATAATACATACCGTTATAATATTATACCCAGGCAGCAGCACGTTGCTCAATGGACGCCCATTAAATATACGGAAATATGGATCTTTCATGGATGGACGTCCGATGGACATCCATGTTAGATGATGGACATCCATATAGCTTCTTGTATCAATTTGAAGATGGGATTTCCATTTTCGAGTACAAGAATTTAAAGGTTTTCCCACCATGTACTCTTAATAATAATAATAATAATAATTTAGACTCTAACGTGACTCATGCAATGGACAGTTTCTTCATAACAATAACAAAGGACAATAAATGACAAAAGAAAGCAAAAGAAAGAAAAGAAAGGATTTCAGCAACAACACAATCGTAAGGCAAGGATGCAGACCCTAGAACTTCCTACTATCTATTTCCAAGCTTTTTAATAAATTTGGTAAATATTGATTGATATAAATGATCTTTTATATAATGAGGATCTGTGGCTGGGCGGTGATATTATACCACGAAACCTAGTTGTCAAGTTTTGAACATTATTACGAAAAGTAATTTTCTGATGAAAATAGGGTGGGGTTTTGTATAGTATAGTTTTGTAAAACAGGCAATTGCTCTTAAGCTCACGTCGATCATTCATATTCAACCAGCCTCGGGAAGGCAACTTATGAGAAATATGTTCAAAATTGCGTATACCGTATACAAACCTCAAATAGGAGTTCTGTATTTTCTGTATTCGGTTAGCAGTTATTACGTCGATAGCCGGATGATAAACAGTGCTGCAGAGCGTAAATTGCGAGCGTACAAATGCTTCGCATAACTTGAGTTTAATACTGGTGTTTAATATTGACCCACTTGGATATAATCTTATTAATTGTAAGTACGCACTTTGAATACATTTATTATTTATTATGAGACCTAAGTTTTCAACTTTGGTAACAACCGAAATAATCCTGTCATTTATATTAACTTTTAGGACATAGTTTAATTCATTGCATGTTTTAAATTTACTAAATAGCATGATTTGGGATTCATCAGGGCTGGTTTGTATACTATGTTGCTTAGAAAAATTACCTATACTCCATAAATCTGCCATTTCTTCCCATTCAGTAGGTTTAAAGGAGCAATATAGCAGTGTATCATCGACATGCATATGACTTTTACACTAAGCAATGCAAGTTAGTAATATATGTGTGTGTAAATAGAAAATAATATAGGCCCCAAGACTGAGCCCTGCGTAACTCCTCGCGATCACCGAGCTTATCATACTCTCAACAACCACTAAGGTAACTCTGAATCAGACGAACTGTGGATTTACAAAAACCAATTTTGCTTAGTAATCACAACAAAACACTAAGACTGACTGTGTAAAAGGCAACTAAAATCTAAAAGTACCAAGATATTTAAGAAAGGTCGATCACTAGCCAACAAGAAGTCATCCGCCACTTTGGAAAGTTTCACAGTTGAAGCCGTACGAAAACCCGATTACTCCGGATGAAATATACCATTGTCTTTGAGATAGGTGAGTAACTGAACTTGAGCAACACGTTCAAAGCTCTTTGAGATCAGAGGAAGTATACTAATCGGACGCAAAGCCTACAATTTTCTCTGATCTGCGACCATATAGCCCAGTTTATAGAGCACAAACAAAGCTGTTTTGGTAGATAAAATTTAACAGCAGACGGACCAAATCACTTTGTTTAAATTGGATCAAAGGTGATAAAAACCCAAAAGTTAGATAAATCTGAGCTTTTGCGTTTTTTTTAAACAGTAAAAATTAAAAAAAAATAGGTTGTTTTTCCATTTTTCACCATAGCGTGAAAATTATTTAAGGAGGTGCAATACATTGTACAGACGATTAGTAGAGAATTAAAATACCTTCAAAATGAGCGTTTCTAAAAGGTGATCGGAGTATCTTTCTCCGAGAAAACTTGGAAAAACCGTTAAAAGGACCCATTTTCAAAAATTCACAGCTTTGCCCGGTTTCAAACTGAAACGCTAATTTTGCGTGAAATGTTAGGTTATTATGTCTACTTTAAGCATGCAACAGTTGGATACTGTCGGATGAATAGTTTTTGCACAATTACGTTGTTATTAATATACACCGAAATCTTGCAAAATTTGGCGTATTAACTGAGATGGACCGATTTTAATTTTTCAAACGATTTTTTAAAGAGGACATTAAAACCTAGATCTTGGCTAACTTCGATTTTTATATACATTTGGAAAAAAGTGCGAAAATGGTCTCGAACATTGTGAGAAAACGCGCGATTTCGCATTTCGAGCTGAGTGGGGGGCGCAAGTATACCGTTTTATGCTGCTTAAAGCCCCCACCACTCAGCTCGAAACGCGAAATCACGCAAATTCTCTCGACGAGAAAATTTTACAATTACCGGCTTATATGCATTTTCCTTGATCGACAAGCGATGACATCAATCAATATAAGATGATGCGATGTTGATATACAGTTCATCCCGACAGAGTTGCAGTACTTGTTCAACACAGTCTCCCCCTGCATCTGGCATGCCGAATATTCTTAAGTTGTTTACTCTACAATATAGTTCCTGAAGTTCTAAGGCGTCTTTCACATTATCAATTTTCTCTTTGTGCAATCTAACACGTACTTCCACCACCTTTTATGATGTTCATGAAGCGTTAAGGTTTCATTAACAGTTCGCAGCACCTTTTCCAGAAACGTTTTGTAAGTAAGAACTTTCATAGCTACTTTTTGAATTAATATTTCATCGCAATCAGTAATTTTCGATCTGGTAACTACAAATTTTACACTTTTCGCAACATTTCAATACATAGACACAATAATTTATTAACTGTCAGGTAAATATACATGGCAATACATTTGAAGTTTCTTCAACGATGGTATTGAAGTGTGCTATGGAACTCTAAATTTCTTTAGACAAAAAGTTTAACTCTCCGTCTTCAAAATGGCGCTTATTAAATTTTTAATATTTTTAAACAAGGTTACTATGAATGGATGAATTAATTTTTTTTTAATTTGCGCAAAAACATCAGCTTCTCGTATAAAAAAAATTATTACTCTAGAAGCAATTGCCAAAAACCCATTCTAGGGTCCATAGACATCCATAGACAAAAATGAGCGAATATTTGAAATAAAATTTTAAAATACTGAAAATGTTTTTTTACAACTAACAAATTATTTTGGTGATATAACTTTCCCTTTCAAATAGCGTCCCCAGATTAATTTTTAGTTCATTATTTGGTCCATAATATTGTTATAAAAAAAATATAAACGATAAACCGCGATAGAACCTTTAAATCTTGGAAAAACTATTGCATGAGTCGTTCTGAAAATTTTATCAGAGATTGAGTACCACAACCTTCACCCTTTCCCGCAGTAAGAAAGTCATAGGTTATATTTACAAAAGTTGTTTATTGCATAATATGTTAATTTTAACGGGTTTTTTGAAATTTTACTGAGCAACAAATCACTATATCGACTTATATAAACCGTCGTACCAACTTATTCCTATACCAACACTAGTCTAGTAACTCTCTCTTAATCAATCCGCATACAGTCCAGTGGTCAAGTCTCCTTTTTCTTTTTACTCAAACAGCACCTGTCTCTTACTACATCGTATCATGTTGATTCCTGTAAACAATCTAAAAAAAAAACGGCGTCTCAATACCAAAGAACCGTACGATCCTAGAAATCCCAATATATTTTTGTGAAGTTAGAATCTCCCTTAGTCAATTCCAGTTTTACCCTTTATGCCTTAGGGTTCACATTTTCGGGAATGGCGAAAGTTATAACAAAAAATGGTTTAATGATCTGTCCTTGATTGATTGCTTCAATGGAAAGTTGTCGCTAGAGCTAGGATAGTTAGGTAAATGCCTATTGCTTGTCATTTTTGCCTTTTTCAAGTATTTTGATTGTTTTTGCCTTTTTCCCATAGAATAATTTTTGATGCCTTTTTCATCGATTAAAGCCACACAAACTACAGGACCAACACAAGTATGAACATTTATAAAAGAAATTGTTGTTACAGTTTGCAGGTAAGACAACTAAATTCACAAAATTCATATTCGCATCGTTACCATCAACGACAATGATAAAAACAGGGATTACCTGTTTGGCAGACCCTTTTACCTGATCTTCTGGAACTCGATTTGTTAGGGATGTGTTCTTTGAAATAAATAAATAATTTAAATCAGTATTTTGTGTTACCTGTTACAGTGGAGTTGAAAGTACAAAGGTACAAATATCTATGTAAACTATACAGAGTATAAAAATCTTCTTTTTGTAGGTTCATGCAACAAAAAAATTTCACGTGAAACAACATAACAAGCGGAATTCACGCGAAATATTTAAAATATAAAACAAGTCAACAACAAAATATCAGGTATGCTGCCATTATGGAACGGACATCGTAAATTGGTACTCAAAAATCGACATTCGCGACTAAACATTGTGAAGCTATAATTGCGGCGAACACTCCACTTGATAAATTAAACAATTCAACATTTCGAAGGTTCTTGGAAACTTTCTCAAATGAAGTTGTTCCTGATGAATCTACTCTCCGGAAAAATTATTTAAATGAGTGTTGTGAATCGATAATATTTACAAAATTTTATCAATTAGTTTATTTGAAATTTCAATTATACTTTTGAATGTAGTATCTATTATACACAAATTCTTTGTTATAGAAAATTAGGACCATTCAAAAAGACCTACCTTATATCTGGATTTCAACAGATGAAACCATTGACTGTCGAGGCCGATATATTGCAAATTTTATAGTGTGTAAATTGTCTGAAAATGAACGTGGAATTCCTTATCAATTAGCGTCCAAAGAATTGAATGGAGTAAACCACAAAACAACAGTTAATTTTGTGATGATATCATGAGTAAGTTCTGAAAATTTTGTACCAAGCTATACAGTGTAAACAATATTGCTTTCAGGATTATTGTACCTAAGTCGGCCGAAAATAGATAAAGTTCTCTTGTTAGTTTCGGATGCGACCCCTCAAATGATAAAAGCGATAAAAGTTTTAAAAATATTTTATCCTCAAATGATGCACATAATTTGTCTTGCCCGTGGGTTACCTGTGAATGTATACAAAATAAATTTACTGTCGTGAATAGCTTATATCGTCGATCAAAAAGGTAAAATTAATGCATTTACAAAATTGCATAAGTACGTGTTTATTTAATTTGTAGATTTTTGTAGTTTTTTTTTGTCGATTTGTAGATTTTAGATTTTGCGTTTTCCGCCTACAAAGAGAAGCTTTGTATACCTGTACTTACACGATGGGGTACTTAGATTGAAGAATGCACATTTTATGCAATACATTTTGAAACAATAAAAGAGGTTAAGTTTTGATAACGTTATTGTGTGTGGGCTGAACACTTTTTTTTCAGGTAGTTGACGATTTTAACGAATCATCTCAGGCGATAAAGAAAGCACAAGATGCTTTTAAAAGTAACCGGGTAAGAAGTGATTTAATATACATTAAATCTAATTTCTTATTTGTACCTGACGCAATAAGAAGTCTAGAAACGAGAAACGCCTCTTTGGTGGAGTCAATGAGTATTCCCAATGAGGCCATTAGTTCTATTGGAAAAGCACCTGGTCCATTTAGAATAAAATGTACAGAAAAGTTAAGGTCCGTTATTGCTAAAAATCCTGATTTTGATATCTTTTCTGAAGTGGCAAAAATACATAAAGGACATATAAAGGATCCACATCTTTGAGCACTGGTCAAATTGCGACTTTAAAATATGCAATCATGTGAAGTCGAACGAACCTTTTCACATTATAAACAAATTTTGTCAGATAGAAGGTTGTTTCTTACAAAGTTACCTTCAGAAACATTTAGTTTGTTCCTGAAATATAAATGAGTAAGAATGTAAAATATTGTATAAGTACTTGTATAGTATTAATTCAGAATAAGAGACTTTGTACATATAATATGTATGTATTCATATTGGCAGCAGCCATATATGATATAATAAATTATATTATTTAACCTTTACCTTACTTACCCTTCATTGTTTTTTATTTTATGGTACTTTGTCACATCCATAAACTATGTGTATGTATATATATTTTAAATGATTTTTATATAATTTATGTTTATATCAAATAATGTGATCGAATTGTGTATGTCTTTTTTGCTTTTTTCTAAATAATATAAGCGAGACTTTTAATTTCGTATGAATTTAAGAATCATGACCTAACAACGTGTAAAAACCTAAAATACGCCTGACTTGCTTAGGCGTTTTTCGAATTTTGCGATAAGAACTTTTCACATATTTATTGTAAATTTCACGTAGAAATTGAAATTCCCCCATTTCACTGTAATCCATTGTTTGTTTAAGCAGTTTCCCTCTTCCCAATCAACGATTTTTATTTGTAACTGGTTACACCCAAAGCTGAAAATATCGGATTGCTCCTCAAAAACGTGAATCGTACGTTTTGCGGTAAAGTGGATTTTCCAAATGGCACCCGTAATTGCGTTCGAAGCGTTTAGGTAAATGTGTCCTAAAATTTCCCGAAATACCGCAAAACATGTGTAAAACCTCGTTTCGCTCCTCCCAAAAGCCCAGAAGCGCACTATGGACATTTCCTCAATTTATGAATGGGCGCGTGAATTTCACCCGGTGCCCTTTGAGGATTCCACGTTCTCACCATTACGGTCGGTTTGTTTAAATCACGATGTTATTTCCATTTATGAATGAGAATGTTCATTCCGTGTGTTTATCGTCTAAATGTAACATTCGACTTTGAATTATCGCTTTATTTATATATTTTATGGGATTTACCCCTCACCTCAAAGTTATTGAAGTAGTAACTATATAATTGAATGTAATAAGTATTTATTAAGGTACATCAGCTCGTTGAAATCGTTGAAAAAAGTTAGACTCAATACATATTAGCATTAATCATAAGAAAAGCATAAGCTCTTCCAGAACTAATTGTTAAGAAATTCTTAATCAGAGAAGTCAGTAACAGATACTTCAGTAAATTTTAATTAAAATTATAGTACATGTATCAATTTACATTTCACATCATAGCTGTGTTTATAATCAATTCAATTCTGCAAAAATTTCAACACGATATTTGCCTAGATTTTCCAGAACTCCGAATATTTATGATTTTAATACATATTGGTCATTACTCCATGAAAGTCCAAAGTCAATTGAATCTCAGTGTGGCCAAGACTGACTTGATACTTAGGTGCTCATTTGAATGCTGAAATAAATGGATTTAAGTAACTTCTGATTTTGTTATTATTATCATAAATCCAAAAATTCCATCATAGGCAATTCTTCTTAGTAAAGTGTGCTTTAGGGCGATTATAGAAAAAAAAATTCAATGAAAATTATAGGTAATCGGCAGGCACTCAATTTCTAACTCTGGAAATAAATTAGTAGATTTGTTTACTAGAAAATTGAAATGATATTAAGAGTAAAGTGCCTTGTAGGACAATTTTAGGTTAAATTGTTTTCAATAAAAGTCATAGGTTCTGAATACCTAATTAAATTGCGATCATGAGAATAAATTGCTAAAACACTTTGGGAGGAATTTACAAAAAATTGAAACTATTGAGAGTAAAGTATCCTTTACGAAGGATGTACAGGCAAATGTTTCTGTAAAAATTATAGGAAGTAAATTGCTAATTTAAATTACGATGTCTGCATTAAATAATATGAGCAGATTTTGAAAAAAATAAGAAAAACTGCAAAAATTTAAGAGTAAAGTGCCCTTCAAGGAATGTTTAGAAATAAGGTGTGAAATAAAAATTGTAGGCATTTAACGTAGTAGTCTAGAAATAAAGTTCAGTAAGAATCAATTGAGCTTTTTTGAAATATGTTGAGAATAATTGAAAATTCCTAAGGACAAAGGACCCTTCGGGAATCAGTCAAGATAGTGGCTAGGGTATGCAACATGGATACAGCAGATAAAACACACAAAGTGTAAAAAAACGTTGGATTAAAGTTTGAAATACACAAAAATTACGAGAATAAAGTGCCCTTTGCCCTTAACCGATTTTAGCCAAAATCGTATGGACCGAGTCCTTAAGAGACCAAGTTAAAATACAAAGTTTAAGCTTTTCACTTTTTCACACACATTTTTCCAAAAACATGTTTGAGTCAGTCAGACTCCAATCGCCACCTGACTGCTACTGCGCATTAACAATTTCTGGAGAAGTCCCGCATCTTTGACTCACCATCTAAAATAGAACGCCATAATGCAGAAATTCGAGGCATAGAGGCGAATGCTTGAACATCATGACTTAAGAATGTACATTTTTTGAGACAAAAAATACAAGAGTACATATTATCTTACCTTATTAACCTCATTATTATATTATTACCTTATTATCCACGTCTATGATATATTGGCGGATCCGACAGACGTTGTCCTGCTCGAACGTTGGCTTTTCTTATTGGTGGTATAATTAATTTCGACAGTAAAATATATACTATGACATCATCCCATGTTGTAATTATATGTGGATTTATAAATCCATAATGACCCGCTATTATTGATTTACACAAATATTACGAATTCCGGGTTTGTCAAGAAAATATACCATCCAATCAACAGGTGGTATTGTTAATAATAATAATAATAATAACATTAATAATAATAATAAAAATGCTTTAATAATGTGTTGTATCGTCGACCGTACTTGTACAATCGATTGGACACAGTCCTTATGATATATGTACAGCAGTATATTCTTTGTAACATCACTCACTGTAATCTTAATTACTGTATAACATCGTGTATCATATTACAGTTCGACTGATGAAAATATTCTTTCCTAATTTTTGCCCACCGGGATGCGATCCCATTAATCATCACCTCTATTTTTACCAACCATTACCTGCCATATGATAGGTCAGACTTCCGATTTATTTATATTGTAACGAATTCTCGTTGTAATCGGCCATTGAAGCCAATTGAATGTATAGGAATCTTCTCGATAGTTCGATGACGTGCGAATTTCGAGAAAGGAAACGTCTGGAATAATCCCGAATCGTCTAGAGCTATTACCATTCGGATATAAAAACGCTACCGCAGAAATAAGAATCAGTCGAATACAAACGACAGCAGATGTCCGATGCTCCGTCGTAAATAAAAACACAAGCGAAAAATAAATCCATGTAAATGAATTAGTAAATGAAATTAGTGGCATAAATTGAGATTAATTAGTTATAGGTAGTTAGTGTTAATTATTATGTAATTAAGAACCCGATAACGTTACAATATATTAAAAATGAATCTTTTTAAATAAATTCAGTTTGTGGTTAAACAAGTCATTTAAATTCCAAACGGGAGAAACACTTAGGCCCGATCAACCATATTCGTTAAACTATGGGTTTCGACTATATAAGATTAACTAAGCTAAGGAACAATAAAATGGCGGTATTGGTGAGCGTTCGCCAAAACCTGGAAAATTGTATATTAGGGTTGCAGTGGCAGCTGCATGGTTATTTTAAATTTTTTAATAACGATACGTGTATATATACCGAATATCAAGATATTTGAACCTGTTAATTGTTCTTCCAGTCAGTCAAAAAACGTACTTTTAACAAAGAACCTGATTCATAAATTTACAGTTCAAAACAATTGCAGAATTTGTATTAAAAATCAAATCGAACAGAAATAATTATCCAAAAATGATCTCGTGGGTTCTAACAAAAAACAATATTGTGGTCCATTTTCAGTAACCTGTATTTTAAGTAAGGAATTGACCAAAAAATCGGATTTCTTTCGAAAACAAAATAATATTCAGTACCTTTCCGAAAAGTTTAATGAATTTTAGTTAATTTGCTAAGAATCCCTATGCGTGGTCATCAAAAATCAGACCTTGATGTTTTCATTTTAATTAAATTTAGCAGATTTTCGAAATGCCGGATGATCTTTGGTCAATCATGCGAAAATCAGTAATAAATTTCAGCTTTTTTTATATAATTCAATCATTTTCAAATATTTTTGATGTATTTAATTTTCTAAAAAGCAAAATTTTAGCCAAACAACTTTTATATAATTTTTGTTTTAAATTTTAAAACGCTGCTAAACAGTCACATGAAGTTGAGTCAATTGTTCCAAAAATTCATGTATATTTTATTCAAGAAACAAATATTCTTGCCAATTTCCCAGAAACTAAGCAACTATCTCATGAATATGCTGTTAATGTTCAGTTAAGATCAGTCATTTTTTGATGCGTTCAATGAAATCCAGTCATTTTTTCAAGAATCAATTAATCAAATTCTTGTCTCGAAGTTTGTCTTTTGGACTCAAAGCAGATTTTTAAAAAATCTGATGATTTTTAATCGATTATACGATAATTTCTTTTTTTTAAACTTTCATTCAAAAGTGTAACTTGCATACATTTCTCGGAACAACACAACACTTATAGACTACCGCCACTGTCTAAATCGGTAAAGTACTTATATATTCCGAATATTTGGTGGCGGCGCCATTGAGAAATTGTGTCTCGCCATTATATACCACCTAGCTTCGTGAATCTTGGTATGAATACATACTCATCTTCAAGCGATTAAGATATAATCCTAATTAGATAAGAGACATTTCACGTCAACGTACCATATTTACGTTAAAGAACGAAAGTGTGTACATATTTGAATAAATAAATAAATAAATATTTTTTGTAATTTTCATGTGGCTATCAAACCACAAAATATTTAATAATAATGAAACGGAACTGTGGTAGTTGGTAGTGCGTTGTAGAGGACACTCACAAGTCGATATGTGCTTATCGGTGGCTGGTTGAATTGGCTGGTGGCATATTATTTTTCTAAAATATCCGTGTTATCATGATACTAGAGTATTCTCGAGGGAATGTTTAAATTTACCGCAAAAATAGTGTAAAAAAACTAATTTTAAAATAAACAAGTTAATAGGCATCACAAAATGACAGAATATTTAACATGTAAAAACAGAAATAATAGAGTTTGAGGTTAGGAGGTAAGTGTAAAAAGACCAAGAAAAGGGATCAAATCTACCATCAAAAGTATTCCAAATGGAGATCTTGTTAAGGTAAGTCATTAACGCACCTAACATTCTCATCCTTGATTGCTCTACAAAATTTTAGGGATTCGAGTGTACTTAACCTCCTATATTTTTCGCATAAATGCAGAGAGTCTACATTGGTTTTAACATCACAAAAGCGGTTGTTAATGAAGAGGTGGTGGGCAAACTGTGATCGTGTATTGCAAATATCCTACTTCAGGTTGTTCTTAAATTGCCAAAGATGTTCACTGATTCTCTTAGGAAAAGATATGCCTGTTTGGCCTAATGCTAACTGCTATACAGTTGCCTGATTCCGACCATTTATCTTTCTTAATCTTATTCTTTACTAAATATTTGTTCATGTTAGAGGTAGTTCAAAAGGAAATGTTAATATCATGTTCAGAAATAACTGTTGCTAGTTGTAAGAAAATATTGCTATACAAGCTCAGGGATCTATACACTTTGTCACACTCTAGCATAAATTTGGAAGTAGAATTTATAGAAAGTTTGTATTTGAAAAAAGGTTTATCAAACAAATAGTCAACTAATCTGTTCGACGGTATTTATTTCTTTGGAAAAGTCTTCTTCTAGAGGTAAAGGTAAAAGTTCCGTGGAATAGGGAGTTGAAAGCAGCTAATTTATATGACCAACGGTGGCAAGATTCGTACGATAAATCGTACGTATGATAGAGTCTGTTGCACTTTCCTGTAAATCTCGAGCTTGAGCCTTTCAAGATTTTGCGTATCAATACGCCTAGGAAAGATATACAATTGTTCTGCTCATATTCTATAGTAAATTTAATGTTAGGTTATGTGGAGTTAATGGTGAGAAATTTGTGTATCGTGGAGGATCGTTCGAATAAAACTAAACAATCTTCACCGCAACGGTAATAGAAAATGATGTTGGAGGGTAGATGATGTGAAACGTATTGGTTTTCAAGGTTCCATATGAAAACTTCTGCTAAAAAGGGAGAAAGTTCACTCCCCATGGCTAAACTCCGTTGTTGAATGTAACATTTACCATTAACATCGAATAGTATCGACTGTATGGCTGTAAAGTTCTAGTTTTAAGCTCATTTGGTATCGATAGACTCGAAGGTGGTTCAATAATTTTACCAATTCTGTTGGCAGTTTTCAATTAAGTGGTTTAGAAACTTTGAGTCCGCAACATGAAAATGCCACCTTGCGAAGGTACATCTTATAAATTATGTTAATATTGGAGGTGAGACGTTTCACTCTCCCAGGGTAATCATTGCGAAGGCTTATTACTCTTCACACAGATCATGTGCCTCGTAAACTTGAGGGACAATTCAAAGCTTCAACGGCGAGAAGGGGTTAAGAGCAATAAATCCGAATTTCGTTCGAAGGGGAAATCTTCTCGCGTCCTTTCCGAGCGTGTTGTTATCATTGAAATATGGCGTAAAACTGGAGAGAGTGTGACGTGAATCCATCACGATGCTCCTGCGATTCTGCGAGCCGATAAAAGTTCATTCGATCCTCGTTTGTGCCTTTGTGTCGCCCAGTCAACCGATGCCTGCTACTGCATTGCAAAGCAACGTCGAGATAAATCTGGCCGTAATTCATGTAAAAACATTTTGTCTCTCTCGTGACGTGTATACGTAGGACGGTAGTAGGGAACGCATTATGGCGTATTGTATGTATGTGTGTATATGTGCGTGTGTGAGTGTGTGTGCGAAATTCGGGAGTGTACACGGCACGCGATATTGATCGACGTTGCTGCAGTGCTGCCGCAGCATCGCCAGCGGATGTTTCTGCAATTAGCCGCCCTGTGAATCGCCGACGACGACTCGATCCGGTCGGTTTCATCATTGCCCTTCCGAGGCAATTATGAATACCCTCACCTTTCCACCTCGTACTGGAAAAATTGCTCCTATCGTTTAAAAACCGTAAGACTACCTGATAGTTTCAACTTTCCGGTAGTTCGTCTGAATAATTTAAGAAGTGAGCGAATTTATCGAGGAGTGGATAAAACGTGGAATGACTTCTTTTACGATCGAGATGACCGAGTACACTGCGGTTGTAATTGGATGCGATCCCGATAAGAAGGGTACTTCGGTTTTAATTCAAGAAATATCGACTCTGGAGAAAAATACGAACACAATCCACGGAGTTGATTAAACTATCTTCAATTGTCAGTATTTCGTTGTCAATTTAAATTTAATCTACATCGTAGCAAGTCAATTCTCAGACGAAAATGGGCAATTCAGATCCATTAGACCCTCATGGTTAATGTTCAAGGTACAATAAAACATTTTCAAAAATAAGTATTAAACACGAGGTATTAATTATCAGGTAGGAAATTGTAGGCATTAAAGAACCATACTGCCATATTTGATTTAAATAACTTATATTCATAAAAATTGTCCATGCACTCAAGTTATACAAATTGTCAAATGCTACAATTTTCACGAATTCTGTTAGCGACAGAATGCACGCAACAAACTTGTATGTGTTTTCAGTCTTTGTTCACTGGACACATATAAAGTCTTCTTTTGACAAGACAGGTATCAACTTTAGGTTATTTTTTCTATCTCGGTTCCTGACGGTTCCAAAATTGTTCGATACATTGATTTGTTACTCTGTGTATGTTCGTAACGTTGGTCTTTTTTCTGATGACCTGCGGCAATACTAAATTTCTTTTCTTGTTTAGCTTCAATCCGATTTGAATTCAAAATTTTCCAAATCACATAGGACGCAATAGCTGTCACATATAAAGCATCTATGAAAAATGAAAATGTCCCTCGATTTGTCCGTCCTTTACAAGTGTATTTTTGGGCCATTTGAAGGATATCAACACCACACTTTATACTGTTGTAGTATAACAAATATTCGGGTTTTTCGTTTTCATCACTACAGTTAAGTGGATGATGCATCGTCGAGCAAACAACTGCAGTTCTTCGTTTCTTGTGGATGTATAAAACAAGATTTGCCTTATTGGTTGTTGGCAAAAGAAATATTTTGGCATCCACCGAATTCGGCCCACTCATTGAAAACAGGGTATGCAGAATTTTACAGTACACGTACGAAAACACACACACACACACACACACACATTCGCGGTCTCCCAAAGCTACTCAGACCAGACTCAGTGTACCTATGTCATTGTTTTATCACATATGTTATACACTAACGATTAGATTTTTGTTGTTCTACTTAAATGTACAAGAAAGACTTAGATAATGGTTTTCGTATATAGTAAGTTTTAGTTACATTTTTACTCACGAGCTCTAGTAAGTTAAGGGAAGGATCACTGAATATCCTTAGGTAATTGAATTTTTTTTTCTGAATCAGTAAGCAACATTTTGTTCAAGAAGTTTTGATAGGCGCCTTAGGTTTTTCTATTAATAAAGGTCTCATGCTCCCAAAACCCTTTTTTTTCTTCTTTTTTTTTTTGTTTGTTTTCCCTATAAGCAATAACTGAAAAACTTTATTATTATTACTTTTTCCTCGCTCTTAGGCTTCGATATAGTGGCGTCATAATTTTTCGGTACATGTTGTTGTTTACAAATAAACAGGGACACTAAAAATGTGAAAGTAACCGGAAAAAGTTCAAAAGGAGAATTCGCCATTTTCTGCTATAACCATATCAAGTCATGCTCAAAAACTACCGACTCTATTAGAGTGCCAGTAATTTTCATTGAATATTCTGCACATAGCTTTTTTCATTATCCCATAAAGAAAAACATTTTTCATTTTCAGAAAAAAAAATTGAAATTTACAATTTAATAACAATCAACTGCATCAGGTTTTGATAATCTCTGGACAAAATTGTGTTTTGCACAAATAAGAAGTTAAGAGAGTTTTGCGCAATGAATGTTGGAAGTGCAGCGATAAGTAGAACTATATGCTGTTTTTTGGTTTGTTTCTGACGGCAGGTCATCTGAGTTTGATTGGTTATAATTTGGATGTGCTCAGGAGTAAATTTTATGACCTTCCAATATTCAGAGCCTTAATGGGACTAAAAAGGTTTAAGGTAAAAAGGATTATTAAAATTTGATCATAAAGAGACGAAAACGGACTGAAGAAGGAATTACAAGTAGTAAGGCCAACTTTAGGAAATATTTTTACCAGGACCGAACGTAACTCTAAATGACCAATTAACAATACTATGGATAGCAGTTAATCTTACGTGCTTGCGTGCGGGGGCCACGACGCTCCCTAGTAGAGACTCTCATTAGTAGGGACTCTCACGATCGATTTTCACCAGTTGAGACTCTCAATCATTTAATTACATCCACATTTATTTCACACATACACATTCATATTCGCATAATTCCATGTTCATATAAATATTTATTCAAGTTTACCAACTACTACATCTGAGGATTTTTGAGCCGCCTGTTTTATCCTTCCAAGTTACATTTAGACATAACATAGTAAGCCATTTTGATCCAAGAGGAGTGTTTTATTTATTTCCTAATTAGACAAACAAACAAAAATATTTTCAATTATTTTCGACGAAACATTGGTAAATCCAAACAGTGAAGAATTTTTCCTCTTATTTTAGAAGCAAGGAATTCTTTCTTAACTTTCATTGTTTCTATGGTTGTTAAAGATTTGGCTAACAAATTATCTGTCATAGAGAGCTTCGTAAAAAAGTAATCGAAAGTAATATTACGGTTGTGAAAATAATGGGGTTCCTTTAGTTCGGGAACTACTTGTGTCCCAAGCTCTTTGCAGTAGAATTTCCTTTATTTCCAGTATAATGAATATCATCTAGCGAGTAGGTAGTAGTTAAATAACATGCCCAAAATATTGAGTATATACCACGATACGGCATTAGTTGGTTACTTAGTGTTAAGTTCGGTCCTGGTAATAAAAATAAAAGTTGACATTTATATGCTCCAAAATATTTCGCATTGATACTAGTTGTCATTTTTTCTTCGGTTCGTTCTCATCTCTTCATGATCAAATCTTAAAAATCCTTTTTACCTTAAACTTTTTAAGTCCCATTGAAGCTCTAAATACCGGAAGGTCATCAAATTTACTCCTGAGCAAATCCAAATTAGAATCACTCAAACTCAGATGACCTGCCGCCAGAAACAAACGAAAAAAAGCATATAGTTCTACTTTATCGCAGCACTTCACAACATTCATTGCGCAAAACCGTCCTGCCTTCTTATTTGTGCAAGACACAATTTCTTCTAAAATAGTCTCAGCTACAAACAGGTAAAAGCAATCCACAGGGTCTTCTAGATTTTATCCAGAGGTTATCAAAACTTGATGCAGTTATATTTACTAAATTGTAAATTGCAATTCTTTTATTGAAAATGTAACAGCTTTTCGTTATGTAGATAATGGCAACGGCTATGTGCAGAAAATTCAAACAAAATTACTGAAACTCCGATGGAGTCGCTAGTTTTTGAGAATTTTTTTTAAGAGTTTCTCTATGAGTTGGCCAATGAACTGATTGTTTCTAGGAGAAAATGGCGAATTCTCCTTTCGGAGTTTTTTCTCACATTTCTATTGTACCTGTTTTTTTGCAAACAAGAGCACGTACCGAAAAATTATGACGCCACTATATCTAAGCCTAAGGGCAAAGAAAAAGTAATATTAATAATGTTTGTCAGTTACCGCTTAATATTATAAGGTAAACAAACAAAAAAGCAAAGAGGGTTTTGCGTTCGTAAGATTTTTAATATTAGAGAAAACTAAGGTGCCTATCATAACTTGTTGAACAAAATGTTGCTTTCATGATTCAGAAAAAAATTTCAATTACCTAAGGATGTCCGCTGATTCTTCCTATAACTTACTTCAACTCGTGAGTAAAAATATAACTAAAACTTACTATATACGAAAACCATTATCTAAGTCTTTCTCATACATTTAAGAAGTACAACAAAAATCTAAGCATTAGCGTATAACTTATGTGATAAAATATTGACATAGGTAGACTGAGTCTAGTTTGAGTAGCTTTGGGAAAACTGCGAATATTCCTACTTTCGCTGCGTTTGGTATAGTATCTGCCGATAGTAATGTATCTGTGGAATCTTCGAAAATCGCATATATGAATTGTACTAATTCCATCATTGACAAAAATCATTTATCCGCTCTTGTAGATAACCATTTTACATAATATTAGAATTGGTTTTTAGCTCCATTTTAATGATTACACCCGCTCTCTTGTTTTAATGGGCTTCATGTACATTTCACTGAGATATTATCTCCGTTTTAAATATGACTAAGCAGTCCACCATGTTGCACTTAAATGGAATGGGTTACTTTTCCTTTCATAAATTGATTCGCTTAGCCATTATTCGCTTTTATAGTTATCTCATAATTTTCTTTTGCTAGTGTAATAGCGTTGTAAATATTCAGTTTTCTATAATATAGTTAGAATAAATGCTCTCCGATAATGGGGTTTTATTTTCACAGACTTTCCTCGTACTTTCCTGAGTCAAAACTATCCGAAGCAACAAAAGAATGAACTTCCTAAAGTCTGGCGTCTGAGTATTCACATTCGTAATTGTACTAAAGCTGATTACAATAAAAAGCGCCAATTTCGAATTATATTTGCTCTTATTTCCATTGTAGTAGCTTAGATGCGGACGACGATTGAGAGGAGAAGAGTTAGCGACCCTATAAAATTATGAAATGTACTGTTTCACCTATTTTAATATATATATATATATATATATATATATATATTTTAATACGGACTATTCCTGAATTTTTTGGATTTTTTTCTTTCCATCTCCCCCTCCTCACTAATATGGGGATTAGGGGTTGAGGTCCGTTCAAGTTATTAATTTTTTGATTAATGTTCGTACACTCATGGAATTGTAGAGTTTTAGAGTGTTAGAGTTAATTTGCTGTCTCTTCTCACAAACGTTACCGCCTTTTCCTTTCCTTCATCTCTTATAAATAGTGCTCAGGAAATATGTAAAATGGATATAAAGTGCATATTTGCATATTCCGACAAAATTCTATAAATGCATATGCGCTTATTAAAAACGCACATTTGCAGCAATTGTCGAAATGAAATCTCAAAAAAATAGAAATTTTGATTGTATAAATCTCTGTGTAAATACGTATGTATTATGCTATAACCTTCTGGTTAGCGTTAAGCCTTTTAAAAATAGCATTAAGGATTGTTGTTGAAAGGCTGTTAATGCTAATGGTTGATACCGTCCTGTTTTGATTAGTTTTCGAAAGCCTACTAAAATTAAGTAACGATTAAAGCTAGGGAAATGTGCTCTCTATTCTCGGAATTAGTGTAAATAGGAAATCCCAAAGGTAAAATCTTCCTCTGCTTTTATGTGTGGGAATGCTCGTTGATTTTAGCTTCTAGCAAATGAAATCATTTGTTATTTCCCCCCTTAAATGTAAGGTTTCAAGAACAAACTGACATTTAATTTTTCTGTTATTCCGTTTTATTTCACTGAAGTGTTTATTAGGAGTGTGTGATAATATCTAAACAAAGTCTAAACAAAATAAAATCTTTAACTAGACGACAGTATTGAAGTCGTTAACTAAGTACACAATACAACTAAACAGCTTGGAAAAGATAACACAATTTATGAAAAATTCTGCACCGTATAAAAAATGAAAGATATCAAAATTAATGCCAATAAATAATGTAATAAAAGGACATTTCTGCGATGATGTAAATTTTATTTAGGTATAGAACCGTCTCCAATAAACAATTTTCAATTTGCTCCATTGACATCTTGAGAAGTAGAACGCAGTGTTTCCGCCTACAAATTAATGTTGTCAGATAGACGGCAAAGTTTTACTTTAGACAACTTAGAGAAACACTTAATGGCGTACTGTTTCCATTGTAGGAGTTCATATATTTATTCTATTTATGATCGATAAATGATAAATGTAATAGTAGTAACATAATAATAAGAGATAGCTGTGTTTTACTTCATTAATATATAATAATACCAAATAATTGATTAATTTTTATTTTTTGTTTTTTTGAATGGATGTAGATCTTCAAATAAAAAACACATTGTAAAAACTGCTTATTTCATTGTTCTATAAATACATATTTGCATACTAAATGCATATTTTAGTGCATATTTTGACTGTTTTTGGGGATATGTGCGTTTCTATTTTTGGAATCTGTATGTGCATATTTCCCGAGCTTTGCTTATAAATAATTTATATGTAGATACTTACATTAACAATGGAATACATAGATGTCTCTTCCACATCAACCTCGTAATAGATCACGGAAGTATGTGTGCATATTCTTCACGGACGTGTGTCGGTAGAAATGAAAATTATTCTACAGGACCATATAGAAGACATCTCTATATCCTTTTATGCTGACACTTTTGATATCAACCGTCTTGTTAGTTAGTATAAAGGACGTAGGCAGACAGTCTACGAGAACTCATACAAATAAATGCCCCGTAAATATTTTTAATGCCACGTGGAGTTTTCAGCAGTGTCACCATTCAACAGAACCTACTTCTAGTTCTTTCGCCACATACGTAATATTGAAGGGTCATGTCGAAATCGCATAAAAACCCTCAGATGCAATCATTCCTTTTAAGTTAGCGTTGATACAGAGTTAACACGTCATACAAATTGTATCAGTAAAAGATTGTCCTTCACCTAAGTGCTTTCTTGATTGAGATAGGCAGTTAATATGGCGTATGACACCCTGTCCAGAGCTTGGTGTGGACTCTTATATTTCGTAGCTATGATTTGTTTCCTTTTTCTGTCTATGTTGCGTTTACCCTCGATTTTGCTCGATTTGCTTTGAGTATGTGCTAAAATGTTTTTCATTAAAATGACTATGTTAACCTGATTTACAGGCATTTTAAGCTATAGGTTGAAAAACTGCTGTGCAACTTGGTGGAAGAAGTAATGTTGTGAATAGTTCATCCTAACTATTTAGTATTTTTATAATTCCATGGATCGATGCGTAAACAAAAAACAACTGGGCTGATTCATACCAATGAAAACTCCTTAGGTAACTTGAAAAAATGGACAACAAAACGGGACTCAAACAGTTACTATTGTCATTTATGTATTGACCAGTGATTTGTATTCCACAGAAATACACAAAATAATTTTAGATCTTAGATTTAGAATTTAGAAAGATGGACCAAGAAGCTGCTTGAATGGAGACAATAACAGCATGCCTACCACAATAGAGATCGTCCACCAACAAAATGGACCAATGACATCAGCGGCATAGAAGGAAACTGGCTGAGGCAGCACAAGATCGAGCTCACTGGATAAATTTATGGGATGGGTATGTCCAGTAGTGGACATGAACTCGCTCTTCATCATGATGTCGAATGTGTATCAAAATTCAAAATCAAATCCTTCTTTCACCCTTGTATTCAATCAATCTGTTTGTCCAAGGGTGACACTGCAATGAATAAAATTCAAGTAAATAAATAAATAGAAACAGTACAGATAATGTTTATCTGATGTTAAAATTGGTTGCGTTTCTTTAGAAAAATTGAAGCATTTCTCATTTTCGGTGCATTAATATAAAAAAGGCAAAAAGCACGGAAGTCGTTAAAATAGCTTCGATTTCTCTTTTGATCAATATTTCACACGGATTTGATAGCTTTGCGGATACGCCGGTAACGCAGGATTTTACAATTTTCCTGAAAATTATAGAGACAAAAGTAATATTGGATGGTGTAGACGAATAGAAAATCTGAGCCGACAACTCATACATTTTTCTCAGTGCAACACTAGTATATCGTATTTGAAATCTCGAAGGAGTAATAAACCTATGAAACGAACCTATGAAACGAGACACCGATATAGATATTCGGTGTATTATCGCTACGCTGTGATAGAAATCTTAGAAATGACATATTAGCTAGGCAAAAACTATTTGTTGTTGAATATTTTTATTGTAAGCGAAGTGAATTTTTCGAATATTTCGTTTTATAAAATCATATAGGTTTTCTATATTGCCATGGTTGTAAAAATTTTAAATCCTAATAAATTAAAATAACTAATTATAATATTGTCACAGGGAGTAGAACGTGCTGTGAATATAACAACAGATAAAAATGAAAAATAGAAGAAAAGGTTTTATTTTCGCCTGGAGCGGAGAACCTATGGGTCAGGGGTACTGAACGATACAAAATGACAAAGAGAAAAAAAACAGATTTCGACCACAGCGAATCCTAAGGGCTGGAGCGTGAGAGGCGAGGGTGGCGCCTTACATAATAGAGGGCTGTCGTCCGGACCTTCGGATTTTCACTGTACGAAGCGAGTTACAGAGCATCTTCGAGGCGGTAGGTTCTCTTTGGTCTCTCCGTCGACAAAACAGTTTCTTAGGCCGGCCTCTCTCTCTCTCCTCTCCTTCCCTACCGACCTCTCCGCGCCTTTCTCTTTCTATTTATATTCACATTTTTTTGTGTTCTTCGCACTTGTTGGTATAAGGCATGCCGTTTATCTAGACATTTCTCACCTTGATTGTCAGAATGTTTATAAAAGTATATATTGCTTCATCTTGGCCTGAGCCGTGATCCTATTTCTTGTTTTGTTGATAGTTGTGCAAATCTGGTGGTCGTGACAATATTATTAATAATTTGTTTTTATTGCTTGCTCGCACACACATAAGAGATAGAAATATATAATAATATTAAAACTGACGTGAAAGCAATCATATGGAAAAATTAAGGAAACGTCTGCTTCATTTCACTGCAGCTTAATGAATATAATGATTTATCAAGTAAAATATGTGGTAAACAAATGGAAAACATGTAGCTAAACACATATATGAAGAAAAACTTCAAAGAACGAGCAAGCTGTAGAAGTCAACAAATATTCATAAACGTTCGATAGATTTGGAAATCAAACATTACCTTTCAAATCAAATTTAAAAAAATTGACTGGTAAATATTTGAAGGGGTCATCAAAGTTCCCTACTTATTATATGTTTTGAAGGAAACCCACGAGTAAACAACTGAATATTAAACATGAGAAGTACAAACAAGGAGTAAATTTA